>OX596006.1:8799626-9121892 GCA_951394115.2 Drosophila phalerata | reverse complement strand
AAATTAGCCGAGGTAATGTAACAATCAAGCAAAAGTTACAACACATAGAAACCAAATTTATTTGTGGCACAGAGATTTCTGCTCAGGAAGCCTTTTATTGCTGTTAAGGGATGCCTTTGTCTGGTAGCAGCACTAATGTGAAATTAATAAAGACTTCAGATCCAGAAATGTGGGTTAAAATCTTCCCGAAGATTGTGAAGATATTCTCGAAATTGGACTTACAGAGCATTACATACAACGTCCAGACGATCTTGAAAGCTTTTGCATAGCCGCTTTTGCTGCGTCTTATGTTTTTAGAAAACGGCATCAACGGAATGGCCCACAAGGCGATAACGAAGAGCCAACGGCTACCGAAACTTTGATTTATCCACTTCGCGATGGTAGCGGGCTTATTCGAAAAAGACTCAGTCCAAGGATCATTAGATATAGAAGATTTAATATTAATACTGACAGAAGCGACTACTTTAGGGAATTAGTTATGCTCTATGCACCATGGAGGGATGAGCAAGTTCAGTTAGTAACTAGGGATTGACAGGCATTTTGTAACGTTAACAAAGATTTAATAGAAAACAATCGTAGGAAATAAAATATATTAGCTGCTAGTGTGCTTGGGAATGAATTGGATAATGCAGTCCAGGCAGAAGATGAGGATAATATAGCAAACCCTGAAGATAATGAGTTTAGAGTCTTAGGATTTCCTGAGATAGATCCTCAACTAAATCTCTTAAACGTCAATGGGGATGATAACAATGTAGGTGACAATAATGTCCGCTTGATTAAGCATCCACCCTTAGTTTCAGAGGAAACTTTATCTAATATTGTTGGGTCCCTCAATTTAAAACAGAAAACCTATTTAACCCATGTCATGCACATTGCCAAAATAATATCTGTGTACCACGAATTTGTTGGAGGCGGTGCTGGTGTTGGAAAGAGCCGACTTATTTTAGCAATTTTCCAATCCCTATCTGATATGTACAATCGGAAGGCAGGAGCCGTTCATGGGCCTAATAATGATAATAACAAATATATTCTTTTGTGTGCCCCGACAGGAAAAGCCGCATTCGGAATCAGTGGGTCAACTCTGCATTCCATGTTTTCTCTTCCAGTCAACCAGTCTCGCTCTCATTTGAGACCATTAGGTCATGATTTAGTTAACACATTGTAAGGTGCTGCAACGGATTATAATTGCTCAGCCTGAAAGTATGCCTCATTATTTTTTTTGTATTTAAATTTAACTTTTATTGAATGCAGAGCAGCTGATCACGAGCTGCTAACAGACCAATTTGTCAAATAGAAAGGAATATGGCTACTTTCTTTACAGCCTAGAGAGAGATCCGGGTCTCGCATTAGACCGGCATCTTTCTTTTCCATTTTGGCATCCAGAGAAGGCAAACGTACATCTGCAGTGATACACACACAATATATTTCCAAGTGACTCGTTTGACTTAATAAAAAAGTTAAATTAATATATATATATACGCGAGTGCACTAGCCAGAGGAAAAGAAAGAGGCAGGCTTGCCAAATTTTATTAATTATTGCCGCGCCAAATCCTGGGGGTTTGGCGCCTAGTAACTAATTAATTCGCAACTCGAATACCTCCCTCTCATTCATTGTTCTTGTTTGTTTAAAATTCATCTAAATTAAACAAATGTTTTGGGCGCTCTTTATGCTTTTCCCGACATAAGGTCGTTAACCCCGATGCGCTAATCTCAATTTTTTCTAGAGGAACAGCTGATCAACATAAACCAACTCTCTTAAAAGTTGCCAGATTCGTATGCTAAAGGCTCCAATTGGCGCTCAGAGCGACCAACGAATGTAGGAGGGAGGGCAACAAGCGATATTTGCATAGCGACGAGAAGTCAGCAGCGCAACGGGCTCGCGCATTAACCCGAATCGACCTGAGCAACGTTTTTTCGAGTTTCTTCACGAAACTTTTAGAACGTATAGATTTGAGGTCGCTGAATCCGAAAAACACATTCATTTTGTTCGTCCTCGTCAGGATAATCGACAGGACCAATTTTTCGGCTGTTACCAAATGGCAGCGCTGGGAAGTACAGGGTACAGGTATTTTACATAATAAAAAATACAAATATTTGAGAAAAGTGCAATAAACCATGCTTTTTCCAGCAGGGGACTCTTTCATGATATATATGACCAAATTTGGGTCAAATCGGTGCAGTATAGCATAGCTGTCATAGGAACAATCGGGGTCAAATTCAACTCTGGTATGGAAAACTTTTTTGTTTTCTGTGACATCTCAACCAAACTTTAAAAAAATGTATTTAATATTTTCTTATATATCCTTAACAAATTTGGTTCAAATCGGACCACTATATGATATAGCTGCCATAGGAGCAATCATATTTTATGAACAACACAGTACCGAAACGCAAATAACATGTATGGAAAAAACCCGTACCTTGTACTTGCCAGCGTTACCATATGGTAACACGAAAATAAAAAGCGTAAATTAACTTTAAAAAAGTTGTTTTTATTCAGAATTTGTTTCATAATTAAAAAGAGCACTCTTTTACCTTTCTAATAAAGGGTGCTTTGCATATAGTTTAGTACTGAAATTAGTTAAACGATTTAAATTTACTTGCGTCGAATTGCCAAATGCCGTTTTTTTGCACTGAAGCATATTATGAGCAACTTAATGAGCATTTTTCGATAAGCTAACTTTAAGAAATTGTTTCAATCAATTTTTAATCGGTTAGAGACATCATTTTACTCTTAGAATATCAGATTAAAGTTAGTCTTACGCTAATATGTTGTCTAAAAATGAAGTTTTAGTAAATGGATATTGCTTGTTGCCATATGATAACGCTGGGAAGATTCAGGTTAACTACGGCAAGCAGTTCTACGTTGGAATTCGCGGGAAAAATTCTAATGAAATCGGCAGGAAAATCCCGGGGAAAATGGCAGTGTGCAAATCGGCGATCGTGACGAAACTATAATTCGTCATATTTGATTTTTTTTCAGAAAAGTTTAAAAAATGGAAAAAAAACCAAAGATTTTAATAATTTTAAATAGTTTTAAAATTAATGTTAATTTTGTGCTAATTTGTGTAGATTTTTTTTTGCAACAATTTCTGTGGTTTTGTTTGAGTTTTTGTTGGTGGATTTTGTTTTTATTATGTGTTGGTGGTGAACGAGAAATGCAAAGCCAAAAGAAATAAAAAGAGAAAAAAAACTAAAAACACCAACAAAGAGAATAAGAAATTTTCAATAAGTGTACGGCAATGCATTCTCGCCTTCTCTCTACCGCACCCCTCTCTTAATAAATATCGCCCTTCTTTAAGCCGGATTGTATCTACATGTAAGTGATCATGACTATTATCATAATACACTCTCTTAGTGCTGTGCAAAGTAGAGAAAGAAAGTAAGAGAACCTTTAGATCAATTACCTATCTAAAGCAACAGCCGTTTTATAATTAACACTGGCCAACGAAACTTCAAATAATTTTCACTTGTATTATAAATGTGTGCTTTTCAAATTATATTCCTGCTCTTCTAATTAGAAGTTTGATATTTTTCCTTAAATTATAATAATTATATTCGAGTGCACGCAATTATTTTAATTATCTTAATTATATAATATATCTATATTTATTTAAATTTTATTATGGGTTTGTTATTATTTTTTTTTTTGTTGTCATATTATGCACGTGAATTATTTATAAAAATTTTTTAGTAGCACTGTTCGCATGGGTTAAGGAACGACTTTTGTATTAACCACCCCCAACTCTAACCGACATGTAAAGTAGCCGGATACTATCACGTGCGTCGTTATAAACTGTCACAACATCAGCGAATTCAATTTTCTTTTGGTTGCATGCTACAACATTGCATTCAAACTTAATAGACCTTAAATTAATTATTATTGATGAAATTTCAATGGTTTCTTCATTAATGTTTTCACACTTGGACATCCGATTAAAACAAATTTTCAAAAATTCCGCTCCCTTTGGAAATATTTCTGTCATTGTTTTCGGTAATCTAAGACAATTACGGCCTGTAGGTGGTCCTTAAATTTTTGAATGCAATACTTGTAATCCTTATTTTGTTAATTTTGGCCCTTCTCCATTAACGGTCAAAGAAGAGCTTTAGTATGAAAAATGTTATTGTTTTATGTGATATCGTAACCAAACTGACATATTATGCATTTAAGTTAGTACATACATCCTTACCGAAGTTTGATCAAATCGTTACACTATATTATAAAACGGTCTTAGGACAGATCGGGCGAAAATCAAGTCTTAGTATTGTATGTGAAACTTTTTTATCACAAAGTAAGAGCGGGGTCTCCGACAGTCGAGTATGCTCGACTGTAGTACTGCGAGCGAAGCGAGCATAGGGCAGAGCCCACAAGTTTTTTATGTATTCAATATTTTTATATTAAACTTAATTTCGTTCGTCACAAAATGGGATATCAGAAATTTTGGGGCTAGAATATGCTTTTGTCACTAGACTTTTACCTCGTGTAGATGTTTTGTTTCGTGATCCATTTAATAATGAATACTTGGAATTATTTGAAGATTTTATTAACATCCTGTCCTAACTTCCTAACAACCTAACTTAACCTATGAGAAGTATATTAATGAGATCACTGAGATCGAGTCTAAAGAATCCTAAAATTTTTTAAAGCGATCTTTTAGTGCTATTAAGATTAACGGCTATAATAAGCATCTTCTCTTGATGCAGCGAGCAACAATAGATATTTATTTCATTCTGTATCGCTACGGTTGATGCTCATGTGTTGTTATTTATATTAAAAAGTTACAGCGGGGAATTTCACAATTAGCCGAGGTAATGTAACAATCAAGCAAAAGTTACAACACATAGGAAACAAATTTATTTGTGGCACAGAGATTTCTGCTCAGGAAGCCTTTTATTGCTGTTAAGGGATGCCTTTGTCTGGTAGCAGCACTAATGTGAAATTAATAAAGACTTCAGATCCAGAAATGTGGGTTAAAATCTTCCCGAAGATTGTGAAGATATTCTCGAAATTGGACTTACAGAGCATTACATACAACGTCCAGACGATCTTGAAAGCTTTTGCATAGCCGCTTTTGCTGCGTCTTATGTTTTTAGAAAACGGCATCAACGGAATGGCCCACAAGGCGATAACGAAGAGCCAACGGCTACCGAAACTTTGATTTATCCACTTCGCGATGGTAGCGGGCTTATTCGAAAAAGACTCAGTCCAAGGATCATTAGATATAGAAGATTTAATATTAATACTGACAGAAGCGACTACTTTAGGGAATTAGTTATGCTCTATGCACCATGGAGGGATGAGCAAGTTCAGTTAGTAACTAGGGATTGACAGGCATTTTGTAACGTTAACAAAGATTTAATAGAAAACAATCGTAGGAAATAAAATATATTAGCTGCTAGTGTGCTTGGGAATGAATTGGATAATGCAGTCCAGGCAGAAGATGAGGATAATATAGCAAACCCTGAAGATAATGAGTTTAGAGTCTTAGGATTTCCTGAGATAGATCCTCAACTAAATCTCTTAAACGTCAATGGGGATGATAACAATGTAGGTGACAATAATGTCCGCTTGATTAAGCATCCACCCTTAGTTTCAGAGGAAACTTTATCTAATATTGTTGGGTCCCTCAATTTAAAACAGAAAACCTATTTAACCCATGTCATGCACATTGCCAAAATAATATCTGTGTACCACGAATTTGTTGGAGGCGGTGCTGGTGTTGGAAAGAGCCGACTTATTTTAGCAATTTTCCAATCCCTATCTGATATGTACAATCGGAAGGCAGGAGCCGTTCATGGGCCTAATAATGATAATAACAAATATATTCTTTTGTGTGCCCCGACAGGAAAAGCCGCATTCGGAATCAGTGGGTCAACTCTGCATTCCATGTTTTCTCTTCCAGTCAACCAGTCTCGCTCTCATTTGAGACCATTAGGTCATGATTTAGTTAACACATTGTAAGGTGCTGCAACGGATTATAATTGCTCAGCCTGAAAGTATGCCTCATTATTTTTTTTGTATTTAAATTTAACTTTTATTGAATGCAGAGCAGCTGATCACGAGCTGCTAACAGACCAATTTGTCAAATAGAAAGGAATATGGCTACTTTCTTTACAGCCTAGAGAGAGATCCGGGTCTCGCATTAGACCGGCATCTTTCTTTTCCATTTTGGCATCCAGAGAAGGCAAACGTACATCTGCAGTGATACACACACAATATATTTCCAAGTGACTCGTTTGACTTAATAAAAAAGTTAAATTAATATATATATATACGCGAGTGCACTAGCCAGAGGAAAAGAAAGAGGCAGGCTTGCCAAATTTTATTAATTATTGCCGCGCCAAATCCTGGGGGTTTGGCGCCTAGTAACTAATTAATTCGCAACTCGAATACCTCCCTCTCATTCATTGTTCTTGTTTGTTTAAAATTCATCTAAATTAAACAAATGTTTTGGGCGCTCTTTATGCTTTTCCCGACATAAGGTCGTTAACCCCGATGCGCTAATCTCAATTTTTTCTAGAGGAACAGCTGATCAACATAAACCAACTCTCTTAAAAGTTGCCAGATTCGTATGCTAAAGGCTCCAATTGGCGCTCAGAGCGACCAACGAATGTAGGAGGGAGGGCAACAAGCGATATTTGCATAGCGACGAGAAGTCAGCAGCGCAACGGGCTCGCGCATTAACCCGAATCGACCTGAGCAACGTTTTTTCGAGTTTCTTCACGAAACTTTTAGAACGTATAGATTTGAGGTCGCTGAATCCGAAAAACACATTCATTTTGTTCGTCCTCGTCAGGATAATTGACAGGACCAATTTTTCGGCTGTTACCAAATGGCAGCGCTGGGAAGTACAGGGTACAGGTATTTTACATAATAAAAAATACAAATATTTGAGAAAAGTGCAATAAACCATGCTTTTTCCAGCAGGGGACTCTTTCATGATATATATGACCAAATTTGGGTCAAATCGGTGCAGTATATCGTATATATAGCATAGCTGTCATAGGAACAATCGGGGTCAAATTCAACTCTGGTATGGAAAACTTTTTTGTTTTCTGTGACATCTCAACCAAACTTTAAAAAAATGTATTTAATATTTTCTTATATATCCTTAACAAATTTGGTTCAAATCGGACCACTATATGATATAGCTGCCATAGGAGCAATCATATTTTATGAACAACACAGTACCGAAACGCAAATAACATGTATGGAAAAAACCCGTACCTTGTACTTGCCAGCGTTACCATATGGTAACACGAAAATAAAAAGCGTAAATTAACTTTAAAAAAGTTGTTTTTATTCAGAATTTGTTTCATAATTAAAAAGAGCACTCTTTTACCTTTCTAATAAAGGGTGCTTTGCATATAGTTTAGTACTGAAATTAGTTAAACGATTTAAATTTACTTGCGTCGAATTGCCAAATGCCGTTTTTTTGCACTGAAGCATATTATGAGCAACTTAATGAGCATTTTTCGATAAGCTAACTTTAAGAAATTGTTTCAATCAATTTTTAATCGGTTAGAGACATCATTTTACTCTTAGAATATCAGATTAAAGTTAGTCTTACGCTAATATGTTGTCTAAAAATGAAGTTTTAGTAAATGGATATTGCTTGTTGCCATATGATAACGCTGGGAAGATTCAGGTTAACTACGGCAAGCAGTTCTACGTTGGAATTCGCGGGAAAAATTCTAATGAAATCGGCAGGAAAATCCCGGGGAAAATGGCAGTGTGCAAATCGGCGATCGTGACGAAACTATAATTCGTCATATTTGATTTTTTTTCAGAAAAGTTTAAAAAATGGAAAAAAAACCAAAGATTTTAATAATTTTAAATAGTTTTAAAATTAATGTTAATTTTGTGCTAATTTGTGTAGATTTTTTTTTGCAACAATTTCTGTGGTTTTGTTTGAGTTTTTGTTGGTGGATTTTGTTTTTATTATGTGTTGGTGGTGAACGAGAAATGCAAAGCCAAAAGAAATAAAAAGAGAAAAAAAACTAAAAACACCAACAAAGAGAATAAGAAATTTTCAATAAGTGTACGGCAATGCATTCTCGCCTTCTCTCTACCGCACCCCTCTCTTAATAAATATCGCCCTTCTTTAAGCCGGATTGTATCTACATGTAAGTGATCATGACTATTATCATAATACACTCTCTTAGTGCTGTGCAAAGTAGAGAAAGAAAGTAAGAGAACCTTTAGATCAATTACCTATCTAAAGCAACAGCCGTTTTATAATTAACACTGGCCAACGAAACTTCAAATAATTTTCACTTGTATTATAAATGTGTGCTTTTCAAATTATATTCCTGCTCTTCTAATTAGAAGTTTGATATTTTTCCTTAAATTATAATAATTATATTCGAGTGCACGCAATTATTTTAATTATCTTAATTATATAATATATCTATATTTATTTAAATTTTATTATGGGTTTGTTATTATTTTTTTTTTTGTTGTCATATTATGCACGTGAATTATTTATAAAAATTTTTTAGTAGCACTGTTCGCATGGGTTAAGGAACGACTTTTGTATTAACCACCCCCAACTCTAACCGACATGTAAAGTAGCCGGATACTATCACGTGCGTCGTTATAAACTGTCACAACATCAGCGAATTCAATTTTCTTTTGGTTGCATGCTACAACATTGCATTCAAACTTAATAGACCTTAAATTAATTATTATTGATGAAATTTCAATGGTTTCTTCATTAATGTTTTCACACTTGGACATCCGATTAAAACAAATTTTCAAAAATTCCGCTCCCTTTGGAAATATTTCTGTCATTGTTTTCGGTAATCTAAGACAATTACGGCCTGTAGGTGGTCCTTAAATTTTTGAATGCAATACTTGTAATCCTTATTTTGTTAATTTTGGCCCTTCTCCATTAACGGTCAAAGAAGAGCTTTAGTATGAAAAATGTTATTGTTTTATGTGATATCGTAACCAAACTGACATATTATGCATTTAAGTTAGTACATACATCCTTACCGAAGTTTGATCAAATCGTTACACTATATTATAAAACGGTCTTAGGACAGATCGGGCGAAAATCAAGTCTTAGTATTGTATGTGAAACTTTTTTATCACAAAGTAAGAGCGGGGTCTCCGACAGTCGAGTATGCTCGACTGTAGTACTGCGAGCGAAGCGAGCATAGGGCAGAGCCCACAAGTTTTTTATGTATTCAATATTTTTATATTAAACTTAATTTCGTTCGTCACAAAATGGGATATCAGAAATTTTGGGGCTAGAATATGCTTTTGTCACTAGACTTTTACCTCGTGTAGATGTTTTGTTTCGTGATCCATTTAATAATGAATACTTGGAATTATTTGAAGATTTTATTAACATCCTGTCCTAACTTCCTAACAACCTAACTTAACCTATGAGAAGTATATTAATGAGATCACTGAGATCGAGTCTAAAGAATCCTAAAATTTTTTAAAGCGATCTTTTAGTGCTATTAAGATTAACGGCTATAATAAGCATCTTCTCTTGATGCAGCGAGCAACAATAGATATTTATTTCATTCTGTATCGCTACGGTTGATGCTCATGTGTTGTTATTTATATTAAAAAGTTACAGCGGGGAATTTCACAATTAGCCGAGGTAATGTAACAATCAAGCAAAAGTTACAACACATAGGAAACAAATTTATTTGTGGCACAGAGATTTCTGCTCAGGAAGCCTTTTATTGCTGTTAAGGGATGCCTTTGTCTGGTAGCAGCACTAATGTGAAATTAATAAAGACTTCAGATCCAGAAATGTGGGTTAAAATCTTCCCGAAGATTGTGAAGATATTCTCGAAATTGGACTTACAGAGCATTACATACAACGTCCAGACGATCTTGAAAGCTTTTGCATAGCCGCTTTTGCTGCGTCTTATGTTTTTAGAAAACGGCATCAACGGAATGGCCCACAAGGCGATAACGAAGAGCCAACGGCTACCGAAACTTTGATTTATCCACTTCGCGATGGTAGCGGGCTTATTCGAAAAAGACTCAGTCCAAGGATCATTAGATATAGAAGATTTAATATTAATACTGACAGAAGCGACTACTTTAGGGAATTAGTTATGCTCTATGCACCATGGAGGGATGAGCAAGTTCAGTTAGTAACTAGGGATTGACAGGCATTTTGTAACGTTAACAAAGATTTAATAGAAAACAATCGTAGGAAATAAAATATATTAGCTGCTAGTGTGCTTGGGAATGAATTGGATAATGCAGTCCAGGCAGAAGATGAGGATAATATAGCAAACCCTGAAGATAATGAGTTTAGAGTCTTAGGATTTCCTGAGATAGATCCTCAACTAAATCTCTTAAACGTCAATGGGGATGATAACAATGTAGGTGACAATAATGTCCGCTTGATTAAGCATCCACCCTTAGTTTCAGAGGAAACTTTATCTAATATTGTTGGGTCCCTCAATTTAAAACAGAAAACCTATTTAACCCATGTCATGCACATTGCCAAAATAATATCTGTGTACCACGAATTTGTTGGAGGCGGTGCTGGTGTTGGAAAGAGCCGACTTATTTTAGCAATTTTCCAATCCCTATCTGATATGTACAATCGGAAGGCAGGAGCCGTTCATGGGCCTAATAATGATAATAACAAATATATTCTTTTGTGTGCCCCGACAGGAAAAGCCGCATTCGGAATCAGTGGGTCAACTCTGCATTCCATGTTTTCTCTTCCAGTCAACCAGTCTCGCTCTCATTTGAGACCATTAGGTCATGATTTAGTTAACACATTGTAAGGTGCTGCAACGGATTATAATTGCTCAGCCTGAAAGTATGCCTCATTATTTTTTTTGTATTTAAATTTAACTTTTATTGAATGCAGAGCAGCTGATCACGAGCTGCTAACAGACCAATTTGTCAAATAGAAAGGAATATGGCTACTTTCTTTACAGCCTAGAGAGAGATCCGGGTCTCGCATTAGACCGGCATCTTTCTTTTCCATTTTGGCATCCAGAGAAGGCAAACGTACATCTGCAGTGATACACACACAATATATTTCCAAGTGACTCGTTTGACTTAATAAAAAAGTTAAATTAATATATATATATACGCGAGTGCACTAGCCAGAGGAAAAGAAAGAGGCAGGCTTGCCAAATTTTATTAATTATTGCCGCGCCAAATCCTGGGGGTTTGGCGCCTAGTAACTAATTAATTCGCAACTCGAATACCTCCCTCTCATTCATTGTTCTTGTTTGTTTAAAATTCATCTAAATTAAACAAATGTTTTGGGCGCTCTTTATGCTTTTCCCGACATAAGGTCGTTAACCCCGATGCGCTAATCTCAATTTTTTCTAGAGGAACAGCTGATCAACATAAACCAACTCTCTTAAAAGTTGCCAGATTCGTATGCTAAAGGCTCCAATTGGCGCTCAGAGCGACCAACGAATGTAGGAGGGAGGGCAACAAGCGATATTTGCATAGCGACGAGAAGTCAGCAGCGCAACGGGCTCGCGCATTAACCCGAATCGACCTGAGCAACGTTTTTTCGAGTTTCTTCACGAAACTTTTAGAACGTATAGATTTGAGGTCGCTGAATCCGAAAAACACATTCATTTTGTTCGTCCTCGTCAGGATAATTGACAGGACCAATTTTTCGGCTGTTACCAAATGGCAGCGCTGGGAAGTACAGGGTACAGGTATTTTACATAATAAAAAATACAAATATTTGAGAAAAGTGCAATAAACCATGCTTTTTCCAGCAGGGGACTCTTTCATGATATATATGACCAAATTTGGGTCAAATCGGTGCAGTATATCGTATATATAGCATAGCTGTCATAGGAACAATCGGGGTCAAATTCAACTCTGGTATGGAAAACTTTTTTGTTTTCTGTGACATCTCAACCAAACTTTAAAAAAATGTATTTAATATTTTCTTATATATCCTTAACAAATTTGGTTCAAATCGGACCACTATATGATATAGCTGCCATAGGAGCAATCATATTTTATGAACAACACAGTACCGAAACGCAAATAACATGTATGGAAAAAACCCGTACCTTGTACTTGCCAGCGTTACCATATGGTAACACGAAAATAAAAAGCGTAAATTAACTTTAAAAAAGTTGTTTTTATTCAGAATTTGTTTCATAATTAAAAAGAGCACTCTTTTACCTTTCTAATAAAGGGTGCTTTGCATATAGTTTAGTACTGAAATTAGTTAAACGATTTAAATTTACTTGCGTCGAATTGCCAAATGCCGTTTTTTTGCACTGAAGCATATTATGAGCAACTTAATGAGCATTTTTCGATAAGCTAACTTTAAGAAATTGTTTCAATCAATTTTTAATCGGTTAGAGACATCATTTTACTCTTAGAATATCAGATTAAAGTTAGTCTTACGCTAATATGTTGTCTAAAAATGAAGTTTTAGTAAATGGATATTGCTTGTTGCCATATGATAACGCTGGGAAGATTCAGGTTAACTACGGCAAGCAGTTCTACGTTGGAATTCGCGGGAAAAATTCTAATGAAATCGGCAGGAAAATCCCGGGGAAAATGGCAGTGTGCAAATCGGCGATCGTGACGAAACTATAATTCGTCATATTTGATTTTTTTTCAGAAAAGTTTAAAAAATGGAAAAAAAACCAAAGATTTTAATAATTTTAAATAGTTTTAAAATTAATGTTAATTTTGTGCTAATTTGTGTAGATTTTTTTTTGCAACAATTTCTGTGGTTTTGTTTGAGTTTTTGTTGGTGGATTTTGTTTTTATTATGTGTTGGTGGTGAACGAGAAATGCAAAGCCAAAAGAAATAAAAAGAGAAAAAAAACTAAAAACACCAACAAAGAGAATAAGAAATTTTCAATAAGTGTACGGCAATGCATTCTCGCCTTCTCTCTACCGCACCCCTCTCTTAATAAATATCGCCCTTCTTTAAGCCGGATTGTATGTACATGTAAGTGATCATGACTATTATCATAATACACTCTCTTAGTGCTGTGCAAAGTAGAGAAAGAAAGTAAGAGAACCTTTAGATCAATTACCTATCTAAAGCAACAGCCGTTTTATAATTAACACTGGCCAACGAAACTTCAAATAATTTTCACTTGTATTATAAATGTGTGCTTTTCAAATTATATTCCTGCTCTTCTAATTAGAAGTTTGATATTTTTCCTTAAATTATAATAATTATATTCGAGTGCACGCAATTATTTTAATTATCTTAATTATATAATATATCTATATTTATTTAAATTTTATTATGGGTTTGTTATTATTTTTTTTTTTTTTGTCATATTATGCACGTGAATTATTTATAAAAATTTTTTAGTAGCACTGTTCGCATGGGTTAAGGAACGACTTTTGTATTAACCACCCCCAACTCTAACCGACATGGAAAGTAGCCGGATACTATCACGTGCGTCGTTATAAACTGTCACAACATCAGCGAATTCAATTTTCTTTTGGTTGCATGCTACAACATTGCATTCAAACTTAATAGACCTTAAATTAATTATTATTGATGAAATTTCAATGGTTTCTTCATTAATGTTTTCACACTTGGACATCCGATTAAAACAAATTTTCAAAAATTCCGCTCCATTTAATAATGAATACTTGGAATTATTTGAAGATTTTATTAATATCCTGTCCTAACTTCCTAACAACCTAACTTAACCTATGAGAAGTATATTAATGAGATCACTGAGATCGAGTCTAAAGAATCCTAAAATTTTTTAAAGCGATCTTTTAGTGCTATTAAGATTAACGGCTATAATAAGCATCTTCTCTTGATGCAGCGAGCAACAATAGATATTTATTTCATTCTGTATCGCTACGGTTGATGCTCATGTGTTGTTATTTATATTAAAAAGTTACAGCGGGGAATTTCACAATTAGCCGAGGTAATGTAACAATCAAGCAAAAGTTACAACACATAGGAAACAAATTTATTTGTGGCACAGAGATTTCTGCTCAGGAAGCCTTTTATTGCTGTTAAGGGATGCCTTTGTCTGGTAGCAGCACTAATGTGAAATTAATAAAGACTTCAGATCCAGAAATGTGGGTTAGAATTCTGAAATCAAGAGAACAGCTTTAAAATCTTCCCGAAGATTGTGAAGATATTCTCGAAATTGGACTTACAGAGCATTACATACAACGTCCAGACGATCTTGAAAGCTTTTGCATAGCCGCTTTTGCTGCGTCTTATGTTTTTAGAAAACGGCATCAACGGAATGGCCCACAAGGCGATAACGAAGAGCCAACGGCTACCGAAACTTTGATTTATCCACTTCGCGATGGTAGCGGGCTTATTCGAAAAAGACTCAGTCCAAGGATCATTAGATATAGAAGATTTAATATTAATACTGACAGAAGCGACTACTTTAGGGAATTAGTTATGCTCTATGCACCATGGAGGGATGAGCAAGTTCAGTTAGTAACTAGGGATTGACAGGCATTTTGTAACGTTAACAAAGATTTAATAGAAAACAATCGTAGGAAATAAAATATATTAGCTGCTAGTGTGCTTGGGAATGAATTGGATAATGCAGTCCAGGCAGAAGATGAGGATAATATAGCAAACCCTGAAGATAATGAGTTTAGAGTCTTAGGATTTCCTGAGATAGATCCTCAACTAAATCTCTTAAACGTCAATGGGGATGATAACAATGTAGGTGACAATAATGTCCGCTTGATTAAGCATCCACCCTTAGTTTCAGAGGAAACTTTATCTAATATTGTTGGGTCCCTCAATTTAAAACAGAAAACCTATTTAACCCATGTCATGCACATTGCCAAAATAATATCTGTGTACCACGAATTTGTTGGAGGCGGTGCTGGTGTTGGAAAGAGCCGACTTATTTTAGCAATTTTCCAATCCCTATCTGATATGTACAATCGGAAGGCAGGAGCCGTTCATGGGCCTAATAATGATAATAACAAATATATTCTTTTGTGTGCCCCGACAGGAAAAGCCGCATTCGGAATCAGTGGGTCAACTCTGCATTCCATGTTTTCTCTTCCAGTCAACCAGTCTCGCTCTCATTTGAGACCATTAGGTCATGATTTAGTTAACACATTGTAAGGTGCTGCAACGGATTATAATTGCTCAGCCTGAAAGTATGCCTCATTATTTTTTTTGTATTTAAATTTAACTTTTATTGAATGCAGAGCAGCTGATCACGAGCTGCTAACAGACCAATTTGTCAAATAGAAAGGAATATGGCTACTTTCTTTACAGCCTAGAGAGAGATCCGGGTCTCGCATTAGACCGGCATCTTTCTTTTCCATTTTGGCATCCAGAGAAGGCAAACGTACATCTGCAGTGATACACACACAATATATTTCCAAGTGACTCGTTTGACTTAATAAAAAAGTTAAATTAATATATATATATACGCGAGTGCACTAGCCAGAGGAAAAGAAAGAGGCAGGCTTGCCAAATTTTATTAATTATTGCCGCGCCAAATCCTGGGGGTTTGGCGCCTAGTAACTAATTAATTCGCAACTCGAATACCTCCCTCTCATTCATTGTTCTTGTTTGTTTAAAATTCATCTAAATTAAACAAATGTTTTGGGCGCTCTTTATGCTTTTCCCGACATAAGGTCGTTAACCCCGATGCGCTAATCTCAATTTTTTCTAGAGGAACAGCTGATCAACATAAACCAACTCTCTTAAAAGTTGCCAGATTCGTATGCTAAAGGCTCCAATTGGCGCTCAGAGCGACCAACGAATGTAGGAGGGAGGGCAACAAGCGATATTTGCATAGCGACGAGAAGTCAGCAGCGCAACGGGCTCGCGCATTAACCCGAATCGACCTGAGCAACGTTTTTTCGAGTTTCTTCACGAAACTTTTAGAACGTATAGATTTGAGGTCGCTGAATCCGAAAAACACATTCATTTTGTTCGTCCTCGTCAGGATAATCGACAGGACCAATTTTTCGGCTGTTACCAAATGGCAGCGCTGGGAAGTACAGGGTACAGGTATTTTACATAATAAAAAATACAAATATTTGAGAAAAGTGCAATAAACCATGCTTTTTCCAGCAGGGGACTCTTTCATGATATATATGACCAAATTTGGGTCAAATCGGTGCAGTATATCGTATATATAGCATAGCTGTCATAGGAACAATCGGGGTCAAATTCAACTCTGGTATGGAAAACTTTTTTGTTTTCTGTGACATCTCAACCAAACTTTAAAAAAATGTATTTAATATTTTCTTATATATCCTTAACAAATTTGGTTCAAATCGGACCACTATATGATATAGCTGCCATAGGAGCAATCATATTTTATGAACAACACAGTACCGAAACGCAAATAACATGTATGGAAAAAACCCGTACCTTGTACTTGCCAGCGTTACCATATGGTAACACGAAAATAAAAAGCGTAAATTAACTTTAAAAAAGTTGTTTTTATTCAGAATTTGTTTCATAATTAAAAAGAGCACTCTTTTACCTTTCTAATAAAGGGTGCTTTGCATATAGTTTAGTACTGAAATTAGTTAAACGATTTAAATTTACTTGCGTCGAATTGCCAAATGCCGTTTTTTTGCACTGAAGCATATTATGAGCAACTTAATGAGCATTTTTCGATAAGCTAACTTTAAGAAATTGTTTCAATCAATTTTTAATCGGTTAGAGACATCATTTTACTCTTAGAATATCAGATTAAAGTTAGTCTTACGCTAATATGTTGTCTAAAAATGAAGTTTTAGTAAATGGAGATTGCTTGTTGCCATATGATAACGCTGGGAAGATTCAGGTTAACTACGGCAAGCAGTTCTACGTTGGAATTCGAGGGAAAAATTCTAATGAAATCGGCAGGAAAATCCCTGGGAAAATGGCAGTGTGCAAATCGGCGATCGTGACGAAACTATAATTCGTCATATTTGATTTTTTTTCAGAAAAGTTTAAAAAATGGAAAAAAAACGAAAGATTTTAATAATTTTAAATAGTTTTAAAATTAATGTTAATTTTGTGCTAATTTGTGTAGATTTTTTTTTGCAACAATTTCTGTGGTTTTGTTTGAGTTTTTGTTGGTGGATTTTGTTTTTATTATGTGTTGGTGGTGAACGAGAAATGCAAAGCCAAAAGAAATAAAAAGAGAAAAAAAACTAAAAACACCAACAAAGAGAATAAGAAATTTTCAATAAGTGTACGGCAATGCATTCTCGCCTTCTCTCTACCGCACCCCTCTCTTAATAAATATCGCCCTTCTTTAAGCCGGATTGTATGTACATGTAAGTGATCATGACTATTATCATAATACACTCTCTTAGTGCTGTGCAAAGTAGAGAAAGAAAGTAAGAGAACCTTTAGATCAATTACCTATCTAAAGCAACAGCCGTTTTATAATTAACACTGGCCAACGAAACTTCAAATAATTTTCACTTGTATTATAAATGTGTGCTTTTCAAATTATATTCCTGCTCTTCTAATTAGAAGTTTGATATTTTTCCTTAAATTATAATAATTATATTCGAGTGCACGCAATTATTTTAATTATCTTAATTATATAATATATCTATATTTATTTAAATTTTATTATGGGTTTGTTATTATTTTTTTTTTTTTTGTCATATTATGCACGTGAATTATTTATAAAAATTTTTTAGTAGCACTGTTCGCATGGGTTAAGGAACGACTTTTGTATTAACCACCCCCAACTCTAACCGACATGGAAAGTAGCCGGATACTATCACGTGCGTCGTTATAAACTGTCACAACATCAGCGAATTCAATTTTCTTTTGGTTGCATGCTACAACATTGCATTCAAACTTAATAGACCTTAAATTAATTATTATTGATGAAATTTCAATGGTTTCTTCATTAATGTTTTCACACTTGGACATCCGATTAAAACAAATTTTCAAAAATTCCGCTCCCTTTGGAAATATTTCTGTCATTGTTTTCGGTAATCTAAGACAATTACGGCCTGTAGGTGGTCCTTAAATTTTTGAATGCAATACTTGTAATCCTTATTTTGTTAATTTTGGCCCTTCTCCATTAACGGTCAAAGAAGAGTTTTAGTATGAAAAATGTTATTGTTTTATGTGATATCGTAACCAAACTGACATATTATGCATTTAAGTTAGTACATACATCCTTACCGAAGTTTGATCAAATCGTTACACTATATTATAAAACGGTCTTAGGACAGATCGGGCGAAAATCAAGTCTTAGTATTGTATGTGAAACTTTTTTATCACAAAGTAAGAGCGGGGTCTCCGACAGTCGAGTATGCTCGACTGTAGTACTGCGAGCGAAGCGAGCAGGGGGCAGAGCCCACAAGTTTTTTATGTATTCAATATTTTTATATTAAACTTAATTTCGTTCGTCACAAAATGGGATATCAGAAATTTTGGGGCTAGAATATGCTTTTGTCACTAGACTTTTACCTCGTGTAGATGTTTTGTTTCGTGATCCATTTAATAATGAATACTTGGAATTATTTGAAGATTTTATTAACATCCTGTCCTAACTTCCTAACAACCTAACTTAACCTATGAGAAGTATATTAATGAGATCACTGAGATCGAGTCTAAAGAATCCTAAAATTTTTTAAAGCGATCTTTTAGTGCTATTAAGATTAACGGCTATAATAAGCATCTTCTCTTGATGCAGCGAGCAACAATAGATATTTATTTCATTCTGTATCGCTACGGTTGATGCTCATGTGTTGTTATTTATATTAAAAAGTTACAGCGGGGAATTTCACAATTAGCCGAGGTAATGTAACAATCAAGCAAAAGTTACAACACATAGGAAACAAATTTATTTGTGGCACAGAGATTTCTGCTCAGGAAGCCTTTTATTGCTGTTAAGGGATGCCTTTGTCTGGTAGCAGCACTAATGTGAAATTAATAAAGACTTCAGATCCAGAAATGTGGGTTAGAATTCTGAAATCAAGAGAACAGCTTTAAAATCTTCCCGAAGATTGTGAAGATATTCTCGAAATTGGACTTACAGAGCATTACATACAACGTCCAGACGATCTTGAAAGCTTTTGCATAGCCGCTTTTGCTGCGTCTTATGTTTTTAGAAAACGGCATCAACGGAATGGCCCACAAGGCGATAACGAAGAGCCAACGGCTACCGAAACTTTGATTTATCCACTTCGCGATGGTAGCGGGCTTATTCGAAAAAGACTCAGTCCAAGGATCATTAGATATAGAAGATTTAATATTAATACTGACAGAAGCGACTACTTTAGGGAATTAGTTATGCTCTATGCACCATGGAGGGATGAGCAAGTTCAGTTAGTAACTAGGGATTGACAGGCATTTTGTAACGTTAACAAAGATTTAATAGAAAACAATCGTAGGAAATAAAATATATTAGCTGCTAGTGTGCTTGGGAATGAATTGGATAATGCAGTCCAGGCAGAAGATGAGGATAATATAGCAAACCCTGAAGATAATAAGTTTAGAGTCTTAGGATTTCCTGAGATAGATCCTCAACTAAATCTCTTAAACGTCAATGGGGATGATAACAATGTAGGTGACAATAATGTCCGCTTGATTAAGCATCCACCCTTAGTTTCAGAGGAAACTTTATCTAATATTGTTGGGTCCCACAATTTAAAACAGAAAACCTATTTAACCCATGTCATGCACATTGCCAAAATAATATCTGTGTACCACGAATTTGTTGGAGGCGGTGCTGGTGTTGGAAAGAGCCGACTTATTTTAGCAATTTTCCAATCCCTATCTGATATGTACAATCGGAAGGCAGGAGCCGTTCATGGGCCTAATAATGATAATAACAAATATATTCTTTTGTGTGCCCCGACAGGAAAAGCCGCATTCGGAATCAGTGGGTCAACTCTGCATTCCATGTTTTCTCTTCCAGTCAACCAGTCTCGCTCTCATTTGAGACCATTAGGTCATGATTTAGTTAACACATTGTAAGGTGCTGCAACGGATTATAATTGCTCAGCCTGAAAGTATGCCTCATTATTTTTTTTGTATTTAAATTTAACTTTTATTGAATGCAGAGCAGCTGATCACGAGCTGCTAACAGACCAATTTGTCAAATAGAAAGGAATATGGCTACTTTCTTTACAGCCTAGAGAGAGATCCGGGTCTCGCATTAGACCGGCATCTTTCTTTTCCATTTTGGCATCCAGAGAAGGCAAACGTACATCTGCAGTGATACACACACAATATATTTCCAAGTGACTCGTTTGACTTAATAAAAAAGTTAAATTAATATATATATATACGCGAGTGCACTAGCCAGAGGAAAAGAAAGAGGCAGGCTTGCCAAATTTTATTAATTATTGCCGCGCCAAATCCTGGGGGTTTGGCGCCTAGTAACTAATTAATTCGCAACTCGAATACCTCCCTCTCATTCATTGTTCTTGTTTGTTTAAAATTCATCTAAATTAAACAAATGTTTTGGGCGCTCTTTATGCTTTTCCCGACATAAGGTCGTTAACCCCGATGCGCTAATCTCAATTTTTTCTAGAGGAACAGCTGATCAACATAAACCAACTCTCTTAAAAGTTGCCAGATTCGTATGCTAAAGGCTCCAATTGGCGCTCAGAGCGACCAACGAATGTAGGAGGGAGGGCAACAAGCGATATTTGCATAGCGACGAGAAGTCAGCAGCGCAACGGGCTCGCGCATTAACCCGAATCGACCTGAGCAACATTTTTTCGAGTTTCTTCACGAAACTTTTAGAACGTATAGATTTGAGGTCGCTGAATCCGAAAAACACATTCATTTTGTTCGTCCTCGTCAGGATAATCGACAGGACCAATTTTTCGGCTGTTACCAAATGGCAGCGCTGGGAAGTACAGGGTACAGGTATTTTACATAATAAAAAATACAAATATTTGAGAAAAGTGCAATAAACCATGCTTTTTCCAGCAGGGGACTCTTTCATGATATATATGACCAAATTTGGGTCAAATCGGTGCAGTATATCGTATATATAGCATAGCTGTCATAGGAACAATCGGGGTCAAATTCAACTCTGGTATGGAAAACTTTTTTGTTTTCTGTGACATCTCAACCAAACTTTAAAAAAATGTATTTAATATTTTCTTATATATCCTTAACAAATTTGGTTCAAATCGGACCACTATATGATATAGCTGCCATAGGAGCAATCATATTTTATGAACAACACAGTACCGAAACGCAAATAACATGTATGGAAAAAACCCGTACCTTGTACTTGCCAGCGTTACCATATGGTAACACGAAAATAAAAAGCGTAAATTAACTTTAAAAAAGTTGTTTTTATTCAGAATTTGTTTCATAATTAAAAAGAGCACTCTTTTACCTTTCTAATAAAGGGTGCTTTGCATATAGTTTAGTACTGAAATTAGTTAAACGATTTAAATTTACTTGCGTCGAATTGCCAAATGCCGTTTTTTTGCACTGAAGCATATTATGAGCAACTTAATGAGCATTTTTCGATAAGCTAACTTTAAGAAATTGTTTCAATCAATTTTTAATCGGTTAGAGACATCATTTTACTCTTAGAATATCAGATTAAAGTTAGTCTTACGCTAATATGTTGTCTAAAAATGAAGTTTTAGTAAATGGATATTGCTTGTTGCCATATGATAACGCTGGGAAGATTCAGGTTAACTACGGCAAGCAGTTCTACGTTGGAATTCGCGGGAAAAATTCTAATGAAATCGGAATTGGACTTACAGAGCATTACATACAACGTCCAGACGATCTTGAAAGCTTTTGCATAGCCGCTTTTGCTGCGTCTTATGTTTTTAGAAAACGGCATCAACGGAATGGCCCACAAGGCGATAACGAAGAGCCAACGGCTACCGAAACTTTGATTTATCCACTTCGCGATGGTAGCGGGCTTATTCGAAAAAGACTCAGTCCAAGGATCATTAGATATAGAAGATTTAATATTAATACTGACAGAAGCGACTACTTTAGGGAATTAGTTATGCTCTATGCACCATGGAGGGATGAGCAAGTTCAGTTAGTAACTAGGGATTGACAGGCATTTTGTAACGTTAACAAAGATTTAATAGAAAACAATCGTAGGAAATAAAATATATTAGCTGCTAGTGTGCTTGGGAATGAATTGGATAATGCAGTCCAGGCAGAAGATGAGGATAATATAGCAAACCCTGAAGATAATAAGTTTAGAGTCTTAGGATTTCCTGAGATAGATCCTCAACTAAATCTCTTAAACGTCAATGGGGATGATAACAATGTAGGTGACAATAATGTCCGCTTGATTAAGCATCCACCCTTAGTTTCAGAGGAAGCTTTATCTAATATTGTTGGGTCCCTCAATTTAAAACAGAAAACCTATTTAACCCATGTCATGCACATTGCCAAAATAATATCTGTGTACCACGAATTTGTTGGAGGCGGTGCTGGTGTTGGAAAGAGCCGACTTATTTTAGCAATTTTCCAATCCCTATCTGATATGTACAATCGGAAGGCAGGAGCCGTTCATGGGCCTAATAATGATAATAACAAATATATTCTTTTGTGTGCCCCGACAGGAAAAGCCGCATTCGGAATCAGTGGGTCAACTCTGCATTCCATGTTTTCTCTTCCAGTCAACCAGTCTCGCTCTCATTTGAGACCATTAGGTCATGATTTAGTTAACACATTGTAAGGTGCTGCAACGGATTATAATTGCTCAGCCTGAAAGTATGCCTCATTATTTTTTTTGTATTTAAATTTAACTTTTATTGAATGCAGAGCAGCTGATCACGAGCTGCTAACAGACCAATTTGTCAAATAGAAAGGAATATGGCTACTTTCTTTACAGCCTAGAGAGAGATCCGTTTTGGCATCCAGAGAAGGCAAACGTACATCTGCAGTGATACACACACAATATATTTCCAAGTGACTCGTTTGACTTAATAAAAAAGTTAAATTAATATATATATATACGCGAGTGCACTAGCCAGAGGAAAAGAAAGAGGCAGGCTTGCCAAATTTTATTAATTATTGCCGCGCCAAATCCTGGGGGTTTGGCGCCTAGTAACTAATTAATTCGCAACTCGAATACCTCCCTCTCATTCATTGTTCTTGTTTGTTTAAAATTCATCTAAATTAAACAAATGTTTTGGGCGCTCTTTATGCTTTTCCCGACATAAGGTCGTTAACCCCGATGCGCTAATCTCAATTTTTTCTAGAGGAACAGCTGATCAACATAAACCAACTCTCTTAAAAGTTGCCAGATTCGTATGCTAAAGGCTCCAATTGGCGCTCAGAGCGACCAACGAATGTAGGAGGGAGGGCAACAAGCGATATTTGCATAGCGACGAGAAGTCAGCAGCGCAACGGGCTCGCGCATTAACCCGAATCGACCTGAGCAACGTTTTTTCGAGTTTCTTCACGAAACTTTTAGAACGTATAGATTTGAGGTCGCTGAATCCGAAAAACACATTCATTTTGTTCGTCCTCGTCAGGATAATCGACAGGACCAATTTTTCGGCTGTTACCAAATGGCAGCGCTGGGAAGTACAGGGTACAGGTATTTTACATAATAAAAAATACAAATATTTGAGAAAAGTGCAATAAACCATGCTTTTTCCAGCAGGGGACTCTTTCATGATATATATGACCAAATTTGGGTCAAATCGGTGCAGTATATCGTATATATAGCATAGCTGTCATAGCAACAATCGGGGTCAAATTCAACTCTGGTATGGAAAACTTTTTTGTTTTCTGTGACATCTCAACCAAACTTTAAAAAAATGTATTTAATATTTTCTTATATATCCTTAACAAATTTGGTTCAAATCGGACCACTATATGATATAGCTGCCATAGGAGCAATCATATTTTATGAACAACACAGTACCGAAACGCAAATAACATGTATGGAAAAAACCCGTACCTTGTACTTGCCAGCGTTACCATATGGTAACACGAAAATAAAAAGCGTAAATAACCTTTAAAAAAGTTGTTTTTATTCAGAATTTGTTTCATAATTAAAAAGAGCACTCTTTTACCTTTCTAATAAAGGGTGCTTTGCATATAGTTTAGTACTGAAATTAGTTAAACGATTTAAATTTACTTGCGTCGAATTGCCAAATGCCGTTTTTTTGCACTGAAGCATATTATGAGCAACTTAATGACCATTTTTCGATAAGCTAACTTTAAGAAATTGTTTCAATCAATTTTTAATCGGTTAGAGACATCATTTTACTCTTAGAATATCAGATTAAAGTTAGTCTTACGCTAATATGTTGTCTAAAAATGAAGTTTTAGTAAATGGATATTGCTTGTTGCCATATGATAACGCTGGGAAGATTCAGGTTAACTACGGCAAGCAGTTCTACGTTGGAATTCGCGGGAAAAATTCTAATGAAATCGGCAGGAAAATCCCGGGGAAAATGGCAGTGTGCAAATCGGCGATCGTGACGAAACTATAATTCGTCATATTTGATTTTTTTTTCAGAAAAGTTTAAAAAATGGAAAAAAAAACGAAAGATTTTAATAATTTTAAATAGTTTTAAAATTAATGTTAATTTTGTGCTAATTTGTGTAGATTTTTTTTTGCAACAATTTCTGTGGTTTTGTTTGAGTTTTTGTTGGTGGATTTTGTTTTTATTATGTGTTGGTGGTGAACGAGAAATGCAAAGCCAAAAGAAATAAAAAGAGAAAAAAAACTAAAAACACCAACAAAGAGAATAAGAAATTTTCAATAAGTGTACGGCAATGCATTCTCGCCTTCTCTCTACCGCACCCCTCTCTTAATAAATATCGCCCTTCTTTAAGCCGGATTGTATGTACATGTAAGTGATCATGACTATTATCATAATACACTCTCTTAGTGCTGTGCAAAGTAGAGAAAGAAAGTAAGAGAACCTTTAGATCAATTACCTATCTAAAGCAACAGCCGTTTTATAATTAACACTGGCCAACGAAACTTCAAATAATTTTCACTTGTATTATAAATGTGTGCTTTTCAAATTATATTCCTGCTCTTCTAATTAGAAGTTTGATATTTTTCCTTAAATTATAATAATTATATTCGAGTGCACGCAATTATTTTAATTATCTTAATTATATAATATATCTATATTTATTTAAATTTTATTATGGGTTTGTTATTATTTTTTTTTTTTTTGTCATATTATGCACGTGAATTATTTATAAAAATTTTTTAGTAGCACTGTTCGCATGGGTTAAGGAACGACTTTTGTATTAACCACCCCCAACTCTAACCGACATGGAAAGTAGCCGGATACTATCACGTGCGTCGTTATAAACTGTCACAACATCAGCGAATTCAATTTTCTTTTGGTTGCATGCTACAACATTGCATTCAAACTTAATAGACCTTAAATTAATTATTATTGATGAAATTTCAATGGTTTCTTCATTAATGTTTTCACACTTGGACATCCGATTAAAACAAATTTTCAAAAATTCCGCTCCCTTTGGAAATATTTCTGTCATTGTTTTCGGTAATCTAAGACAATTACGGCCTGTAGGTGGTCCTTAAATTTTTGAATGCAATACTTGTAATCCTTATTTTGTTAATTTTGGCCCTTCTCCATTAACGGTCAAAGAAGAGCTTTAGTATGAAAAATGTTATTGTTTTATGTGATATCGTAACCAAACTGACATATTATGCATTTAAGTTAGTACATACATCCTTACCGAAGTTTGATCAAATCGTTACACTATATTATAAAACGGTCTTAGGACAGATCGGGCGAAAATCAAGTCTTAGTATTGTATGTGAAACTTTTTTATCACAAAGTAAGAGCGGGGTCTCCGACAGTCGAGTATGCTCGACTGTAGTACTGCGAGCGAAGCGAGCAGGGGGCAGAGCCCACAAGTTTATACATAAAGTATTGAATATTTTTATATTAAACTTAATTTCGTTCGTCACAAAATGGGATATCAGAAATTTTGGGGCTAGAATATGCTTTTGTCACTAGACTTTTACCTCGTGTAGATGTTTTGTTTCGTGATCCATTTAATAATGAATACTTGGAATTATTTGAAGATTTTATTAACATCCTGTCCTAACTTCCTAACAACCTAACTTAACCTATGAGAAGTATATTAATGAGATCACTGAGATCGAGTCTAAAGAATCCTAAAATTTTTTAAAGCGATCTTTTAGTGCTATTAAGATTAACGGCTATAATAAGCATCTTCTCTTGATGCAGCGAGCAACAATAGATATTTATTTCATTCTGTATCGCTACGGTTGATGCTCATGTGTTGTTATTTATATTAAAAAGTTACAGCGGGGAATTTCACAATTGGCCGAGGTAATGTAACAATCAAGCAAAAGTTACAACACATAGGAAACAAATTTATTTGTGGCACTGAGATTTCTGCTCAGGAAGGGATGCCTTTGTCTAGAAGCAGTACTAATGTAGTAAATACTGCACATCTAGAAACACGGGTTAGAATTCTGAAATCAAGAGAACAGCTTCAAAATCGTTCCGAAGATTGTGAAGACATTTTCGAAATTGGACTTACAGAGCATTACATTCAACATCCAGACGTTCTTGAGAGCTTATGCCTAGCCGATTTTGCTGCTTTTTATGTTTTTATCAAACGGCATCCACGGAATGACCCAGAAGGCGATAACGAAGAGCCAAGGACAACCGAATCTGTGATATATCCCCTTCGCGATGGTAGCGGGCTTATTCGAAAAAGACTCAATCCAAGGATCATTAGATATAGAAGATTTAATATTAATACTGACAGAAGCGACGACTTTAGGGAATTAGTTATGCTCTATGCACCATGGAGGGATGAGCAAGTTCAGTTACTTACCAGGGATTGCAAGGCATTTTGCAACGTTAACAAAGATTTAATAAAAAACAATCGTAGGAAATAAAATGTATTAGCTGCTAGTGAGCTTGAGAGTGCATTGTAAAATGCAGTCCAGGCAGAAGATAAGGATAATATAAAAAACCCAGAAGTTAATGAGTTTAGGGTCTTAGAATTTCCTGAGATAGATCCTCAACTAAATGTCTTAAACGTCAATGGGGATGATAACAATGTAGGTGACAATAACGTTCGCTTGATTAAGCTTCCACCCTTAGTTGGGTCCCTCAATTTAAAACAGAAAACCTATTTAACCCATGTAATGCACAATGCCAAAATAAAATCTATGTACCAAGAATTTGTTGGAGGCGGTGCTGGTGTTAGTAAGAGCCGACTTATTTTAGCAATTTTTTAATGCCTATCAGATATGTACAATCGGAAGGCATGAGCCGTTCATGGGTCTTATAATGATAATAAGAAATATATTCTTTTATGTGCCCCGACCGGAAAAGCCGCATTCGGAATTAGTGGATCAACTCTGCAGTCCATATTTTGTCTTCCAGTCAACAAGTCTCGCTCTCATTTAAGACTATTAATTTATAATAAAGTTAATACACTGCATTCAAACTTAATAGACCTTAAAATAATTATTATTAATGAAATTTCAATGGTTAGTTCATTAATGTTCTCTCACTTGAATTCCCGATTAAAATAAATTTTCGAAAATTCCGCTCCCTTATATTGCTATTTTTGGCCTTTCTTTGTGGGACCTGTTTAAGTATTTTGAGCACACTGAAATCATGCGACAACTGGATGACCAACAATTCGTGACTGCCTTAAATAATATGGCATCGTGTTGCATGACTGCTGATGATATTCAACTTATCCGATCACTCATCTGTCAACCGTCCGATGTACCTGATGACGCAATCCATCTCATTACTAGCAATAATGAAGTAGATAATTTCAACACAAAAAAACGTTATTTGATTCCAACAGAACAGTTTTATTCTACTGCTGAAGATTTCATAAAAGCTGTCCATTTAAGTGCGACACAAAGAAATAATATATAAGTAGGTGTTAGGAGTTTTAAAACTTCAGAAACGCAGGGATTTTATATGTCTCTTTTCTTAAAAACCACTGCCAAATATATGCTGACGGTCCATGTAGATACAGGGGATGGGTTAGTTAATGGAGCATCCGGCATATTGATGCAAATTGATTGTGATATATTCAAAACTCCAACTATTTTATGGATTACATTTTTAGAGGAAACCGTAGGAGAAATTGCGCGCTCAAAGCGTGCACACCAATCTGAACCTTTATGGACCCCTATTCGGAAAAAAGTGAGAAGCTTTCAATATAAGAATAATGAGCAAGTTACCATAGACCGTAGGCAGTTTCCAGTTGTATCTGTAGAAGGTATAAATATTCACAAAAGTCAGGGTGCTACATATGGTAAGGTTGTTGTCCACACAAACTCAAAAATGGAACGTGTATCCATATATGTTGCTTGTAGTAGGGCAACCACAGCTTCAGGATTGTTTATAATAGGTAATTTCAATCCTCCTAGACCTCCCCAAAGCAATGATAAGGTAAAAAATCAATTAGAGAATTTGCTGGCTAGTGAAACTTCTTCGAACACATTATGATCACTTGCTTAACAGTTCCGCCTTGGACATTTTCTTTCACAACACTCAAAGTCTTAATCTGCATATTGCAGATACTCGATCAGATAGACTTATGCTTCAATCGTTTATTCTGTGTTTTGTGGAAGCCACTACTTATACAGAAAATATAGAAATTCCTGGGTTCAGTGTTGCTGCCCATCTTAAGTCTGTACGACGTTCATCTGGTATTTTAGTCCATGCCAAAAATGAAATAGTGAATGAAATTTCTTTTTCAGTAAGTGGTAGAAATAATATAACTGATTCGAGTTTCTTCGAGTATATCATATTCAGATACAAATCCATAGGTTATCTTATTTTATATAAAAATCCTACATATCCGACATCAGTATTTAGAACAGAACTTGAGAATCTATTTCGCCAGCATACATTTTTAATAGGAAAGCAATCATTTTTAGAGATTATTATTTATGTTTGAAAATGCTAGAAGGTTCCACGGTGAAAATATATAATAATTTGCAGAGGAGAGGATTTAGAAGCTTACTAGATTTGAATACGTCCACTACCAATTTGGACACACATATTGATTGGGCGTTTTCAAATATCTCTGCAGATATAAGCGCCAGGACTTTTGAGGCAGTTTATAGTTACCACAGTGGTCTTTCAGTTAGTGTTAAAGATAGTATAGATTAAAATGACAGTTGTTATGTACTATTAAATAGTATACATATATGTACATACAGTGGGGAGCAAAAGAGAGTACATGTTCACAAACCTTGCATTTGATTGCACACAAAATCTTAAATAGTGAAGCAAAATGAATAAATCTTTTTTTCTCTTAATATTTATTGAATTCTTAACCAATTTGTGGAAAGAGAGTAGGTCAGCGGTGAGAACTGAAGGAGTAAAACAGCAAAAACCATTAAAGGTTGTATGTACTCATTATTGCACCTTTCGCATTTCCTTTACTTTCGATCTTTCAATATTATTTATCAGATAGCGGAACAATATCAACAGTTAGTTTTCTATTCCGTTTACATTCTTCTTACATATTTTTCAATTAGAGATTTGTTTGTTGCAGAAGCTTGTTAAATAACTTAAATTACAAGACGTTTCTCCGTGATTTAAAAATGAAAAAACTTTCGGAAAGCGTTGAAAATAGTGTTTTATCCCTGACTGAACATGGCTTATCAACACGTTTGATTTCTGAAAAGCTAAAAATAAGTCAGTCTGTGGTGATCAGAGTGCAAAAGCGGCGAGGTGTTGTCCCTAAGCAACAAATTAGAGGTCGCACTAGGCTGGTAACGGACTCAGACGCCCGACTTATGATGTCGGAAATGCGAAAAGATAAGATGCTAACACCAAAAGATACCTCCGTGGCCATCAGTAAGGGCGTGAGTCGATAGACAGCAAGGAGAGCCCTTCGTAATATTGGCTACATCTCAGCTATAAAACAAAGTAAGCCCGCGCTGTCAGAGAAAAGTGCTAAAGCGCGGCTGAAATTCGCCAAGTGCCACAAAAATTGGACAAAAGACGATTGGAAGTAGGTGATCTGGTCTGACGAGTCTAAATTCAATCGTTTTCAGTCGGATGGGAAGCAATATTGCTGGCGCAGACCCAGAGATCGGATCCAAAGACATCACGTAAAGGAAACTGTTAAGCATGGAGGCGGCAACGTGATGGTTTGGGGATGCTTCACTTGGTGGAACGCTGGGCCATTGCAGAAAATTGATGGTATTATGAGAAAGGAAGACTACTTAAGTATTTTACAAATCCAACTCCCCGAATTTCTTGAAAAGTGTGCCTATCCCGAGGCCGATATAACGTTTCAACAAGATGGAGATCCAAAGCACACGGCGAAAATCGTCAAGGAGTGGTTGGGTGAACAAAATTTTAAATTGATGGAGTGGCCAGCGCAAAGTCCCGACCTCAATCCGATTGAGAATTTGTGGGCAATCGTGAAGAGGCGGCTAGGAAAGTACCGAACAGTGCCATCAAACCAAGGAGAGCTTTGGGAACGAGTGCAGCACGCATGGAATCATATTCCTAAAAAAAATTATCCAAAACTTGGTAGAAAGTATGCCAGGCCGAATAAAAAAAGTCATTAAAAATAATGGTCTTTGGATAAAATATTAAAAAAAATTGATTTGCTATAATTAAGCTAAAAGTGCATAAATGAGTACATGCGAGTTGGTTACTTTTTGGTTTTTTTATTGTCAATGAATGTTGTTACATTTTGCTTATATTTTCACAAATTTGTTAAGAATTAAATAAATATTAAGAGAAAAAAAGATTTATTTATTTTGCATCACTATTTAAGATTTTGTGTGCAATCAAATGTAAGGTTTTTGAACATGTACTCACTTTTGCTCCCCACTGTATATACATTAAATTTATTATTATTTAATTATACATTACTTTATGTATATATCACTTACTTACTTCTAATATTATGATATCTGCTTTTGAATTTTGCAGAGTTTATTAATTATGTCTTACTTATATTATCAATTATAATTGATTGATAATTATTAACTCATTTTATTTTATTTATTTTATTATTATATTATAATATCTGCTGATGAAATTTGCAGAATATTTTAAGTTTTTATTTTGGGGAGCTTAGGAGCTTTTAGGCAGCTCAAGTCGACTCGTAGGTCACCAAATTATTATTTGGAAAGTGACCCTATTACTATTGTAATGGCCTCCACGTGGTGTTCCCTGGGAACCGATTTTGTTAAATCGAAAGCAAATTCGTGCGTCGAAATTTTTTGATATACATATTTACATATATATATATTGGAACAGAATCACTTTCTTTCGGCATCGTCGTAGCGCAGTGAGTTTCGTCTTTACACTTCGAAGGTCTACAAGCAACTGTCTGCGTAGTTCCTACTTCTCTTTGTGCTTACCATCGAACCACACTCGACGACAGCGACACTACGCTGTCGCCCCGCTAAAACGGTACTTCTTAAAGCGACAACTGCAGACAACCAATCACAGCACAATTAGAGCCTAATGCAATATTAGCATAATGATGAAATTAGTCCTCTGGTGAAATTCCCGAGACTGTACACCCATACACTTACACTAAGATCCACACACTCTTAGTGTGCGCCGACATATATAATAAATGTTATTGGTACTAAAATATTTTTTATAGAGACTGGGCACATGGGTATCCTTCTGTCGAATGCGCTCGACTGTAGCCGCACCTCACCGCGAGCGAAGCGAGCAGGGCCGGAGCCCCCTTGTTTTGATATAAAACAATGTGTTGCTACATTCCGTATTTTTAGTGTGCGCCGACACGGCCGTCCTGACCATTACACGACCTCGTGCAATTTTACCAAAAATGGTTTGTTACCATTCAATCAACTTTCAAATATAACTTTTAGTTTTTCATCTAAACTTATATTTTCCATTAACAAATTACATCTTCATATTTCTGTTTCTTTCTTAACTAATACAAAGTCTTTTTCTTTAACACAGCTTAATTTAACATTATCATTAACCACACAGGTTTTACATTATAATACCTAATGCGCCACACACCATGAACAAAAAAATTGTTTTGCACTTGTGCTTACATTATTTTTACAAATGTCATTATAAGCGTATATAAGGCATCTGTTCTGTCTCTTTCAACAGTTCCTTTTTTTTTTTTTTGTAATTTTATTACTGTCTCTTCCAACAGTTTCTTTTTACATAGTTTCATTACTGTCTCTTTCAACAGTTTCTATTTACACAGTTTCATTACTGTCTCTTTCAACAGTTTCTGTTTCAACTTTTTCATCACTGTCTCTTTCAACAGTTTTTTTTCGATTACATTACTTAGATCTTTATCACAACTTTCAAATTCAGCTGGTATTTGTCCATTTGGCATTTTTCTCATGTCATCATGAGCATATTTATATTTTCTATTATTTGTCAAAGACCTGAGCATATATCTATCCCCCTCTAACAATTCAGTTATTTGAAACGGTCCCCTAAGCTTTGGACTTAGCTTTGTTTGATGCCTCTCTTCATTTTTTAACAACACGAAATCTCCAACCTTGTATCCAACAAGTTTAGCTTTGCTTTTATCAAATTGCACCTTGTTATATGCGGCTGCAACTGAAATATTTTGATCTGCTCGTGCTCTTACTTCTGTCAAGTCGACCTCTTGTACCATATCGCAGGGTGGAAGCAACCCCAACGGGCGGGCAACTTTGCCGATAAGCAATTCTAAGGGGCTTGCCTTTGTCACTCGACTAACCGTACAGTTTAAAGCTAATTGAACTTCTCCTAAAGCATGTTGCCAAGATCGACTGCTAGTTTCAACAGCAGTTAATAAGTTCTTTAAGGTGCTCATAATTCGTTCAACTTGTCCATTTGCTCTACTTGCACCTGTTGCAATCAAATGCAAATTAATTTTTTGTTGTGAGCAAAACTCACTAAATCTAGTGCTGGCGAAACATCTGCCCTGATCCGCTATCATGCGATTTGGTACCCCAAACAAAGATATAGCCGACGTGACAGCCTTTATGCACTTTTGAGCATCAATTTTAAGCGTGTGAGTTAAATAAACAAATTTAGTAAAAGCGTCTACCTGATCGGACTTGCCACTCAACTTTCCAGTTATGTCGATGTGAATGGTGTGCCAAGGTGTATTTACTTTTGGTATTGGATGAAGACTAACTTAAACTTTACCCGAAGAAGACTTTGACATTTTACACGTAATGCAGTTCTCAACAAACTTCCGAATATACTTGGACATGTGATCGAACCAGTAATAGTCGTAGGCCTTATCTAATGTCTTCTCCCATCCCAAGTGCATGATTGACTCGTGGATTTGGTTTATTACGGACCATCTAAACGATATAAGGAACAATTGATAAAGATCGAGTTCTACCATTTCGTTGAATTTTTCGATATGGTATTCCTGCTCTCAACTCGTAAGCAATGTCCTCAGCAAGAGAATTTTCTTTCAATTTATTTACAATATTAACTATGTCAGAATCTTGGCGCTGTTCGGCCAAAAGCCAATTTTCAGATATTTCTGCCAAATTAACTCGTTTTCCAGGAATTTTGTAAGTCAATACTGCTGATGGCAGATTTCTTGAAAAGAAGTCAACATGAGACATTCGTTTACCTTCTCTATATTGTATGTCAAATGTAAATGCCTGTAAATACGCCCACCATCTTTGCACTCTGAGACATAGATCCTGTTTAGTTCTTGATGCTTTAAGTGAGTTACAATCCGTGAAGACAACAAAATTTCTACCCAATAAATAATGGCGAAAATGTTTTACAGACAAAACAACAGCAAGCGTTTCTAATTCATAAGAATGATAAAGTGATTCAGCAAGAGAAGCAGCCTTACTAAAATATTCAATGACATGAGACTTGTTGTTGATTTTGTGTAACAAGATGGCACCGTATCCACGAGAACTTGCATCGGTATGCAACTCAATAGGATGATTCGGGTCAAAAATTACTAAGACTGGCTTTTGTGTAAGGATAGAAATAACTTTTTAAATTATTTGTTCATGGTCCGATCTCCAAATAAACTCATTTTTCTCCGAAGTCGAAAAATATAACAGATTCATGAAACAAGAAAATCCTTGCATAAATTGCCTAAAATAAGACGCTAATCCCATAAATTGTCGTAATGCAGAGACTGACTGAGGAGGTGGTAAGCTAGTTAACGCTGTAACTTTAAGCGAATTCGGACGGATTTCTCCTGCACTCACTTCATATCCCAAATATTGAAGTTTTGACTTGAGGAAAGAACATTTTTTTATATTGAATGAGAATCCAGCATTCGTGAAACAATCATGAGTAATTTGCAACCTTTCCAAAGCTTCACTTTTTGTTGCAGCAGCCACCATTACGTCATCCATATAAACGACAACAAACGTATTTGCAAGGTCTCCAAGTGCTTGCATGACTGTGCGTTGAAAGACTGAAGGTGCATTTTTGAGCCCAAAAGGCATTGCCAAAAATTCATATTGTCCGTCTGGAGTGACAAATGCTGTACACTCAACCGATTCTTTGTGCCTAGGAATTGGATAATACCCACTTGCCATATCTAGACATGTAAAATATTTCGCTCCATAAAGTCTGGCTATCTGATCTGGTGTAAGGGGCAGGGGATATCTATCCGCGACTGTATCAGCATTTAATTCGCGGTAATCAACACACAAACGATGCGTGCCGTCTTTCTTATTAATCAAGAGTATGGGACTTGCGTAGGGTGAGCAACTTGGCTTTATAATCTTACATTGCAATAATTCATTAATCTTGTCTCATACCAATTCTCTTTCATTTGGACTAAGCCTACATGGTCTTCTTTGAACAATTTTTCTTGGGTCTACTAATTTAATTTTCATTTCACCCGAACTAACTCTAGTCGAAGGAATTCCATTAATAAAAGATTTCGAATATTTTTCCAATAAATCTTGTAATTTATCTCTATCTTCTCCAACAAGATCAGTATTTATTTCACAAAATTTCTCATCATTTAAACAATAGTTTACAGCTTTTGATCTAATAATTTCGAATTTCCCTGGAGATATTACAACATTGAATCCAGGGGACAATACTTCTCGACCAATAACAATATCATTCTTCAAATACTCATTGTCCAAAACATGAAACAATACTTCAATGTAATATTGATTAATTTTTACGTTACTAAGTATTTGTAATGTGCTACATATGCCACCACTACCAATACCCTTCAACATCACTACATTGTTAATTTGTTTACCAACTAATTCATTACTTATCTTTTGTTTTATTAATGAACATTCCGCTCCAGAATCGAACGTTGTTATAAACGTCTCACCTTGATGAACCATCTCTCCTTTGGGCTCAACCACTTCGCAAAGCTCCACTCTTTTCATCTGGTGCGTATCCTCGCCCCTGTCCATTTTGGTCTTACTGCAATGTGTTGAAATATGACCATGCTCACCACACTTAAAACAGGTTACATTGGTTTTTTGTTGGTGACCGGATGCACTCCTGTCGTTACTGTTCATAGCATGTGGCGAAAGATTATTTTGATGCTGTTTAGCTCGACATTCCCTTATCTTGTGGCCTAGTTTTCCACAGAAGTGACATTTTATTGTTGAAAGTTTCTGACGCTTTATGTCAGGTGAAGATGTTTCCTCTTGTAGATTTTTCTTTCTTTTGTTGAACGTGAATGCTTTAAGCTCGGTTTGCAATTCACTTCTGGTGCGCATATTTGAAATAAAAGTTAGACGCTGCAATCTGTTATCAACATGAGCCATCTTCGCAAGCGTCACAGAAACTGAAATTTCCTCCACATCCATATCGCGCCATTTCGTGATAAGTGACGTCATCATACGACTAGCATAATTGGAGAGGCATTCACCATCGGTCGGACAAGTAGCTAACATTGTCAGAAACATAGCCGCTGCTGTTTCTACGCTGCCAAAACGCTGCATGAAAAGTTCCTTAAACTCGGCCCAAGTTTTGTCAGGATAACATATTTGCGCAAGCCACTGCGACGCACTACCTTCCAACGATGCACTCAAGGCCATTACCAACGCGCCTTTTATGGTATTTTCTGCCAAAATTATATTTACTGTTGAACACCACGCCGATGCGTCGGCGCCATCGAGGTCTGCGTTGAATTTTGGTAGCACAATTGTTTTTTTATTTGTTGATTCAGGTGTGGTTGATTGTACGGCTTTGATAAGCTCGATCAAATTTTTATTTTGTATTTCCATTAACATTCGCCATGGCCCATCTGATTCATTAGGTAGCGAGCCAGATCCCACTTCTGATATTGGAACAGAGTCACTTTCTTTCGGCATCGTCGTAGCGCAGTGAGTTTCGTCTTTACACTTCGAAGGTCTACAAGCAACTGTCTGCGTAGTTCCTACTTCTCTTTGTGCTTACCATCGAACCACACTCGACGACAGCGACACTACGCTGTCGCCCCGCTAAAACGGTACTTCTTAAAGCGACAACTGCAGACAACCAATCACAGCACAATTAGAGCCTAATGCAATATTAGCATAATGATGAAATTAGTCCTCTGGTGAAATTCCCGAGACTGTACACCCATACACTTACACTAAGATCCACACACTCTTAGTGTGCGCCGACATATATAATAAATGTTATTGGAACTAAAATATTTTTTATAGAGACTGGGCACATGGTATCCTTCTGTCGAATGCGCTCGACTGTAGCCGCACCTCACCGCGAGCAGGGCCGGAGCCCCCTTGTTTTCATATAAAACAATGTGTTGCTACATTCCAATTTTTGTTGGTGTTTCTTTTTGTTAAAACAAAAGAAAACTAAGCCCAGGGTTGCAGCACATCAAATTTACTTAGCAACTGTTGATTTACATTACAAAATAATTTTCTTTAAATTAAAATTTGTTTTGTCAAATTAATATTATGCAAGCTAAATAGACCGGGTTTTTGGTAAATCGTTAATAAATACATGCCGCAATTAGTATGCTTATATACATCGCTTTAAATGTCATATCCATATTTACCTTGCATAAGTATCGCTTCTTTGTAATAAATAGCGATACTCATACAAATAGACGGACATGGCTCAATCGACTCGGCTGTTGATCCTGATCATACATTCTGCAAACACATTATAACCTTTTTTAAAAAATTTTAATCGACACATGGTACAACAAACACAAAGTGTGGCGAAATAAAAATAAACGAAATCTGCCCCAGAGCTGACTTCGTGAAATCTATTAGGCCTACCACATTTTTCGTTTAATTTATTTAGTTTGTCTGGCGGCCATGCTCCATAAAAATGTGTAGGTTTGCCAGACAAAATAAAAAAAAATTAGCAAATTGTGGTAGCCCTTAAAGCAGTGATGGGCACAGCCTCGCACGCGAGCAAATCAGCTGTTCGATTTACCAATACACACGCAAACCCGAGGCCAACGGACAGCTTGAAGTCTGTAGCAGACAGAACGTCGAACGGGGAGGTTATGCGTGTGAGAGTTAGACACTATTTCGACTTTTAAGTTAAGGGGCATTGATTGGGTGTTCATAGGAGTAAGAGAATAAATAAAAACAAAAAAAAACAAAAAGAGTGAGCTTTTTTGTACATAAAAATTACTTTTTTGCGCAGAGCCGAATTCCAATTTTCAGGTATTTTTTTATATTTATTTTATATTTTAAATTAAACTTAATTTCGTACGTCACAAAATGGAATATTAATGATTTCGGTTCTAGAATATGCTTTCGTCACTAGACTTTTACCTCGTGTGGAGATTTTTTTGTGTGATATCAGAAATTTTTGCAAATGCTTTTTCTTTAGACATTGTAACTTTATCATTAATGCAGGCAGATAGTGAAATATATATATATTTTTATTTTTATATATTTTAAATAAATTTTTTTCCTTAATTAGAAAAAAAACAAGGGGGCACCTCCCCCTGCTCGCTTCGCTCGCCTACCCCCGGCTCGCTTCGCTCGCGGTGAGGTGCGGCTACAGTCGAGCACACTCGACAGTAGGATACCCTGAGCCCAGGTACTCTTTTATAAATGTTGATTTTCGACCAATTATTCCTATGGCAGCTATATGATATATGGGACCGATTTGAACCAAATCTGGTCAGAATGTATAAAACCAACATAAATGCATATTCTATCAGTTTGGTTAAGGTATCTCAAAAAACAAAAAACTTTTTCATACTAAAACTTGATTTTCGGCAGAGCGTCTGTATGACAGCTATATGATATAGAGGGCCGATTTGCACCAAACTTGGTCAGGATGTATAATATCACCCCAAATATATATCGTGTGAAATTGGTTGAGATATTTTAAAAATTAAAGAAGCTTTTCATACAAAAACTTCATTTTCGATGTATTGTTCCTATGGCAGCTATATGATATAGTTGTCCGATCCAAAAATAAAAACAAACTTGATCTGCGTACGGTATCCAGGAACCTACATACCAAGTTTGAAGTCTCTAGCTCTTATAGTTTCTGAGATCGACGCGTTCAAACAGACGGACAGACGGACAGACGGACGGACATGGCTCAATCGACTCGACTGTTGATCCTGATCAAGAATATATATACTTTTGGGGGTCTGCCACGCCTCTTCTGCCTGTTACATACATTCTGCCAAATGCATTATACCCTTTTTTGCCCATTTTTAATGGGCTCAGGGTATAATTAGCAGGCTCCGCCTCCCGCTCGCTTCGTTTGAGTTGCTACAGTCGAGCATACTTGACTGCCGGAGACCCCGTACTTACTTGGAAAATAAAGTTTTTCATACTAAGACTTGATTTTCGTCCGATCGGTCCTATGACAGCTATATGATATAGTGGTCTGATTTGAACCAATTTTGGTCAGGATCTATAAGCTTAATTTAAAAGCATATTCTATTAGTTTGGTTACAATATCTTATAAAACAGCAAAAATTTTCATACTAAGACCTAATTTTTGCCCGATCGGTCCTATGACAGCTATATGATATATTGGTCCGGTTTATCCCAAATTTGGTGAGGATATATAAAATTAAGTCAAATGCATATTTTATCACTTTGATTGAGATATCTCATAAAACCAAAAAGGTTTTTGTACTAAAACGTGATTTTCGACCGATACAAATTGTCTATATTCAGTTAATGGGTAATATCTTCCAAGCCCATCAGCCAAAATTTATGTTTCATATACCAAAAAACGAGAAACTTTACGTTTTACAACATATTGGAAATTAATAAAAATCGTTAGAGCCTTTTTGTCATAATTCGCCAAAAAGTAAGCTAAAAAACCGTATTTCACCTGTAAATTGTTACCTGTGTACTTTACACCTAAAATCCTTTAAAAATACCTTTCTAACGATATATAGTACATATCTGTAGCCTTTACGGCTTGGAAAATACGGGATTGGAAAATAAACTAGCGGGAAATTCAAAAAATCGTTGAACAAACATTTCTAGATTTTCGAAAAGGAATAAATCCCCATCATTACATCGAAGCATTTTTGGCGCTTTGATACAAACAAACAAACAGACAAACTGACTTTTGATCTCATTTTGAGAAGTCCACTTAAAATTTAAAATTTAATTATCTTTTGAACCTGTTATCGAATTTGGGTGATTGAGGTATTAATCGTCGCGTATTTTTGATCATCAACAACATTAAGAATAGGGATCACGGATGTAGAGGCAGCTACGTTATCAGTATTATTTATAGGAGGTGCATTGCGAGGAGGTCTACCTTTCCAACCAGTTCCAGCCCGCACCGAAGACACGATGACTTGGGCTGATTCAGTAGTCTGAGTGGTAGAATCACCTGCAGAAGGTGTAGGAGAATTGAATAGGTTAAAAATACACGGAGAGGGCGATAAAGACAACGTTGGCGAGACGTCTTGGTAGGGACGATATGCCAATGGAGTCACGGGATGCTGAGCAACTGATATATTAGGGGGAACTGCTAAAAATTGAGAATCAGGTGGTGAATTAAATTTATATTGGCTAAGCAACTCGAGACTAGAGTCAAAATCACTCGAAAGAAGCTTAGCCATTTTATTGAGTTTTGAGAATTGCTTTCTCACAGAAGTATACATTCTAGAGAAATCAATTTGTAAATCGATGCATACTGGACAAGACCATTTCACTGCACCGAACTCCTTTAAGGAAGCAGCAATGATCTTATCACATTCTCGACCTGTAAGTCCACCACACTTTGCATGCATGATATTTTCACACAACCAACAACACATGATAGTGCAGTTTTTCTTGCAGCACGACATGTATCCAACAGGGGTCAAACAGATAAATAGTTAGGCAGAACAGGCAGAATTTCGCACGTAAATAGAGCGGGAGACACTCAAATGAAGCTCTAAGCAAAAGAACAAAATACAAAAACGAAATGCAACAGCGAACACACGCAAAAACAAATTTATTAAAATATGCAAAGCGCTGAAACAGAGATAAGGAGATGTAAACACAAACAAAAACAATCGTTGTGCTTACAATAACAACAATCTTGTGTGAGCGAGGTGTTAAGCAAAAGCCGAAATACCAAAATATTAAAAATTTAAGGGAAAATGCAAAACTAAGTTTAGCAAAAATAAAAATGCTATTTATTGGTACCACAATTCACAAATGATTACAACTGACACAGCAAGTCGATAGCTTGTTCACTTATGCACAAATTTAGATGTAAAAATATAAAAACAGCGTGTTATAATTCACAGAAAATTACGAAAATTAACGTCTGTTTCGCTCAAGCAGATAACTGTATCTCGAGCCAGGTGAGTTATAAAAAGTTCTAGTATGCCATTTTGTAAGTTAGGACTAAACCTTTCGATCGAAATATAACTCGATTTGATCGGACAGTCATAGCCAATTTTCCATATTAGCTGTATATATTGCTAGTCGCCTTTCAGCACCCTTCGTGCTGCTTTCGTCACTAGAGCGAACTGCCGTCCGCAGTGAAAATTACTTCGTACGAACGGTGAAAATTCGTGGTAGTCCTATTTGAATAAGAAGGTATCATGTCATTTAGCAACTAATGATTACTGGATCTATCTGAAGTAAAAAAGGGAATGCTGATTAAAAAACTAACGAATAAACCCAATGTAAATAACGACCTTTTGCTCTCAAATGACAGAAACTGCAGTAGAAATGGCTTCTCTTGCACATATTTGCTACTTTTGTTCTTCTTACATGCAAACACGTTAATGTAATCGGATTTCAGACTAAACAGATTGGTGTGGTGCCCAGGGTAGAGAATGTTATATAGATATAACTTGATTATCAAGTTGCTCGAATTAACAAGTGTTTGAATTATTAGGATAGAACAGTAATTTATTTTTCCGTACAAGAAGATTATTAAAAAAAAAAGAGAAGAGCTCTTCTTTTTCACGTTTCAATTCCGCGAGCGAAACGAGGAGGAGGCGGAGCCCCCTAGTATTAAATAAATATAGTACACTAAGGGCCGTTTTCTGATCATGCTTTTAATCTTACAATGTAGACAAATTGGCCTTGAAGGGAACTTTGATTTTCTTGTCACAAATTTAGTTGCAGACAGGCTGTAAGTTACAGGGCGGATCATCCATACTATAAGGGCTTAACATTCGCCAACTACGAATATTTCGGTGTTGCTAAGGGCAACGCCATAAAGTATATCAATTATTGCATACCTTTACGGTCCTGAATTGCTTATCATCATTTATCCTAATTTATAACCGCGATTTTTATCTGATATTAATGAGAATAAGAAGAATAATAGCTAAAAATAACACGAAACGTTATTTAAAAACAAAAGAGTTTTATACTTACTCAAAAATGTGGGTGCAATATGTTGTTTTTGCGATTTGCTTTGGACAACCGTGGCGTGGAATAAATTTGAAAGGCTATCGAATTACTCCAAACCTTCTGACAAGTGTTGCTCATTTTTAAAAAGTGTGACCCTTTTTGTGGTACCGAGCTGCCTACTTAGTCACATTTCTAAATGTGACGTTAAAATCAAGATGAGAGAACGAAAAAAGTTAAAGCCTACTCTTAGGGCCGTTTTCTCATCTTACTTTTAAAGCCTATTTACCCATAGAGAACTTTACCCTATATGTAGGCTTTAACTTTTTTCGTTCTCTCATCTTGGTTTAAATCAGTGGTGGGCAAGTTTATCGAATCGTTATCGGCAGCTCACACAGACACGACCCGACGAATGCCGAATGCGAGGTCGGTTGCTGCGAACGTACGCTTGACGTCAGTGCACAACTTGCCTTCAACGAGAGCACAACCCGGTCGCTCGATGTCTCAACATAATTTTTAACTGCACTCAGAGAAAAAATAAACCCGAATCTTCCCAGCGTTACCATATGGTAACAAGCAATAGGCATTTACTAAAACTTAATTTTTAGACAACATATTAACGTTAGATTAACTTTTATAAGATATTCTAAAAGTAAATTGTTGTCTCTAACTGATAAATAGTTAATTGAAACAATCTCTTGAAGTTAGCTGATCGAAAAATGAGCTTTAAGTTGCTCATTATATTCTGCAGTGCAAAAAAACGGCATTTGGCAATTCGTCGCAAGTAAACTTAAACCGTTTGACTAAATTTAGTACTGAGCTATATGCAATGCACACATCATTAGAAAGGTAAAAGAGTGCACTTATTAATTATGAAAAAAAATTCTAAATAAAAACCACTTTTTCTCTCTTAATTTTCATTTTTTATTTTCGTGTTACCATATGGTAACGCTGGGAAGTACAGAGTACAGGTTTTTTCCATACATTTTATTCGCGTTTCGCACTGTTTTGTTCATAAAATATGATTGCTCCTATGACATCTATATGATATAGTATTCCGATTTGAACCAAATTTGGTCAGGATGTATAGGAACATATCAGATACATATTCTAAGAGTTTGGTTGAGATATGCCAGAATAGAAAAAAGTTTTCCTTACTAAAGGTGAATTTGACCCCGCTTGTTCCTATGACAGTTTTGTTATATTTACGATATACTGCACCGATTTGTCCCAAATTTGGTCCTATATATCAAGGAAGAGCCCCCCTGTTGAATGAAGCTGTATTTATTTGATTTTTTCAAAAATATTTGTATTTTGTAGTATTAAGTAAACCTGTACCCTGTACTTCCCAGCGTTACCATATGGTAACAGTCGAAAAAATGGTCCTGTCGATTATCCTGACAAGGACGATCAAAATGAATATTTTTTTCGGATTCAGCGAACTCAAATTCACCAGTCCTGAAAGTTTCATTAATAAATTCGAAAAAAATGTTGCTCGGGACGATTCGGGTTAAATTCATGCAATATTTCGTTTTTTAGGTATTTTCTTCCTCCTATGACAACCCAATTAATGCCTCTTAACTTAAAAATCGAAATAGTGTCCAACTCTGTGGTCACACATCAAGAATTGGAGTTTGCATAAAAAATTAAAAGCAAATAAATTATTTTTTTCTAAAAAGAGCTTCTCAACTATGTCTCGCAGTGCATATTTATTGCTTTTTAACGCAAGCGCACGCATAACCTCCCCGTTCGACGTTCTGGCTGCTACTGATTTCGCTCTGCTCGTTGCGTTCGGGTTTGCGTGTGTATTGGTAAATCGAACAGCTGATTTGCACGCGTGCGAGGCTGTGCCCACCACTGGTTTAAATGTCACATTAAGAATGTGTGACAGTGTGGCATCCCTATGCCCCGATATGGGTCACACTTTTTAAAATGGTCAGCACTTTTAGCAAATTGGCACCTCCTTTCAAAAAGGTGGCAAGACTGCAAAATTAATTTTCTGATATTTGAAAATTAATTGCGTTAATATCGTGTACAATTAAAAACAAAAAAAAAAAATGAACTCGAAATACGCACAAAGGGCAAAGAATTTTTCAGCCGCTGAGGAAACAATTCTTGTGGAGCTCGTTTCCGAACAAATGAATATTATTGAAAATAAAAAAACAGATGCCGTTACATGGAAGCAGAAGGAGGATGCTTGGAAGACGTTGGCAGAATCCTTCAAAGCAAGAACCGGTATGCCGCGAAGTGTAAAATCGTTGAGGGAAAAATACTCAGGCCTAAAGCGCAAGTCGAAGTCGGAGCTAGCGGAAGAAAAGGCTGAATGCTATCGCACAGGAGGTGGTCCATCTGCCAAGTCAAAAGTGTCTGAGCTTTCAGACCAGATAGTCGCGATGATGGGGAGCACGGCAAGAGGACTCAAAAACCCATTTGACAACGACTCGCGTAAGTTTTAACTATTACAAAACTAAAAATATATAATCCTTTATCCATTAGACTATGAGGAAAACGACGGTGGTGAAATGATTTTACCAATTTCTCCAAGAAGCTCCTCCAGCAAAAATGTAAATAGCAAGAATATGAATTAATCTAATCTACATATGTTTTGACAGGACCTAGAAGCGAAAAGCCAGGCTGTTGAGTCGTCCTCAAAAACTTGCGACTGGTCGACGTGGACGCCGACCCAATTGCGCCATCCAAAATCGGCTAAGTTGATGGGAGAAAAACCACAAAGAAAGCGCAATCTTGAAGATGAAAAAATTAAGCTTATTCTGTCTCAGCAAGATTTCTTCAGAAGAGAAAATGAGAGGGCTCAAGAAAAGCACGATCTTGAGATGACAGAGAAAAGGATGAAGATTGAAAGAGACGACGCCGAAGGCCAAATTCGTTTCGAAATCCTAGAGGTGGAGAAACAATTAAAAATTGAGGAGCTGAAGAAGAAGAAGAATAATTTATTTATTTTATTTATTTACGATATGATTCCTAACGCTACAAGCTTATAAATTAAGGCGCTAGTCACTAATATTAAATTTTAAAGTTACATGTCAGAACGGAAATTGATAAGTTGATTGAGCTACAATTACACTAGGCAACAATTTTCAACTTTTTGTCTATTACACGAACCAAACCCACTTTTTTGGATAGATTTGGGGCTCCAAATGACGAAAACCTTTTTTTTTTTTTTTTTTTGGTGAGATTTTTTTTCAGAATTTTTTGAAATTTGGCTTTTTTTTCCGTACTTTTTTTCAGAGGTGCGCCCAGTTTTTTCATCATTACTCGAGAACGCCAAAACCGATTTTCAAAAACTTTACTTTTCCTGAAAGCCATTGAATATATCTATAATTCATAAAAAAAGTTTTGGATATTAAACTTATTTAAACTTATAGTTTAAGAGCTTATGGAATCAGTTACCACAAAGAAAATGATGATTTTTTTAAAGCTTTTTTTACTTTAAAATTCGAGGAAAAGTCGAAAAAAATTTAATACATTTCGTCTTTATTTTATTTGCATAGCTGCATTAATTTCGCGTCGTTTATGATATGTCTTATCAAAATCTGTGGAGAGACGGCGATGTATTATTTTTTAGGCATGTTTTTGTCGAATTTTATGACTTCCTTGTAGAGCGCAAATTTTGAATTTTAAAGTAAAAAAAGCTAAAAAAAAAAAGCTTAAAAAAAATCATCATTTTCTTAATTCAAAAACTGATATCTCTTAAACTATAAGTTTAAATCCAAAACTTTGTATAAATGAATTATAGATATATTCAGGAAAAGTAAAGTTTTTGAAAATCGGTTTTGGTTATTTATTTGTTTTTTTTTATTTTTTGGGTTTAGTTTCTAAGGTGTGTGATAAGTTTTGCTCTGAATTGCGCTGCGCCTGAAACAGATTTTAGGTTTTGTGGTAACTGATTCCATAAGCGAACAGTATGTATAAAGAAGTGCCTGTCAGAACTGGCCAACTTATGTTTTAAGCAAACAATATTGTTTATTCTTCTGGAGCTGGTAAATCGAATCTTATCAAACAAATAATTCGGCTCTTTGTTATTAATTATTTTGTGAAGTAAAATTAAAGCTCTTAAAAGCTCTTAATAAATAAGTTTTTTATAAATGTTTAAGTGGTTTGAAACGGTTTCCCATTTTGACTGAGCTTTGTGTACTTCTGATCCTTATCATAGCCAAACATACTTTGCGGGTGAACATTTCTGAATTTAAAGGCTGTAAAAACAAAAATTATAAATAAAAATTAAAATATTTTGCAAAAAAACTAACTTTTGAAAATAGCTTTCAATTAAATGAGCTCTTGCAGAAGAATCGGTTTCGTCTACTCCATCCGTTTCAGGTAATTCCGGCATTTCTTCGGGAAGTTCAAATTCATTAGGAGGAATAGCATCATTTGAAGAAATGGCCAAATTATGCAATACACCACATGCGACGATTACTGCAATTTTCGTTGAAGTTTTTAATCGCATTCCAAATGATAAAATTGGAAATCTCCTTTTCCAAACACCAAAACAACGCTCAATAACATTTCGTGTTCGTATTTGAGATTCGTTGTACGTGATTTCGGCTTCCGTTCGCGGATTTAACAACGGAGTCATCATATAGCTGCACTGTTTGTAGCCACTGTCACCCAGGATAACATAATTTTCGAAATGTCCATTGTCCAGTAAAAAATTGAAACGACTGTTTTTAAAAATATTACTGTCATCTGATGACCCAGGCCACCTTGCAACCATATCCTGAAACTCGAGCTTTGCATTGCAAACGGCTTGGACATTCAGTGAAAAGTATACTTTCCGATTGCGAAACACTTTCCCATCGTTTCCTCCTGGAGATTGTATTTTAACGTACGTGCAATCAATTGCTCCAATTACTCTAGGAAACTTTGCAATTTTATAAAAAATCGCTATGTTTTCTAGCATTTCACAGACAGTTGGAAATTTTATAAATTCCCTTGATAAGGCTGCTATAGCAAAACTGACTTCCTTCACTACACGACTAGCTGCGGACACACTTATGTTACACCACAAAAATCGCCTACGGTTATCAAAAAACTCCCGCTTGCATAAAATCGGAGCGCTATTAAAAGCTTAGTCCAATGTTTTACGGACGTTTGTCTGAAATCAATTATTGTTTAATATATTAATATGTGGTCAAAGAGATAATTACTTTTCAACATTTTGCTTTAGCGAATTATATACTTTCCCAACACAAACATCGCTGTCGTCTTAGACAAGCGAAACCTCTTTACAAAGTCCGAATCATCGTATTTTTCAAGGTAATTTGTGCGGCTGAGATAAGTTCTTGGCTTCTTTGATTGAACTTCCACTTCGTCAATATTGTCTATCAGAGACTGAACATAATGCGCTCGACTTTCCATTATAAATTTATAAGAACAAACTACAATATTTTTTTTGACAGTTCAAACAATAACAAACACCGCGGCGTTGCCACACTTACCGACACCCAACTAAACGTAGAACCGTTTTCTCATCATGCCAACTAATCGTAGTAGGCTAATTTTAGGCCTTATAGTATGGATGATCCGCCCTGTAGCTTGTAGCCTGCCTGCAACTAAATTTAAGACGAGAAAATCAAAGTTCCCTTCACAGCCAATTTGTGTAGACTGTAAAGTTAAAAGCATGATGAGAAAACGGCCCTTAGAGTAAAGTTCCCTATGAGTAAAGTAGGCTTTAAAATTAAGATGAGAAAACGGCCCTTAGAATAAAAGTCGTTCTGCGTACTATCCCGAATGGGTTTAATTCAAGAATGTTTTCGTACTTAATATTTTAAGTCCGTTTCGTACTTATAATACTTAACTTAAGTACAAATTGTATATAAGTTATCACCCAGCTTGCAAAGCAATTGACTTCATTATTATAAATAATATTTTCAATTGGATTTCCACTCCATTTTATTAAGCTTTTCGATATTAAAAACAATATTCCATTCCAATCGTTAAAATTCTCTTCTCTTATCAGACCCCTTGTAGATACCGCTTTTACGTAACGCGCAGCTGCAACTTCTAAGACTAACATTAAATACAAAAGAAAAGATTTTACTGCGCAGTTCGAACGTAAACATTAAAAATAGAGATTCTTCTGCGCAGTTCGGGTAGCTACAATGCGTATGTTAGCTGGCGCGAAGCAGCTTGCTGGACTATGCGTATGTACAAAGAGGAAAGCAGTAAGTACGTACGTGCGTTGACAATTCTCTGAAATAAAGTGACAGGCAGAGCTAATGACACTTTAACCAATCATGGTACAGTTCCTAGTTTGGAAGCTAACTTTCAAGATTGGATTTCGCGAATAGTGATAGACGACCAATCTACATAATAAAAGAAAAGCTAAGTGTTCTAAGGCAGGGTAATCTATCTGTCCTCGATTACTACTATTTGGTCAATAAAAAATGTACTGTGCTGATAAACAAAACTATTATGACATGGTGACAAAGCCAGCAATATTACCTTGGCAAAAGCCAATGAACTTGAAGCGAATTATGTAGCGTGTCATGTGGGGGGGGACGTATTTGGTGATTTCTATACCCTGCAGATTCAAATAAAATCTGACTAACATCGGGTATGATCAGCCATAGCCACATAGGATTCGGGTGCGTGCACTTCTTGCTTAGCCTAGACTCAGCTCGACGGATGGGGCGGGGTTCTTCCTCCTCCTATGGTGGCGTACACACACTACAACAAATTGTAAGTGCACTGTGTAAACAAAAGCAGCAAAACAGAAAGGAAATGGAAATTTGAATCGGACTAGAGATAAACAGACAGACATTTGTGACTTATAGCTCGGTTGTAGGGTATTCAGATGTCGAGCATACCCTATTCTGTACCCTCCCTACCATGGCAATATCTAGATGTCATTTCTTTTTGGAATTGCCCCTATAGTAATCCTAGTTACTCTATGGAATGGTTATTGGCATGTTGATCGGCGACGGACTTCAAAAGAAAATTTAAACTCTCATATTTTTAGAACAAGGCATTTCAACAATTGTTTATTAAAATATAATTAATGTTAGACATGTTTATCTTCCTAAACGAACTTATATGTATGTTTAATGCATGTTTCTTTAATTTATATGTGAAAATAGAAAATTTGTATGTTATAAAAAAAAATTATTCTTAAAAAAAAATATATATTCTTAAATATTTGTAAGATTTATACATTTTTAAGAATATAAAAAAAAAATATATTTTTTTAATTATATAAAAAAAACAAATGAGGAAAATTTGCATATAGTGCATATATATGCATATGTATAAGTAATTTTTTTTTTTTTTTCCGAATTCAATTCAAGTTTTGTTTTGTAATCAGAAAAAAAAATATATATTTATATATATGGGCATTTCCACAGAAAGGTCCACCGCGGCCAAAAACGTAAAATTGATCAAAAACTCACATCTTGTGAAATTTTTTTGGAGAAACATTTTCAAATTACTTGTATAATCATTTTATACATTAATTAGTTCATTAGTCTGACCATACCAGCTGCCTCTTTGAATAAATTACGTTTTTCCGTATTTTTGCCTGTTTTGCCAAAAGTTGACTTCCAAAATGGAGTGTTTGTATTATACAGATTTTTTGACGATATCTATCTTTTAGGAACTTAAAATTAATGAAAATGCAAAGAAAACACTTCAATTCTAGTAAAAAAGCTTCCTAATGACTTAAATAGTTAAAATGTATTTCATACGAAGTAAACAAACAACATAAAAATTATGATGGAAGAAAATGTCGCGTGAGTGACGTCGCGTGAGTGACCTAGATGAATCCTTCGCAAAAAAAGGACAGACCAAATATTGAAAATTCATAAGTCTAATAATAAAGCTTGATATTTCTTATTTATGTCAAAAATATTTAAAGTTTAAAATTTTCACACAATTCGCAGAGTTTGCCGATTATTAGCAATGATGTCTAAAGTCATGTCTATTTGAAGTCGCGTGAGTGACCGCTCTTTTGTGGCTTTTATCTCAAAAGATAAAAACCGGAGGCTCTCAATTTTTTTACCAATTATAGTAGTCTCAAAATACTACAAAAAATTATTAGTGGTGAATTGTAAAAAATTTAATAGTGTTTGATTTATTTAACATTTAAAATTTTATTTTCCTCACGAAAGTCGTGTGAGTGACCGCGGAAATGCCCATATAGAAAAATTAAATGTATGTAATAAGTATGTATGAATGTTTAATGTTCATTCAAAAAGAAGAGAAAAATAATTTACCAATACGTAGGACTCACCAAGCACTGCCGTCGTTGAGCTCAAGATGACGATGTGGCTAACCTTGATACGCTTAATAATAAAAAAAATAATAATGATAATCTAACCTTCCATACATACTTTAACCTATCTAGTGGGCTCTGTTACAATATTTAATCTTTTTTTTTTGTTTTTCATTTAAATGATTTCTTTTTATACATTACAAACATTTTCTCTTTAGCCAAAATTTAATTTAAAATTTTTTTCAATTTTTCTTTCTTTAATTTTTTTTTTTTTAATTTTTGAATTTAATTTTTATGTACAAAATTTTTTTTTTTCATTTCTTTCACGAGCACCACTGAGTGGATATATATTTGTGCACAGCACTGTTTGTGAATATAATTAATATTTTTCTTTTTACAATTTTTCCACTATTTAAATTGGCTGATCTGAACAAGGGAGTAGTATGTATGCCTAGCGACAGATTTGGAAACTAATATAGAGATTGCTCGGCAGTGATCAATCCATGCAGCATTTTAGTGTGCAACAGCGACAACTGCAACCGGAACCAAAATTGAAGAACGCAGCAAGCAGGCCGGAACAGAAAGGTCAATCCGGGAAACACGTCCGTGGTGAAAATTCGGGTCATAAATTCCAAAGAACAATGTCTTTTCACTTATGCACGAGGGTGTTATGTCACCACCCGTGACGTAAAAATATATATATATTTTATTTTCTGCAGCGCTGGCACATATATGTTGTGCATCGCACAAGAGACGCTCGCTCAATGTTCTCGGTTCGATTCGATCGGCAGCTAATTAGCTAAGCGCGACACGAATTAAGTCAAAGCGTGGGCGGTGAGAGATAAGAACGGTAAAATCGTATGATTCTGCTGAACTTATCCAAGGTGACATAAGGGAGCCGATAGGGCACTCGGTATGCTAATTAGCAAAACAAAAACAAAGCAATGCATAAGAGCAAAGAACTTAACAGCGCAGCAGCGGCCGTGTATGTGTGTGCGCGTGCGTGCTGCCTGCAAGCAGTGCAGTAAGAAGTTCATTCGCAAGCAGTTAACTTGTTAGCTGCGAGCAGTGCAGATCTATTCATAGAACGAGAATGCTCTGCTTAAATAAAGCAGTGCGACTGTTGATCTTTGTGCAAAGCAGTGTTTGCAATTTAAATAGCTGGGTCAGTTTTGGTTATGCTGCCAAGCAGTATAAAACTTGTATACAAAAATAATAATAATTAAGTATACGAAACTGGTCACTACACCCACAGTTACTGCTACGAGAGTCTCACTCGAGAAGTCAGTAACAGAAAAATAAAACAGTTTAAAAAAACTTATTTACTTTGCATGTCCTTAAGATGATAGATACCTAGAATTTTTCCTGTCTCGTCCATGAGTTCATAGTATGCTGGGCTTACTTTGCGTTTTACTTTTGCCGTTATGAAGACTGGTGCGAGTTTTGCGCTAAATTTCTTAGCGGCATTACTTTGACCAAAATTGCGAGCATAGACAATATCTCCAACTTTAAATTGAATAGTTCTACTACGCAAGTTGTATCTACGCGCGTTTTCATCATGTGCTGCAGATACGTTTTCCTTGGCCTTGGTTCTAGCAATCTGTAAAGCATCTTTTTGTTTTAACAAGGTATCATCAGACAAAAGATTGAGTTTACGTAAAAGTTCATAATCTTTTCCATGCAAAACCATGTTCTGCCCGAAGGTCAGAAAATTGGGTGAGAATCCGGTGCTACGATGTACACAAGCTCGTAAAGCTCCACTAATTTCATTTAAATTCAAGTCCCAATTGCTATGGTCCGATCCAATAAAGGCACGAATAGCAGCTTAAACAGATCTATTTAGTCTCTCACTTGCATTTGCCTGCAGAGAGTAGATTGCAGTACAAATGTGAGATACTCCAAAACGAGTAAGAAATGCATCGAAACTTGCCGAGCGAAATTGCGAACCTTTGACAGTTAATATGACTTCGGGAACTCCGAATGTATAAAACAAATAATTCTCTAGATAATCACATATTCGATTGGAGGTAAATTTCTTGAGTGGATGCAAAAAGTGAAATTTGGTATTATGATCGACTATGATTAGAATTCCTATAATACCGTTCTTCGAACGTGGGTAGGGTCCTAACAAATCCATATATAATTTTTGAAAAGGTCTCTCGAATACCATAGGTTTACCCATAGGCGGTCGCAAAACAGCATTTGGGCTTTTTGTGGACTTGCACACGGAACATTCAGAAACATACTTTCTGATCTGTGCTACCATTTTGGGCCAAAATAAATATCTTTTCAACTTCTCTATCAATTTTGCAGTTCCGCAGTGTGATGAATTTTGAGCATCATGGGCTTGAAATAAAACCTCTTTGACAATTCCTGATGGAATCCAAAGTTTCCACGAATAAAATTCTTGAACAGAATTACCAGTTGCGTGTTCGGTTCGCTTATAAACGAATCCATCAACTATTTTTAAATCTGGCAACTTTGCTTGATTCTGCTCTATTTGCTGGATTAAATCTAGATACTCTGCCGAGCTGAACTCTTTCGACTTGAGATCTATCACTGGAACTAAAATATCGAACTCTTCAATGGCTATTTCATCACGTCGAGAAAGAGCATCTGCTACTATATTTTGTGAACCTCTGCGATGAAGAATTGTAAATAAAAAGCCCTGGAGTTTGACAGACAGGTCTTTTTGATTAATATGCCATTTGAGAGAGACATGGTCTGTTAACACGGTAAACTCTTGGCCTTCAATATAAGCGCGGAATTTGGCTATGCCTTTTATCACTGCTAAACATTCGAGCTCCGTCACCGTATAATTTCGTTGAGCTTTTGATAGCTTAACAGACATGTAGGCAATTGGTAGCTCTTCTTAATTTATTTGTGCTAAAACGCAACCAAGGCCATGTAAGCTAGCATCGCATAATAAAATGAAGGGTTTCGAAAAATCTGGGGAATTCAAAATAGGAGCTGTTGTTAACTTAGTTTTTTGCTCTTTGAAAGCATTGTCTGCAGCTTCATTCTATATAAGCTTTTGGTTCTTTTTCTTGAGTAGTTCTGTAAGCGGAATGCTGAGTGATGCATAATTTTCAACAAATCTACGATACCAACCTGCCAGACCTAAAAATCTTCTCAATTGCTTTACAGTAGTAGGGACTGGCAAGCTATTAATTGACTCTATTTTCCCTGGATCTGTTTTTAGTTGACCATCGCCTATGATAAATCCTAAGTACTTTATTTCCCACATGCAAAATTTAGATTTGGCTATGTTGATAGTCAAGTTCGCTTTGCGGAAGTACAGAGCGATTTCTTGCAAAAGCATCATATGCGATTCAAAATCGTCTGACAAAACAAGAAGGTCATCTAAATAAACAAAAACTCTGGTGCGCAGATGAGCGGGTATCACATTATCCATAAGTCGACATAAAGTTTGAGGCGCATTGCAAAGGCCGAAAGGCATAACCTTATATTGGTACAACGGTCTGTTAGGGATAGTGAACGCCGTATACTGCTTTGAATTTTCAGCGAGCGGAATCTGCCAAAAAGCATGTTTCATGTCAAGGCCGGTTATATTTCGAGCTGGAGGCAATCTGCTTAGTATACCATCGATAATAGGAATGGGATATGCGTCCTTGCGAGTGTATTTGTTGACAACTCGCGAATCGAGACACACACGCAATTTCTCACCTTTTCGAATGAGCACGCAATTGCTGCTCCACGGACTATTGGACTCTTCAATAATGTCATAGCTAACATTCTGTCCATCTCTTCGAACATTTGCTTTTCTATTGCAGGTGATACAGGCCAATGTCGTTGCTTTACAGGACGTTATTACCGTCATTACCAACGTCTATGCTATGAGTAGATAAATGGGTTCGCCCTAATCCTTCCTTTTCCTAAGATGGAAATTTAGCAATAACTGCATTCAAACTTTGGGTCTCTGCAACACTCAAAATATGCATATTGGGATTTATTTATTTATTTATTTATTACTGCACGACTAAAAGCAGTCGGCAAAGAAAAAATTATTAGATATAAAAATTAAGTTTACAATTTAAAATAAAATTAATATTAAATATAAATATAAGAAATATACTGTAAAGAAAAAATTAAAATTAGAATTATATCTGGGGTAAGCAAAAATTAATAATTTAAAATGATCCAACATTTGTTGCAAGGATTGGGAAAACCCAGAAAAACCCAATCAGATCAATAAATTTTAGTGTTGTTGTTAGTGATTGATTGGTTTTAAAAATAATATAACATGTTATTAGTATTAGTAAGGTTAGGAATTTAACGATTTAAAATATTGGAAAAGTACGGATTTTAGGGAAGGGATAGGGAGAGAGAGTTCTGAGTAGAAAACGTGAAAGAGGCTATTTTAATTAGAGCATAAAACCCGGAACGAACCGTGGGAAGCGTAATCAGTTGTGCATGTAGGTAAAAATAAAGGCCTGTAATTCCTAGTAGACCTGCGGGGGACCGAAAATCTGAGGCGGCCCAAAAGGGGACTAGAATCAATGTCGCCATTAATTAATTTGTGAAGAAAAACCACATTAAGAGTTTTCCTACGATTAATTAAAGACGGAAGGTCAATAAGACGAAGCCTATGGGAGTACGGTGGTAAACGCCGGTTGGGATCCCAGTTAAAACCACGTAAGGCGAAAAGCAAGAATTGCTTTTGAACTGATTCAATTCGATTCTGATTTATTTGATACTGTGGGCACCAAATGCACGAACAGTATTCAAGGATGGGACGGACTAAAGAGACGTAAAGGAGTTTAGTGGTGAAAGGATCATTGAATTCTTTCGACCAACGTTTAATGAAACCAAGTACTCCTTTGGCATCATTAACTATAGTGGAGATGTGCAAATTGAAGCATAATTTGCAGTCAAATAAAACTCCAAGATCCTTTACAGTTTTTATACGTTGCAAAGGGATATTGTCAATCGTATAAGAACCTAAGTAGGGCCTAGAACGACTAAATGTCATAAACATACACTTTGAACAATTGAGATGCAACTTATTGGCCGAGCACCATAGTTGCATAGTGTTCAAATGGTTTTGCAGACGATTGTGAAACAGGGTATGAAAAAATAAGCTTAACATCATCTGCATACATTAAAATATAAGAATGGGACAGAATAGTGGGTAAATCGTTAATGAACAGTGTAAAAAATAAAGGTCCTAAGTGACTACCTAGAGGTACACCAGAAGTTACACGAACCGAACTCGAAATGGTTGACCTAAGAAGCACTTTTTGGGTCCTACCTTTTAAGTAAGTGGAAACCCGATGTATAAAGGCGGGAGGAAAACCTATGCTACTAAGTTTGTAAAGTAAGAGGTCATGGTTCACAGAGTCAAAGGCTTTACTGAAGTCAATGTAAATGACAGCAGTTTGCTTTTTCTCTGAAAATTCATCATTTACCAGGTAAATTCAAGCAAGTTGGTTGTAGTAGACTGACCATTAATAAAGCCGTGCTGTGCAGGGGAAATTATCGATTTACAGAGATGCTGCAAAGAAGAAACAAGGAGTTTTTCAAATAATTTAGGAATGGTTGATAGCTTTGCATTGCCACCGATAAAATTTTCATTTAATGCCAATTAAATAATTTTTCATTAGCACTACTTTTTTTCAATGCTAGTGATATGAAATTTCATTAGCACTACTTTTTTTCAATGCTAGTGAAATTAAATTTCATTAGCACTACTTTTTTTAATGCTAGTGAAATGAAATTTCATTAGCACTACTTTTTTTCAATGCTAGTGAAATGAAATTTCATTAGCACTACTTTTTTTAATGCTAGTGAAATGACGATTTCATTAGCACTACTTTTTTTAATGCTAGTGAAATGACGATTTCATTAAAAAAGTAGTTAATTAGGAACAACTCTGACGAGAACGAGGATCAAACTTAGATTTAGTTGTTTTTACCAACTTACAAAATTGCTCATGAGTACGAATCTCTTCGCGAAGCTTGGCCAAGGTAGTGATACCTAAATGCATCAACTCATACCGCAAGGATGACTTTGCATTGTGAATTAAAATTCTCACAAGTGAACATTCAGAGACGTCCGTTTGCAATCAACCAATTAGCTTCTCAATCGCAAATTGAAAATCTTCAAAGGATTCTTGATCTCCTTGTCTTCGAGAATTAATCATCTCCCATACATCCATCTCATCGTCTTTGTCCTCGAATTTCTAACGAAATTCTTTGCTAAAGGATTCCCAATTGCATCGAGGATTAGAACGATGGACTTTCCAATACCATTCATTTGCTCTTTCTACAAAAAGTAAATGCAAATGATCGCACAACAATTGATAATCTCCGTGTAAGTTCTGTTCTGTTAAAGAACGAACTCGATAAAGAAAATCTTTGGCTTGCATGCCTTCTCTGCCGCCATCGAATTTAATATGCCAGCTTTGAATAATACTGTACACTTTCTCTGTTCGGACAGAAGAAGAGGGTCTAGAAGTAATTAACCTGTCTTCTGCAACGACATTTTGATTTGCAGTAAACCTTTCAGGTATCATATCATATCTGGGACTCGTTCTTGAACTAGGATGTTGTGAGCCCTGTTCGCTTCGTTCCACTTGTAAATTTGCCAACTGAGCACTGATAGATTTCTCTATGGTGACAGACAGAATGGAAATCAAATATTGAAGAATTTGATTTTGACTCGATTGCATCGTAGTCTCAACCAAGTTAAGAATTTCAAGGCGGTTCATGTTCCCTTGATTTGGACGTGCTGAATTGTCTAAGGGGGTAACTTTCGGGTTTCGATTCATTGATCGAGTCTGCATCCCTCGACGTGGAGCTGCACCTCGACCTCGACTAAATTTAGGAATGGTCTTTTGGGTATTAGAAACTGTAGCATGCTCTACTGTTTCCGATGGATTTTCAGTATTCGCAGTAGCGTCATGAATTTCTGCTGCCAAAGAATTGTTAGAATAATTTAACTGATTGGCAGAACAATCAAGTTTACAAACAGGACAAATCCGAGAGGATTGCAAATGTCCTACGATGCACCTATGGTGGAATATGTGCTTACAGGGTGTTTCGGCTGCGAGGTCGTTTCTGCTGAGAACCTCGTTACAAACGCCGCAGAATTGATCACTGTCCTGAATAGCCGCTACTAAATCTTCTGTGCTATGGTGCACAGCCATTTTAAAATATATTTATATGTTTGTGTACTGGTTAAAGAAATCAATATCATTATAATAGTCCGTCGCTTCACTACAAACCAATATATAAACCAATCCAATCATTCAAAACTATATATCACAGAGTCTACTGAGTGTTATCTCTCATGCTATATTTAATAAATTCTATTATTAATTTACACATAACTGAAGTTTTCCCTTGGTCAGGTTGCCAAAGATACTCCAGCAATCTGCTATTTCAAAAAGAAATTTCGAGTCGAATGCAAAGTTAGAATAGACTTTATAAAACATTAGCGCAAGTGACACCAGAGATCTAAATTCGCTTTGGTCGACCAATCCTGAATATACGAATTGCAGTCACTTTTCCTAAAGACGAAACTCTGAACCCTATGTCAATTCGCTGCTGCTTTATAAATCTATTTAAAAAAATGTAAAACAAAACTAAAAGGGTGGATTATATCATTTGGAAAAATTATGAAGCTAACCATAATACTTGTAAATTTGCAAAGCATTCAATATACATATGTTTCGTATGAATATCTAGTCTTAGGATATAGGTCGGCTCCACCGTTTGGGCGCCATTGTGTAGCGTGTCATGTGGGGGGGACGTATTTGGTGATTTGTATACCCTGCAGATTCAAATAAAATATGACTAACATCGGGTATGATCAGCCATAGCCACATAGGATTCGGGTGCGTGCACTTCTTGCTTAGCCTAGACTCAGCTCGACGGATGGGGCGGGGTTCTTCCTCCTCCTATGGTGGCGTACACACACTACAACAAATTGTAAGTGCACTGTGTAAACAAAAGGAGCAAAACAGAAAGGGAATGGAAATTTGAATCGGACTAGAGATAAACAGACAGACATTTGTGACTTGTGCTGCCTGCAAGCAGAGCAGTAAGAAGTTCATTCGCAAGCAGTTAACTTGTTAGCTGCGAGCAGTGCAGATCTATTTATAGAACGAGAATGCTCTGCTTATATGAAGCAGTGCGACTGTTCATCTTTGTGCAAAGCAGTGTTTGCAATTTAAATACCTGTGTCAGTTTTAGTTGTAACTTGTATACAAAAAAAAAATAATTAAGTATACTAAACTGGTCACTACAATTATCAAAGGGACAATTTTGCATGCAATCATTTTGCTAATTCCCAACAACACAACAATCCTAGCTCAGGGCAAAGGAATCAACAATAGAAAGCTGACAATAAAAATCCGCTTAAAAAATTTGACAATCGCTTGCGCTTTGATCAAGCTCCACAAAATTAAATGCTGAGCACAGCAACAGCACTTCTTAACCTGCACAGGTGCTCATGAATGTAGACTAATCCATCCAATTGCAAAACAAGCCATATCCATATGGTCAAAATCAAAACTTTGTGCAACCAAAGAAGTGGGAGCTGAAGCCCCCTTCAGGTCAGCAACCTAACAAGCTTATGCGTGTTAACAATCTTCAAGATGATAATTTTTAAGAGGAAGAGCAGGAGAGCTCCCCTTCGTCTACAGGATAGACTAGAAAATAAATAAAATAATAAAAACATTGATAGAAACAGGTGCTACCGCTTGTTATGTGAACAAGGGTATTTACTACAATGCAGAAGAGTTAGAAATTAAGAAAATAATAAAAACTGTAAACGGCTATAGTACATTAAAACACTTTCATAATTTAAATGTATTCGGCAAACGCCACAGGCTCTATGAAATCAACAACCTAGATGCAGATCTATTGGTTGGCTATAATCTTTTGAAGTAAATCAAAGTAGTAATTGATTCAACGGAAGGAAGTTTGCATTATAATAATAAAACAGAAAAAATAAAATTTATAAAACATGCCCAAGAAACGGTAGACAATTTAATGAGTTCAGATGAAGCCCATACCGTCGCTTCGTACCTGGACTACCAAAATAGAAAATATAAAACCCTTTCCCTCTTTAATGTATTAGATACAGAATCATCAGATACAGAACGACGCTGAAGGTCCACAAACAAATTAGCAAAAAATTGACAATAAACCTAGGGAAACAAAAAGCAAAAAGAAAAAATTGAAAAAGAGCAGACGTCGGAAGATGTCGGTATCTTCTACGACAAGTTCTTCCTTGTGAAAAGTTAATCATTCTCATAATGAAATAGATTTGAATATCCTTGAACAACAGTTCGTTTAAGAGATAGAAGATAAGCATTCTCAGATTCAAACCAGTCTCCCTTTTAGGACAGATATCCGAAGAGAGATTCGAACAATAAATGAAAATGCATTCTAAAGCAAGCAATATTCTTATCCTCACTCAGTTAACAATTTTGTTAATCAGGAAGTAAATAGAATGTTGAACGAAAACAAAATAAGGCCTAGCAGAAGTCCTCACAATGCTCCAGTATGGGTAGTTGGAAAAAAAGGTTTCAACGAAGACGGGACACCAAAGAATCGGTAGTGACTGATTTAAAAAAATTGAATAGTAATACAATCCCCGATAGGTATCCAATGCCAGATCCCTCGGATATTTTGTCTAACTTAGGGAAAGCACGATTCTTTTCGACACGATTCTTTGGAATCTGGATTCCATCAAATTTGCATGAAAGATGAAGATATTGAAAAAACAGCGTTTTCTATTAACAATGGTAAATATGAATTTCTACGTCTGCCATTTGGACGTCCAAAGGGTAATGGATAATATATTGCGCGAAAGAGTTAGAAAAACTTGTAACATTTATATGGACGATATTAAAGTTTTTTCAGGAACTCCGGAACAACATTTCGATGATTTACAGGAAATCATTGAGATATTTTTTAAGGCAAACATGAAGATATCTTAAGAAAAATTAAACTTCTTCAGAAGGGAAATTTAATTTTTGAAATATATAGTATCGCACAACATGATCAAAACTGACAAATTTGTAAATTTGTAAATTGTTATAGGGAAAGAAAACGGAAATATCAGTAGACGAAAATGCTTTCTCTGCTTTAGAAAATCTAAAATCGCACTTAATTGCAATGTTTGTTTATTTTTTGGATCGTACAGCAATATCATATAGCGCCCATAGAACTATCGGTCGAAAGTCAAGTTTGAGTCTGCAAAACTTTTTTGTTTTATGAGATATCTCAACCACGCTAATACAATATGCATTTAACTCGGTTTTATATATTCTGTCCAAAGTTGGTTAAAATCGCACCACTATATCATATAGCTGCCATAGGACTGATCGGGCGAAGATCAAGTCTTAGTATAAAAAACTTTTTTGTTTTATGAGATTTCTCAACCAAAGTAATAGAATATGCATATAACTTGGTTTTATATATCCTGTCCAAAGCTCAAATCGGACCACTATATCATATAGCTGCAATAGGCTGATCGGGCAAAAATCAAGTCTTACAGTGCCACAATCGAGCATACTCGACTGTCGGAGACCCCGTACTTACTATGTGAAAAAAAAGTTTTACATACAATACTACGACTTGATTTTCGCCCAAACAGTCCTATGACCGCTATATGATATAGTGCAACGCTTTGAACCAACTTCGATATGGATGTATAAGACTAACTTAAATGCATAATATATTAGTTTGGTTACGATATCTGATAAAACAATAACATTTTTCATACCAAAACTTTTCTTTGACCGATTGGTCCTAGTACAGCTATCACTGCAGACGCCAGTCCGCCCTAGTGACAAAAGCAGCACGAAGGGTGCGAAAGGCGACTAGCAATATATACAGCTAATTTGGAAAATTTGCTACGACTGTCCGATCAGATCGAGTTAAAAACCGATCGAAAGGTTTAGTCCTAACTTACAAAATGGCGTACTAAAACTTTTGCTAACCCACCTGGTTCATGAGATAAGGGAGTGTAAGTGGGATGATCAAAATTTAAACGATCGCGGCTAATGGGGCCGTTGGGACCATTTGGAAAATTTGTTTATTTTTAATTATTTATCAAAAATACGCGTCGATTGATACCTCGATGACCCAAATCGGACATCTGGTTAAAAAGATAATTTAATTATAAATTTATAGTGGACTTCTCAAAATGAAATGAAAAGTCAGTTTGTTTGTCTGTTTGTTTGTTTGTATCAACGCGCTAAAAAAGCGAAAATGTAATGATGGGGATTCATTTCTTTTCAAAAATTTAGAAATGTTTGTTCAACGATTTTTTGAATTTCCCGCTAGTTTAGCGGGAAAACGCTATTTCCCGCAGTTTCCAAACCGTAAAAGGTACAGACATGTCCAATATACCGTTGAAAAGGTATTTTATTTTATATGATACATAAATTTTGACTGAAAGGTTAAGAAGATACAGCCAGTTAACTGAATATATGCATTTTAATTAGAATTGAGAGTACAGCAGCAACAAGGCATGCGTAGCAGGCAGAGTTTGAGAGTGTACTTGAAAACTTTTGCTCTACATAAGGAATTAATGTTGCCAGACAAATTTGTTTTGTTTCAATGTGGACATTCATTAGTTAATCTGAATTATAAGGTTTGGGTCTTCCTGCAACAACAATATTTTTATAAATTTCGATGTTTTTATATTTAAAATAACCTTCTAGCAAAATAGCAATATCAAGAGCATACGCACTTTTTTTGCGTTGCAGACATACCCAGTGTTGCCAGACAGTTTTCTTTTGTTTTATTAACAATGCGGGCTTAAGCTAGTTTAAATGAATTTAACTAGTTGTGTCTTTCTGCAATTCATATTTAATTTATATGTTTCTGTTTATTATGTATTTTAAAATCAGAAAGAAATGCAACAAATAAATTTACAAATATTAATGTATTAATGATAATAATACTTTGAAAAAGTTACAATGTTAAAAGCAATTGCAAAAACTTCTGATATCACACAAAAAAGCCTCTACACGAGGTGAAAGTCTAGTGACGAAAGCATATTCAAGTCCGAAAATTTCTGAATTATATAAATTTTTAACAAAAAATAAGCAAAAATAAAGCCACAAAATATTTGTCATTCGGCACTGCGCAAAAAGAAATTTTTATGTGCTAAGAAGCTCAACCTTTTTGCGCACAGTGCAGAATGACAATTATTTTGTGGCTTTATATTTGCTTATTTTTTGTTAAAAATTTATATATATTTGATGAATGATGTGAAATTTTCAGCAAAAATCTAGGACACTTTTCTCTTCGCCTATGCAAATTCTGGAATCTCAAGCTTTTAAATTGCTATTATAATTTGGATATGATATTTTCTATGTAAATTTTTCGGCGGTAAAGGGGGCGTGGCCAAACTTTAAAACAAACTTGATCTGCTTGCAATATAGAGGTACCTACATACCAAGTTTGGTGTCTCTAGCTCTTATAGTCTCTGAGATCTAGGTGTTCATACAGACAGACAGACAGACCGGAAGACGGACATTGCTATATCGTCTTGGCTATTGATGCTGATCAAGAATTTTTGGATTTTGGGTCGCTGAATCCGAATCCAAAGTTCATTTTGCCTCAGCACGTCAGGTTTTCGAAATATCCCCAAAAACCAATATGGCGGACACTTTTTTGAAAATCAAGCGGACTCGCTTGAAACTCGTTAGACGCGGGTTTTTGGGGTCGCTGATCACGAATACGAAGCCCATTCGTGTGAATTTCGTTTCGCGGGGATTTTTGGGGTCGCTGATCACTAAATTTATCACTTGAAACTCGTTACCGGGGGGTTTTTGGGGTCTCTGATCACGAGTTTGAAGTCACTTTTTAAAATTTCAAAATGGCGGATACATTAAATACGTTCTTTTTAAAAATGTATTGTCCATGTATATGTTTTTAGTTCAACACTAATAGCTGTGTTCATGTTCCGTGGAGTATTACTTTAATACAGAAAAAGATATAGAAAAAGTTGAGCTTAAAAATTATTAACAAAAACATCTAGAATAATAAGTTATTTATAATTTTTGACGGGTTTTGCGTTTTTTTATACAAATAAAAAAACCAAAAAAAAAAAACTGTTTTCCAGTATGATGGGCAAACAAGTTTAGAGAATGGGCAAATTAAAAAAAAAATATTTTATTTCTATCTAATTTTTTTTTTATTTTATTGAATCTTCTCCAACGGAGACTTACAATAAGTTTATCAAATCTTATAAAGGGTGATTTTTTAGCTATTATATTTTTGGCAACACTGGTTTAAACATCTCACGCACGTTTCGTGTTTTGTTTCACTGCCAAACTTCTTCAGTTTGGTCTATAACTTAACCATGAATCGTCTTACAAACGAACAACGCGTGCAAATTACACTAGGCAACAGCCAAAAAATTACACGAACCAAACCCACTTTTTTGGATAGATTTGGGGCCAAAAACGACGAAAAACATTTTTTTTTTTTTCTATGGTGAAATTTTTTTTTTTAGAATTTTTTAAAAATCTGGCTTTTTTTTCGAACTTTTTTTCAGAGGTGCGCCGACTTATAACATCATTACTCGAGAATGACAAAACTGATTTTCAAAAGCTTTACTATTTCTGAAAGTCAATGAATATATCTATAATTCATTAATACAAAGTTTTAGATTTAAGCCAGGAGTTAAAGAGACATTAATTTTTGAATTAAGAAAATGATGATTTTTTTAAAGCTTTTTTTTTAGCTTTTTTTACTTTAAAATTCGAGGAAAAGTCGAAAAAAATTTATTACATTTTGTCTTTAATTTTATTTGCATAGTTGCATTAATTACGCGTCGTTAAAGATAAGTCTTATCAAAATCTGTGAAGAGACGGCGATATAATATTTTTTTGTGTCTAGGCATGTTTTTGTCGACTTTTTTGACTTCCTTGTAGAGTGGCATAACCTGAAAATTTTATGTGATTTTTAAGATATCTTCACCAATCTTACACAATATCAATTTGTTATTATTTTACACATTAAGACATATCTTAAACGACGCGTAATTAATGCAGCTATGCAAATAAAATTAAAGACAAAATGTAATAAATTTTTTTCGACTTTTCCTCGAATTTTAAAGTAAAAAAAGCTAAAAAAAAAAAGCTTAAAAAAAATCATAATTTTCTTAATTCAAAAATTGATATCTCTTAAACTATAAGTTTAAATCCAAAACTTTGTATCAATGAATTCTAGATATATTCATTGGCTTTTCAAAAAAGTAAAGCTTTTGAATATCGGTTTTGGCATTCGGGTGTAATGATGACAAAAGTGGGCGTACCTCTAAAAAAAAGCATTAAATAAACAGCCAAATTTCAAAAAATTCTAAAAAAAAAAATCTGCCATAGAAAAAAAAAAAATGTTTTTCGTCGTTTTTGGACCCAAATCTATCCAAAAAAGTGGGTTTGGTTCGTGTAATAGACAAAAAGTTGAAAATTGTTGCCTAGTGTTATTGAATTTTATTATCAAAATGCGTGTTCTGTTAAGAAACATCATCGTGCGCTTCTTCCATTTTATAGTTGGTTCAATGGGTACGTAAATAAGCAGGATTGTCGATTTTGGAATGAATATCAGTCAGAAGCATTTAAGAGCTACCAATGCATCCAGCAAAAGTCACAGTTTGGTGCGGTTTATGGGCTGGTGGCATCATTCAACTGTACTTCTTCAAAAATGATGCGAATCGTAACGTAACTGTGAATGGTGAGCGCTACTGTGAGATGATATCCAACTCTTTTTTGCCCAAAATGCAAGAGCTTGACTTGCATGATATGTGGTTTCAACAAGACGGTGCCACATGCCACACAGCACGCGCAACAATGGACTTATTGAGAGGTGAGTTCGGTGAACATTTTTTTTCACGTTCGCGACCTGTCAATTGGCCGCCTAGATCGTGCGATTTAACGCCTTTAGACAATTTTTTGTGGGGCTATGTTATAGGTCCTGTATATACAGACAAGCTCGCTTCAATCGACGCATTGGAGGACAACATTGAAGCATTTATTCGTGAGATACCGGCCGAAATGTTAGAAAGAGTATGCCAAAATTGGACTAAGCGGATGGACCATTTGAGGCTATATATGGACCGTACTATCGATTCAAATAAAGATTTCATGTATTTATTTAAATTTTATGTTTTTTTTTTTATGTTCTCGTTTCGAACATCACTGCGTTTGTCGTATAGGAATTGAGTAAGTTTGAGTTTTACCGTGAAACACCGTTAACTTTCCACAGAGATATTCGTAGAGGCACCATTGACTATTTAGATTGTTGAGATGCAAGCATCTATACCAAGGTGTTTTGATTTTGCACAGTGGATCTCAGAAACGACATGAACTCCATCATACTTTATTGTAGGGTGAAAATCATCGCTTCATTAGAGCTTTGTTACTGCCGCATGGTCTGCTGAGCGTTATCCATACTCGAATTTTCTTGGATTACACTTGGGGGTGCGCTGAGGGAGTTGGTGTTTGCAAGCCAGATTTTTAAGCAATAGCGAAAGATATGCCGTTGATAGTGTTTGCGGGACCAATTGAGGACCTGGCTGCTTTGGCGAAAAAGACGTCGTTAGTAGTTTGGGATGCCATAACTGCACCTGGCAGGTGCTGATGGCACACTGTAGTTTGTAGATCAGGTGCACTTTATAATACCCGTTACTTAAAAAAAATAAGTATAAGGGTATATTGTGTTCGTTGGAATGTATGTAACAGGGAGAAGGACGCATCTCCGACCCCATAAAGTATACATATTCTTGATCAGCATCAATAGCCGAGTCGATATAGTGTGTCTGTCCGTCTGTATGAACAAAAGGATCTCAGAAACCATAAGAGATAGAGATACCAAACTTTCACACAATGACTTCTATATGCCTCACGCAGATCAAGTTTGCTTCAAATTTAGGCCACGCTTCCCTCCGCCCACGCACATAGTGATAAACCGTCTGTTCTTCTGTATGAACAAAGGGATCTCAGAGACTATAAAAGATAGAGTAACCAAATTTGGCACACAGATTTCCATATACCACACGCATATCAAGTTTGTTTCAAATTTAAGCCAGTCTTCCCTCCGCCCCAGCAAAAAAGCAACAGATGCCCCCTAGAGTATGCAAAAGTTTTTGTATTGTTGAACCTTATTAGAATGCTTCAAATTCTCAACTAGTTCTGGCGATGCAAATATGACATTAGGCTTGAATCGCTAGTCGGGACAACTCAAATGGTACTGATGATAAGGAGTGGCATCTCTTGAATCAGCTATACAATGTCTTGCTCCATGCTTCATGCTTCTACGAAAGTGTTGTGTGTTGTTGGTTGAGTTATGTCACCTGTTCCATAGAGAAGGGCAGGTGGCTAATCAAAGAGATTTTAAAGTTGGTTTAAAACGACTCTAGGAGGTTTCAACTAAGTAACAGCAACACACGATGGCATCCAAACTTTTTTTTCTTTATTGAGCCTTATGATTCCCAACTGGTTTTAGCGACAAAAAGATGACATGCTGGACAACTAGCAGAAAGGGTTCTGAAGATGGAAAATGAACATCTCTAGATACCGTGCTCCTTGCATTTATGCAAGTGTTGTTGCTTGCTGGAGATGTCATATCGACAATAAACCAACAAAAGACACAATTTTCGTTTTGCATAATTAAATCTCATTCAATATTTTGTAAAACAGAGGGGTTTTAAATGATTTTTAACTATGCAGGGTTTTTGTTGACCTGAAGCAGTTGTAGCCAAAAATCGTTGTAAACCTGAAGAAGTTGACATAACATTTCTTGCATCATTTTTTTACAACCTTAAGCAGTTGCTACATGAATGGTTGGTATAAAAAACTGCATTGAACAACAGTGAACATGAAGCAGTTGATAACCAATATCAATTTTTATCCTGAAGAAGCTTTTAATATTCAAATTTGAACAACGGTGTATTCAAAGTTAAGTAATATTTAGGCAATCTTTTTCATTTATTTATTATTATTATATTTGTTCGGAGGGAGATGGGGGATAGCATTCAAGGCAAAACGACGTATTGCATTCGACTTGGTTAATGCCAGCATGATCCTTGTCCCTGCTATTCTCAAGTCGACGCACTACCTCCACGTGGTTCCTCCTGGATTGTCACCTAGTACCCTTTGGGTGATAAACTAAAGCGCGCGGCCAGGAGGCAATTTGAGCAACAAGGCATGGCCCAATAGGGGAGTTTGACCATATAATAAAATATTTTTTTTATAATAGGTATTTCTCAAAAATCCCTTTTGCTTAAAAAAATTTTTTATAAAGCATTTTATATATACCCAGTAGTAAATTGAGGGAGTACGGAAAAAAATCCACAACGCCTCGCCAGGAAAAATTCGGTATTTAAAGAGTACCTCTCCAAATCCACAGACGGTCAGTTACGCGTTCCGGTTACCGGAGGCGTTCACTGCTCATTTCCACATATTTTTCTCCATACACTATTTCCCATTTGTTCCAGGCAGAATTTCCTTCGACAAAGTCAGCCACGGCTCTCGACGTATCGCGGAAGCCGTCACTGCTCTATTTCACACGAAATTCGGACTCAACTTTGGCAATTTGCGCATCTGCTTTGTTCTATGTCTCTCTTTTTTTCTTTCTTTTAAGTTGTCGTTGAGTCGAAAATACGCGATCGCCTTCTTTTTGTGTATATGTGTTTTTATTTTCTCGTTTTCTTTGCGCTGAAGTACTATGTGAATACGCGACTTGTAAACAACATGTGCGCACTGCGCATATTTGGAAAAAGTAAGTTTAAATTGTTTTTAAAAAATTTAAATATAATAATTAATTAAATTAAATTAAATAATATTTAAACCCTTTTATTACAGAAAGCAACAAACAGATAACTGGACGGACATCGAAGGTAATTAAATTATGATATTTAGAAAATGTAATTTGATATAAATAATTACCGCATAATATTATATATGTTGTTTCTTTTCAGTGAAAATTACTTTGCAAAATATATTACCATTTAATTATTTTAGTAAACATAAATTTAAGTACTTTTAAGAATGTAACATTTTAAATAAATATTAAAGAAAAAATAATTTTTTGTGAATATTTTATTTTTTTTTTCGCTGCGCAGAATATTTTGTCGCCAATTCCACACGATTTTCCAGTGCAATTGAGCCAGGGAAATTCTGAAATAAAATTTCCTACACCGGAATTTTGTTAGGAATAGAGCAGTGACGGCCTCCGGGATACCTTCCGAGCCCTTGGCTGACCCTGCGTAAAAGTGAATGAAGGTTTTCCACAAGTTGGCTGGACTGAACAGCGGCGCTTTCCATAAGATTTCGTAAAGTTTTCTGGTAACTTTTTCCGACTGGGTATTGAAATAAATAACGGGTATCCTATAGTCGGGATCTCGAATATAACCTTTCCGACTTGTTTAATAGTGTAATTCTATTTTCAAAACTAATTTAATGATAGTGCGCATCGCACTAGAGGGCTCTTGGCCTAAATTTTATATTTTTACTACACTTGGATATTATTTAATTTGGATTAATACGGAGCGATTAAAATTTTAAGTCTCTGGGCTTAAAAATAGAGTTAATGCCACATAAATCGAAAAATTTCCAATAGTGACTTGGGAAAATTATAATTGACTTTGAAGGTATAATTGAGCACATGAAATGGATAGAAATGTATTGGACTGTCATCCCTTGTAAGGCTACCCGAAACCATTTACAAATTATGCTGGAGGTTTTTATAGTTGCTCCAGGTAATCTATATATATAAAATAGCTTGACCTCATTCATTCGTACACTGACATAGCATTGCAGAGGCCAAACGGCTAAAGTTACATGTTTCAAACTTGGCCAAACTTTTATAAAATAATGAACAGAAAGAAGTCAAATAATTTTTACCAAAACGAATTTGGGCCTCTGAATTCAAAAATGACCTCAGAAACTGTGTAGAAGATTTCTCTTACCTGTAATGTGACATTATCTAAAAAGTTTTTTTGTGTTCAAATGCTCAATTTCAATAATTTCACAAATATGCTGTTTAATTTGATTAGTAATTAAACAAATCTTTCATGAAAAAAAAAATTAGTTAATTTGATCGGTTATTTTTCGAGTGGTACATATCAATTAAAAAAAAATCACATTTTAAAAGTTGGAATTTAACCCACAATAAATCACATATCATGTGTAAGACAAAAAAAAACCTTTAAAAGCTTTTGAGGGATTTATTACAATTTACAATTGATTATATATATTTATTAGCAACAGCCTACAAATATTTTTTTATTAAAAAATTAATTACTTTTTAAGTTATTGTAATTAAACGGATAAGTGTCTTGAGACACGCCTTCGTGTTAGATGGTTGTGTTCATAAATGAACATGGTATTTAAACAACCCTCGGAATGCGCTACCAGATGTGCGGCAAACCACTTGAAAAAGTCACAAAGGCGTTGGATTACCACATGGGAAACGATCCTGGCGCTCATAAATAGAAAAAGACAACATAAATAGAGCTTAATATATAATAGATAAGAAATAACTCCGTCACATAAGATTCAACAACGTAATGAGAAGAAAAGAGTCAAGAATACTTTAACACCATTGTGATCTCTGTCCTTTAGTACATAAGATAACCTATAAAACCCCATACAAACCAATAAACGAACGGAACAATGGGAATTGTTCAAAACACAGCACAAAATTTTGCATGAACATGAATCATTACAGGAAGGCGAATACTTCTCAAAAGGAGCGTTTGAAGAAACTGAAACTATCAAAAATAGAATAATGACTGAATTAAATAAGAAAAAAATTAAGCAATCATTGAATAAGACAATTATAACGAAATGGAAGAAAATGAAATACGAAGAGAAGAGTTTAACCGGGCAGCTCGCACGTTACAAAAAACAATGAATCGTGCTGGAGAAAACATAAACAGTACCAAAAGGATTATGTCGAAATCAAAGAAGATTTCGATAGACTGACAGAGCTGTTTAAGGAATTAAGGAAACATGGCCAAGCAACTACTTCAATACGGGATCACTATGAAGATCTAAACGAAGCAAAAATCGAAAAAATTCGATGGCTCACAGAGAACAAGCCTTCGGAACATAGAATTAAGCTGAAACCCGTGGAAATACCGGCGTTCTTTGGAGATATTAAATCATGGTCGAGCTTCTTGGATACCTTCACTGAAATGGTAGACACGAATGTCGAGTTGGATACAAAGTCAAAATTTATACGACTAAAGGAACTTGTAAAAGGAGAAGCGGCTCAATTGATAAGGCATTTACACATCAGCACAGAGAACTACGAAACAGCCTTAAGTATCCTAAAGAATAGATACGAAAATTTGAGAAAGTTATTTTCAAACCACTGGAACAGCATTTTAGATCTGCTAAACATGGACAGTGAATCTGATAAAAGTGTTTAGAACATGTTAGATACGACAAACAACAGTCTGCACGCAATAAAAGGAATGGGAGTCCCAGTCAAGGATGCCGAGCCATTCATTGCTAGCATTCTAATTAGAAAATTTTATCGGCAAGGTCTGCAACAGTATAAAATTGCTTCTAATAAGACAAAGGAAATTCAGACGCTGGAAGATGTCATACGATTCCTGGAAAGTCATTTACAAACGATCCAGGCGGCAAGACCAAGGAGCTATAAGGAAAACCCAACAAAAATGAATACAACATTAGAAAAGGCATGCAAGTATTGTAAATCACCAGGTCACAACATAAAAGCCTGTATTAAATTAAACCAAATAGATATTTAAAAAAGGTGGAACTTCGTCCGAGCTGAACACATATTTTTCAGATGCCTAAACCACAAATTCTCGATTAGCCAACCGTGTCAAGAGACGTGTTAGAAATGCGACGGAGAACATCATGAATTACTGCATGCTGACAGACTAAAACGACAATGACGATTAGAACAGCAAAAACTACATTGCTGGCGACCGCTCATGTTGAAGTACAGTCAATAACAGGAGATTGGCTCATCTGTCGCGCTTTAGTTGACCAAGGATCACAAATTACAGTCATTTCCGAGGAAGCAAAGATCGTAAGCCCTCAACCTCCACAATCTTTTGAATACAATAAAGAAGTTTGGTCAAAGGAAATTCTGGCGGATCCTACATTCAATAAGCGGAGTCGTATTGATATCCTGATTGGCGGGGATCTTTTAGCATCATATCTATCGAAAGGCTTCAAACAAGAGGACACGGTTATAAGTCAATGCACAAAACTGGGATGGCTCTTATCTGGAGCAGTAAAGATACCAGAAACAAATCGAACACAAGCAGCGGTAACTGTAGGCATATTAATAAAAGGTTAAAGAGTTTCACATACAAATACGACAACTGAAGATGAGAGCACAACACAAACTGATAAGAATGGTAGGCTCATAATTAAAGAGCCAGTCGCTAAACATAATTAGTTGGGAGAATCCAGGACTCTAGGGTTTCATCAACGCTTCAGACGCATAGAGAAAAGATTGCTTCAAGACAAAAATCTAAAATACCAACACACCACATTTATGGAAGAATATAACATCAACAATCACACGAAAGACATAAAAAAACTTGTAGACGGAAAATTATTAAAACACAAAGTTCTTGCAAAGCTACCAATATTACTGAAAGAACGAATTTTTTTTCGGCCGGCAAGCTCCCACTATAGAAAATATTGGGAAGCTTAACTAAAATCAGTTAAGCACCAATTAAAAAGAATAACTGAAGACAGCCCACTTCGCATATTGTATCCAATAAGCTACAGCGATGAGTTCGATAAATATTTGACTGCAAGGCACTTTCTAATAGGAAGAGCGATGATAGCAACTACCAAGAGTAAACAGAATAGTAAAACTTCGTTAACAAGACGTTGAAAATTAATATTAATAATAAGCACAAACTTTTGGCCAAAATGGAAAAACAGATACCTGATAACTAGGCCTACCAAATGGCCGCGCACACGAACTAAAGGAAGTCACCGAAAAATAATAGAAAACGACCACTTAATATCAGACACCAAATTATCGTAATGGCAATATAACAAGCACCTACGATGGGCAGGCAATTGGACCTGAAAGAATAAAACAGATATTTCGTGCAAAACATCAACGCTAAATCAAAATATTGACGCTGTTTGGGAGTTCCAACAAGTCACGTCCGAAGACATGTGGGCACAACTAAAAACTCGAAACACATGGCTATATAAAATCGTCTATGAACCAGTACTGGAATCGACCTGCGGAAGTAAGCACAGTCAAGTGGAATATATAGCGGGACAAGATACTTTGCGGCTAGAAGAAGGATGTACTACCCACCAAGAGAAACAGCTACTAACCGCGCTTCATAAGATCACAACAAATGATGACGTCCAATATCATTCATCAAATTACAAAATGTAAGCAGATAAGTGTAGTGTAGCAGCCAAAAGAAAAAAAAACAAAAGTATTAATAATATAATATATATAATAATAAATAATATAAATAATAAATAATTTTTTTTTTTGTTATAGTAAATAAAATAATTATACTAATCAAAAAAATTATACATAGACAAACACAATAAAAACAGTCCTAAAAGTATTTTCTTATTCATAATAATACCAAAAAAATAATAAGATCTAAAATTGGGAAAGTTAGTATATTAGACAAGATGTTAGTAACTATCGTTTAGATTTTTAGTATTTTTCTTGCCACTCTGTCTAATACTGTAATCGCTCTCACGGCTTATGAACTGTCACTCTCTCAGTGACTTGAACTTCCGGCGATTAGCCTATTTAAGTTCGTCCGTAACTTGGAAATTCTTTTTCAACCTGAGCTTAAACGAGATCACAGCAAGACTGTGTACAAAAATTTATATTTTTCACGTGCTTAACCTTATTAAGAGTAAGTAAAGGTTAATCCGTATAAAATCCATCAGACTAAATTTAATTTTCCTGTAGATCCAATTACTCACCTGTCTTTGGCCAAAAGTACGGAAAAATTATAATTGTGCAACTGACGGCGATTTTCTCTGAAAATATTCAGACCCCGCTATTTGCTCATGTAAGTGTTTCTATCAAACATTATAGGCTTGCCTAGCGAATGTTGATACTTTTTGTCTAGCGTCTGTAATCGACTGGGTTTAAAATACGAACTTTTGCTGACAACAATTAACCAGAAGCGGTTATAAAAATTATCCAAACGGGAGCTCTGAATGTTTCTCGGGCTCCGCTGGTAAGCGTTCGAGTATGAGACTCCCACAGTATGATACACCACAGCAGGCAGAGTGCAGCAAAACTGCAGTGATTTAAGTCTTCGGTAGCGTGTAAACGCGAGAGAAGCACCCCGAAAAAGAAAAAAATGAATCTAAATTCAGAAAGAATCAGATTTGTGCTAAAATAAATAAAAATAAGATTTTTCCAGGTAAAATATTATATCTAACCAAAAAAAAAACAGTGCATAAAGAAAGAAAAAAAGCAAATCAAAAGTTTTAGTGCAGTGCGATGTTAACTATTTTTGTAACATATCAAACTAATTTCTATTTTGTCAAATAATAATTGCAACGGCTGTAAAAATACTTATAGCTAAACCAATTGAAAATCAAGTAAGACTTAAATTAAAAACGAAGTTATAAATTGGTACAACCGTGATATACAATACAACTTTAAAATCATACTCCAAACAAAAATATTACAAAACAAGCGGGAAAGGCTATAGTCGAGATCCCGACTATATGATACCCGTTACTTACTTTAATACATTGAAAAGTACTTTAAAGAAAATACTTGTTTGCTCTGAAAACTTTAATTCGCCATAACTGTCGATCTACATGTCCGATCTTGATGCGATTTAGTGGGATAATAGATAATGCTAATAGATAACGGTAATAATCACAAAAAACGTATTATCTTAAAAACTATGGGTGTGGTGGTTTTTCGCGATTTGCGGGGGCGGATGGGGGCGTGGATTAAATTTGAAACAAACTTGATCTGCGTGAGGTATATATAAATCTGTGTGCCAAATTTGGTTACTCTATCTCTTTTAGTTTCTGAGATTTCTTTGTTCAGACTGTTTTTCGCTATTTGCGGGGGCGGAGGGGGGCGTGGCTTAAATTTGAAACAAACTTGATCTGCGTGGGGAATATAGAAGTCTTTTAGTGAAAGTTTGGTATCTCTATCTCTTATGGTCTCTGAGATCCTTTTGTTCATACAGACGGACAGACGGACAGACGGACATGGCTATATCGACTCGGCTATTGATGCTGATCAAGAATATATATACTTTATAGGGTCGGAGATGCCTCCTTCTACCTGTTACGCACATTCCAACGAACACAATATACCCTTATACTTATTTTTTATAAGTAACGGGTATAAACACTAACAACGTCAGACAGCATGGGAAGGCCTTCATCATCGCTTATGAACCCGGTGAGTTTTACAAGAAGTACAAGTTTATAATTCGTTTTACAAAAAAAAAAAAAATCTCTAAATAGACAAAAAAAAAACATAGAAAAAAAACTGCAGATCAAGTGAAAAAAAGAAAGAAAGTAATACAAAGTTAAAGAAAAACAAGTGGGAAAGGCTATAGTCGAGATCCCGACCATAGGATACCCGTTACTTATATCTATACATTAGCGATTCAATCCTAATGTCATATTTGCGTTGCCAGAACTAGTAGAGAATTTTAAGAATTTTTGTTAACAATACAAAAACTATTGCATACTCTAGGGGGCACTAACTGTGTTCTACTTGTCCGATCTTGTTGCGATTCAGTGGGATAATAGATAATAATAACAGATATCGGTTATTACCAAAAAATACGTATTATATGAAAAATTGTGGGTGGCTTAAATTTGAAACAAACTTGATCTGCGTGAGGTATATGAAAATCTGTGCGCCAAATTTGGGTACTCTATCTGTTATAGTCTCTGAGATCCGTGTGTTTATACAGACGGACGACCAGTTTTTCGCGAATTACGGGCGTGGAAGGAGGCGGGTCAAAAATTTAAAAACAAACTTGACCTGCTCCAACGCTTTTGTGATCTGCGTGTGAAAGTTTGGTTGCTCTATCTCTTATGGTCTCTGAGATCTAGGCGCTCACACGGACAGACAGACGGACACACGGACGGACGGATAGAAATATATCGACTCGGCTGTTGATGCTGATCAAGAATATATATACTTTATGTGGTCGGAGATGCCTCCTTCTGCCTGTTACGCACATTCCAACGAACACAATATACCCTTATACTTATTTTTTATAAATAACGGGTATAAAAAAAAACTGTTTTCAGCTATAGTAACACCTGATTCTGAGCGCTATTTTTTTTGTATGTTCTTACCTTCTTCCATGGTTAACCAATCGGTGAGATTATAAGTGAACCGCCGATTTAACATGCAAATATATTTGGTTTTTGTTGTGATTCGCTGTTTCGCACTACAGTAAAGCCTCAATAAGATATTTTGATTTGGTTTAATTTTTCGGATTTTTTTTTGACAATTATATAATAAATAACAAATAAAATTTTAAAGTATTGCACTAAAAAAATAGATAAAAATATAAATTAAATTAATCTTAATAAAAGTATGCATTAAAAGATTATCTTGAAAATGATATAGCAAATATAAATAATGTTCAACAAAAAAAAAAATTAAAACTTTTGCACACTGTTATAAATACAAGAAATTATTATTTTTTATATGAACAAAAATTAATTTTTAAGAATTTGTATGGAAATTCTAAATGATGTCAGTAAGCAAACAAAAAAAATAATATATACAGAATTATTATGGTAAAAGAAAACTTGAATATCTTTTGGATTTATTGATATTGATATCATTATGGACTAAACTTAATTTTCTTTCCTTAAGGTAAATGAAGGGGTAAAATAACTTTTGGGAGCTATCCATAAATTATCATCACGCAAGGAAGCTCATAGGCAGGGATGGTAGTGACGTGACATGCTGCTTTTACATCTCAGCAGCAGAAGCATATGAATAGGTCTAATTAGGTTTTCTTTAGTAGTGACAATTTTCATCCTTTTTGTTCGATTCTATCTATATAATTTAGCTTAGTTTTCCTCTATTTAATTATGATGTACCCATGAGTGCCGTTAGTGAAGATTTCAACGAACCCACTCACAGCCTGTTTTTGCTGGTCGTTTCGAGGAAAACAAACTGAAGCTCTAAGATAAGGCGATTCCTACTCTTGTGCCAAATGCCATTTAGACAAGTAGTCAATTGGTCATTACATAAGCACAAAACTTACATATCTCTCAACAACAACTTCGTAATTATGGCCCTCCGCAATATGTTCATAAATTAACATGGTATATAGCAAGAACTAATTTTAGTTTTTTTAGCACGAAAACCTTTTTTATTTTTATCTCAACCAAACTCACAGATTCGCTTTAGCACGCCAAGCGTGAATATAATTATTAGTTTCTCTTTTAAACAATGTTATCTTCTATATTATATACATTTTTTGCTACTAATAACATTTAGCAGGAAATTTTCAACAAAAAATATTAAATTCTTCTCTTACGAACGATGAAAAAAGTAGTAGTCTGATTTGAATGTGTCATTTAGCAGGTACTGATTACTGATTCAAAAACCTGCCAAATAAACCCAATGTTGAAAAAACGGCCTTTTGCTCTTAAATGATAGAAACTGCAGTTGAAATGCCTTCATTTGCAATTTTTTAATATTATACTTTTATTGTTTTTACAACAAACATACAAACACGTCAATATGATCGGATTTCAGAATCAATAAATTTGTGTGGTGCCCGGGCTACAGAATATTTTATAGATACAAATTAAGTGTCCGAAATATCAGGTTGTCCAATTAACAAGTAATTTATTTTTGCGTAAAATAAGTTTATTCAAGAAAAATATAAGAAGTGATCCTCTTTTTCACGTTTCAATTTCGCGAGCGAAGCGAGCCAGGGGTTGGTGAGCGAAGCGAGCAGGGGTCGGAGCCCCCTAGTTTGAATATAAAATTGTTGACTGTTTTATAGCAGGCATGCCCAGGCCCAGCATACGGCTGGGCACACACCAATACTCACAAACAAAAACACAAATACATTGAAGCGATCAGTTTTTGTTACACTGAAAAAAAGATCGCTTACATTTTCAACAGGGCGAGGATAAGTAAAACTAAAAGAAAAAAAGATTTCTTTTAGTGCAAGCTCGCCGACAAGGCAACAACAAATTAAATTCGAATGTGAGCGCAAGACAAAAACAACAATCGTTAAAATTGTTGTTATTCATTTTGCTCGCGAGAGCAGCAACCAATAGAAAGAAGAGAGAAGGTTCTAGGCAGTGCAGTCACACGAAATTATTTGCATGTATTGGCTTGCTGTTTGCTTGGTGCTAGAGTTGGGCGCGGGCCTCAAATTTCAGGACCGACACGGCCCGAGTCCGAAACTTACGATTAATAACACTAGGCAACAAATTTGAACTTTTAGGCTATTACACGAACCAAATCCACTTTTTTGGATAGATTTGGGGCCAAAAACGACAAAAAACAATTTTTTTTTCTATGGTGAAATTTTTTATTTCGAATTTTTTAAAATTTGGCTTTTTTTTACAGGTGACAAAACCGATTATCAAAATCTTTACTTTTTCGGAAAGCCAATGAATTCATTTGTACAAAGTTTTAGATTTAAACTAATAGTTTAAGAGACATCAATTATTAAATTAAGAAAATGATCAATTTTTTTAAGCTTTTTTTTTTTAGCTTTTTTTACTTTAAAATTCGAGGAAAAGTCGAAAAACCAAAAAACTTTTTTGTACTAAACCTTGATTTTCGAACGATCGTTCCTATGTCAGCTATATGATATAGTACACCAATTTGAATCAAATAAGGTCAAAATGTGTAAAATAACAAAAATTTTATATTGTGCGAGATTGGTGAAGATATCTTAAAAATCACAAAAAATTTTCATACTAAAGGTCATGTCGCTCTACATGGAAGTCATCAAAGTCGACAAAAACATGCCTACACACAAGAAAATATTATATCGCCGTCTCTCCACAGATTTTGATAGGACATATCTTAAACGACGCGTAATTAGTTCTAGCTATGCAAAGAAAGACAAAATGTAATAAATATTTTTCGACTTTTCCTCGAATTTTAAAGTAAAAAAAACTAAAAAAAAAGCTTAAAAAAATTCATAATTTTCTTAATTCAAGAATTGATGTCTCTTAAACTATTAGTTTAAATCTAAAACTTTGTATAAATGAAATCTAGATATATTCATTGACTTTCAAAAAAAGCTTTTAAAAATCGGTTTTGTCATTCTCGAGTAATGATGACAAAAGTGGGCGCACCTCTGAAAAAAAGTGCGAAAAAATAACCAAATTTTAAAATTTTCTAAAAAAAAAATTTCACCATAGAAAAAAAAAAATTTTTTTTCGTTGTTTATGGCCTCAAATCTATCCAAAAAAGTGGATTTGGTTCGTGTAATAGCCAAAAAGTTAAAATTTGATGCCTAGTGTTATTAATTTCAATTTTATAAAAATCAAAAATAATTATTATTTGCCAATTTCTACTATAAAAATTTCAAGATATCAATTGAATGTAAATATCCTTTGAATCAAATGGTGTTTTTCCAAAATCTAAAAATATTTATGATGTGTGGCTCAAAACTTTTCATATGATACATTATGAAAAATTTCAAAATTGAATAAAAAAGATCATATGTATTAGGACGCAAATTAGTTAAAGATGTGGTGACTGCTACGCTGACGAGAAATAAAAAACGACCGGTTTAATTCAAATCAATTATGCGACTGAATTTTATTGGCGAGTGCGCAGCGTTGCTAGCTGCTGCATTAAAGTCGCTGAATATTTTAGTGTGCAAGTTAGCAGAATATTTACAGACGTTAAGCATGTGATGTTTGCTGCTGACTCATTTCGCTTCAATCAACAGCGGCATTACAGCACAACAGCGCTATAACAGCTTCACGACAGCGACTTAACTGAAACATGTCGTAGCAGCGCTGCCACACGAGCTTTATACTGTACGTGTGCAGGCAGCGCTGCGTCAGAGAAAAGCCCTATACGTAACGCACGGCGTGTGCCGACCACTGCATTACAATATGAGTGGCGCGAGCATGAAGGCCTCTAATACAGGCTGGGGTGGAATGTTGTCCTTGTGCACCACCACGGTTCGAGCTTGTAGCCCCTTAACGTAGATCTTGGACCTTGACAGCTGCTGCCACTTGCGCATATATAAAATTGGCCTGCCTGTCCAATCTGAATCGCATCGTTGCGGCAACGAACGCAGTGGCTGGCCGATGAGAAGATGTCCTGGAGTTAGCGCCTCGGCTTGGTTCGGATCGGCGCTGAGATACATTAGTGGACGCGCCTCCACGTCTGCCAAGTGTCCTCGAACCTCGCTCTCCACCAGGTGCACGTCGGCGATTGCTGACATGACGGCCGCTTCCCAAGGTCCGCCGAAGTGGGGCGCTCGAGGCGGGATGAACTTCTACTCCATCCCCTTCTCTGCTCCGAACGACTGTAACATCTCCTCCGGACTGGGTTGCGAGGCATAATTGAGTGGATTTCTTCGATTCACTGTCTCTAAGTTCTGGGGACAGTGAAAAGTAATGATTTTGAGGCCACTCTGATTCTTCTTCTCGTAGGAAGTGTGGGCCTTCTAGCCACATTGAGTCGATAACCTCTTGAACATCACAGCCGCGAGATACAATATCGGCTAAGTTCAATAACGAAGGTACATCTCGCCAACTCACGTTTTGAGATATTTTCCTGCAACTCTATTTGCTACGAACCTTGTGAGCAATGAAGGTGACATGTTTATCCAATGTAGTGTGTTTTCTGAATCTGTCCAGAAATACACATCCTCGATTCTACACTTGTCAAGAAGTTGCTTGACATGCGACCATAACTGTGTTAACAAATATGCCGCGCACAACTCGAGCCGTGGTATAGACTTTGTCGTTAAGGGTGCAACTTCTGCTTTTGAAGTAAGCAATCGGCAGAAAGCTTCGTTATTTTGGTTTGCCCGAATGTACAAGCAGCAACCATATGTTTGACTCGATGCATCCGTAAACCCATGCACTTGAATGTTCGATGAACTGTTGGCATGTGCATACCGTGCAATTGTTATTTTATCCAGACTAAGTAGATTCTGCTTAAATATTTACCAGCTTGTATGAACTTCCATAGGAATTGTTTTATCCCATGCTAACTGTTTTCGCCACAAGTATTGTAATAAGATTTTGGCTTTTACACCAATTGCGCTTAGAAGATCAAGAAAATTAAAGACAAAATGTAATAAATTTTTTTCGACGTTTCCTCGAATTTTAAAGTAAAAAAAATTTACCCTTGGCCACCTCAAAAGACGATGGTAACACTTTGTAGTCAGTTTTGAATGGCAAACTGACTCCGAATCGCCCTAAAGGGAGGGTGTGAACGTTTCCTATAACATTATTTTCGCAAGTTAACTGCTCTGGTGTATATTTGGTTGATTCTGTAAGCTGAGGAACTTTTTCTAGCTCCCAGAACCGTTCAACAAGTGCCTCCAACTTCGAACTTTCTACCGAGTACGTAGCTGCACAGTATGATGGGCTCTGAGTACGATAGGGATGTTGATATTTTTAAAAATATCAATATCAAAAATACATCGGCATGAAAAAAATATCATTTATATTTTATATTTTTACTAAAAAATATCTATAATCTCGATAATAATAATAGGTGACATGACATAACGCCCAAGGACTTATCGCCCAAAAAAGTTTTGGGCAATATGTCCGTTTTCATTTTGGACATAAAGCCCAAATTCAGTTTTGGGCGTTATGTCCGAAGTGAAAACGGAATGAACGCCCAAATTATTTGGGCGTAATGTCCGTGCTTATTTCGGACAAAAAGCCCAAATTTTATTCGGTCATAACAGCCAAATAATCGAAAGAAAAAAATTTTGTTTTAATAAACTTGAAATTTAACAAAAAATATTAAATGGGGACCATTATTATTGTAATTTTTTTTTTATATGAAAATTAAAATATAATAATTATTTTTATTTTTGAAGCAATGATTTTTGTTTACTTAAACAAGTTTAAGTTTTATAATCAAAAAATAATTATTATATTTTAATTGTTATATTAAAATCAAATCATAGCTTATAATAAATTTGTATTATCAAAAAATAATAATTATAATACTTATTAATTAAAAGGTCGGCGAAAACCCTCGACTGAACCCTCCACGAGGGTGCCGACTGGTAATAACACTCCAATTGTTCCTTTAGGAACTGGTGTTAGCTAAGACATTTGTCGAAGACATGTGTAATGGCTCCTCAATAGACTTAACGAATGCCTGAAGCTCCTGTCGCTCCGACCCGTGCCGATAGTCAGCCTGGCTGGGGGCCCTTACCAAAAATAGCCCAGTCGTAAACGGAGCGGCCGGATACCTGGCGCTCTCCGGTCGTGATAGCCTTACCTGCATAGTGCAGATCTCTGTGCAGGCGGACCACCCTTTCTTCGCAACTCGTGGGACCCAAAACATGAATACAATCAACAATAAAAACACAAACATAAATAACAACAACAACATAAAAAATAAAAAAACCCAAAAAAACAAAAACATAAACGACGACGGAACCGCGGGCTCTTCGTCCTCGGCAGCGGCAGGGGCTTCAAAGCCTGGCCAAAGCCTACCACAGACGCCGGAGATGGTCACCATGCCAGCCGGTGGACCTTGCAAAGCTGGTCCAAGCAAACCCGTATTCCACCGGGGCCTTGGGGTAGATGGAGTGATTCCACCATCTCCTGTCACCAAAGAGGCACAGCAGAGCACTAGTGCGGCAGTGCCACTTTCGGGTGCAGGTACGATGGGGAAACCTCTAACAGCCAGCGTCGCAAGGAAGTTATCATATGCTGAGAAAAGAACTGCTGGCAACATCCTTCAGCGTCAAAACGCGGGAGCAGAGGCCAGTCCTTCAGCGGAGTGGCTGGAAAAGGTGGCATGGGCCAAGAGTGTGCTTCCCGCTTACAGCGAGCAGGCACCTAGGGCGCAAGCTATGGCTCAGGCAAAGAGACAGCGATCTCAAGAGACTCCTGGCCCATCTTCCAAGAAGTCGAGGGTTCAGGTGGGCAAATCCTTCGCCCAAATTGCCAAAGAACGGATCCTCATTGGTGTCGTTGACCGAGGTGATTCGGGAGGGAGAATTCCCAGGAACCAGTGGAAGTGGGTGGAGACGGCACTGGCCATCCGCTGCTTCGAGATGCTGGAGCAGGAACCTGGGCCACCACCGGTCTGCAAAGATGTCGGGTGGTACCACGGCAGCGTAAAGGTAATAGCTTGCGACGATGAGAGGTCTGCAGAGCTCTACAGAGCGGCAGTCTCTAATATCGGCGAGGTATATCCAGGAGCCAAGTTGGAGGCTGTAAAGTGGAGCGACATTCCAGTCCGGCCCAGGGCCAGAATGTGGATTCCATCCTCCATCAAGGAACCGGAGCGAATCATAAAGATGCTCCAGCGTTGCAACCCGAGTCTCCCCACTCACGACTGGAAAGTTGTGAAGGTAGAGGAGATGTAGGGACCAACGAATCAGGTCGTGCTGATTCTCAACAAAGAATCGCTCGCCCCAATTGAGGCCGCTGACAACGAGCTAAACTTCGGTTTCAGCTCGGTTTCCATCGGGGTTTACAAGTCGGATACCGCGGCCGGGATAGATTCTCCCGACATGCCAGTCGAGGAGGATATAACGGCAGAGCCAGAGGATCCGGAGCATAGCGACGCTGAACCCGGCTACACTTCCGATGCGTCCACCATAACGCGGGATCTAAAGGCAATGTGCCAACTGGGTGAAGGAGAGGCCACCTCTGATGTAGCGTCGGACGATGAGGACGCGAACGTGACAGTGGTGGAGGGACCATCTTCAGATGTCTGTAAAGATTCTGCAGATAAACCTCCACCACTGTAAAGCAGCCTCCGCTGCATTGCTACTCCGTCTGGGTGGAGACGGAGCCAAAATAGTCCTAGACCAGGAACCCTGGTTGATTGGTGGTAAGGTTTCTGGACTAGGAACACCAGACTACAAGCTAGTAGTTGCTGAAACACAAGGTAAAACCCGTACCTGCATTCTGGCCAGAAAACATTTGAGTATTTTCTTGCTTCATAATTTCAGCAATGTGGACAACACGGCAGCAAGCCTGGAACTCCAGTCAGCTCCGATAAGGTTGCTGTCCTGTTATATGGCCTATGACCAACCGGGCCCTCCTCCAGAAGAAGTCACGAGAATTCTAATAAAAGACTGCGAGACGCGAGGTATCAACCTCATCATTGGATGCGATGCCAATGCACACCATACCCAGTGGGGCAGCACAGATATAAACACAAGGGGTGAGTCACTCCTAAACTACCTTCTCAACACTAACCTAGTTTTAGGCAACAAAGGTTGCAAACCTACTTTTATAATTAAGGGCAGGAAGGAGGTCATTGACCTTACCCTGGTATCTTATCCTCTATATGATCTCATCAGAGACTGGAAAGTGGCAGACGATCACTCCTTCTCTGATCATAGATACATTGAATTCTCCCTCAAATCGAGGCACTCTAAACCAGCCCCGTTTACCAACCCAAGAAAGACCAAATGGCCAATATTTATTGATATCCTTAGAAAGGCTATCCCAGAGATAGCACCAGAAGGAATTCACTCTACAGAGCGACTAAGCCACCTAGTAAAAACCTTTACTGAGGCTTGCAACTCTGCTTTCAAGGCAGCATGTCCCATCAGCAGACCCAAAAGGGGTAAGCAACCACCATGGTGGAACCCCAACCTAAACGAACTCCGCAAGAGCTCGAGAAACCTTTTCAATCAAGCCAAGGCTGTCAGCACAGAAGAAACTTGGCTAAACTATAAACACGCCCTTTTAATATACAAAAAGGCGACTCGACAAGCCAAAAGAGATTCATGGAGAGATTTTTGCTCTGACATAGAATCAACACCGGATGCGGCCAGACTGAGGAAGATTTTATCGAAATCTGCCCCCACACTAGGGTACCACAAAAAAGAGGATGACACCTGGACTACATCTAGCGAAGTCGCTGGATGTACTCCTAAAAAAGCACTTTCCAGGCTGCAAAGCAACCAATCAAGGTAGACACCAAACCCCTACTGAGGTGCCAATCAGCCCCTCTCTTCTAAGCAAACGCAACATAACCTGGGCTATAAACAGCTTTAGACCGTACAAGTCACCTGGACCAGACGGCATTTTTCCTGACCAATTACAACAAGCAGGAGACACTGCCATAAACTGGCTGCAATCTATCTTCACAGAAGTTTTAAAAACTGGCCATATCCCTGATACATGGCGAGTCTCAAAAATAGTCTTCATACCAAAAGCTGGTAAATCATCCCATACGGCAGCAAAGGATTTTAGACCAATCAGCCTGTCGTCATTTATGCTCAAAACCTTCGAGCGACTCCTGTCTCTTCACCTAAGAGCAACCATTCCCCCCCATCTCATATCCAATTCTCAACACGCATATCGGAAAGGCAAATCGACGGAAACAGCTTTGCACTCCGTAGTCGCCACTATAGAAAAATCCCTTTCGCTCACTGAATACTCCCTCATAGCCTTCCTAGACATCGAGGGAGCTTTTAACAACGTCGTCCCAGAAGCTATCACTGGAGCACTGACAAACTTGGGGATTGAAAGCCGGCTAGTGGGACTCATCGACCAATTGCTCACAAGCAGGGTCATAACGTCCACACTTGGCTCTTCAACACTCACCAGGGTTGTCAGTAGGGGAACACCTCAAGGTGGGGTTCTATCTCCTCTCTTATGGAACCTAGCAGTCAACAGGCTGTTATGCGACATAGAGGGTGGAGGCTGCCAGGTTGTTGCCTACGCGGATGACGTAGCACTAATTTTCACGGGAAAATTCCCTCAAACACTGTGCGACCTGATGTCAGTCAAGCTACAAAAACTGGTCACCTGGGCCGATGAGTGTGGCCTGGGAGTAAACCCAGCCAAAACGGAACTTGTACTTTTCTCTAGAAAATACAAAATCCCAACTCTAATACCCCCAAAAATAAAAGACTCCGTCCTCTCCTTCAGCGAAAGCGCCAGATACTTGGGTTTAATTCTGGACAGGAAGTTGGACTGGAAAATTAATACGCAAGATAGATGTAGAAAGGCAACAGTTGCACTCTACACTTGCAGGAAAGCGATCGGCCTGAAATGGGGCATGTCGCAATATATCGTCCACTGGCTATACATAGCTATAATCAGACCGATACTACTATATGGTATAGCAATATGGTGGCCTGCCTTAACAAAGCAGTCCATAAACAAACAGCTCAACAAAATTCAAAGGATGGCCGAAATCTGCATCACAGGTGCTCTTAACACAACACCTGGCGAAGCTCTAGACGCCATTCTTAACATACAGCCAATCAGGCAAGTTAGCAAAAATATTGCCACCATGACAGCAATTCGACTGAGAGACTCTAACTCTTGGACAGAATGCTCAACAGGGCACTCCGCTATCCTTAAGGATAACCAAATAGTTCCTTCTAGAACAGACTACTGTATGCCAATAGAGCATATTGAAACTCCCTTTCAAACAACCATTCCGCACAGGGAGGAATGGTCATCACATACCCCAGGACAAAATGGGGCCATATCCTTCTACACAGATGGTTCAAAGCTGAACAATCAAGTGGGTGGAGGGGTATACTCTCAGGACCTAAATATACAGGTCTCTTTTAGGCTACCTGACCATTGCAGCGTCTTTCAAGCCGAAATGCTGGCTATAAACGAATCCTTAAAACTCCTTAGGGAATCTCGAGTCAATTCGGGCCGTATTAACATATACAGTGACAGCCAAGCAGCTATCAAGTCTATAGAATCGACCACAACAAATTCCACCTCAGTTTCGAATTGCCGTAAATCTCTACATGAGATGGCTGAGCATTTCGACATTCCCCTAATATGGGTACCAGGGCATCAGGACATTACAGGAAACTGTATAGCTGATGAACTAGCCAGGAAAGGTACAACAGTACACCTCCTTCCTGACAAGGAGGATACCCGTATGCCTCTGGCGACCTGCAAGCTACTACTTCTAGCTCAATCCATAACAGTTAGTGAAAACCGATGGCAAAACACGCACCGTTGTCGTGTCGCGAGGCAAACCTGGCCTCACCTGAATAAGACTCGTTCTAGTATTCTATGTAAACTAAGTAGAACAGATTGTTCTGCAGTAGTAAGAGCACTGACAGGACATTGGCTGGTAGGTATCCACGCCACAAGGCTGAATGCCCCATACAATGACTTCTGCAGGAGCTGTAGAGACGAAGAAGAAATTGAATAACCTGAACATTTCTTTTGCTCCTGTCCCGCATTGAGTAATAGAAGACTCCACACCCTGGGAAAACCTTTTCTCTCCACTTTAGGTGAACTTGCCTCAATTACACCGCGCAAAATCGCTAAATTTATTCAGCTATCAAACTGGACGCCCTACTGATTGACATGTCACTACAAAGGTAGAAAGGAAATCTAGATCCGCGGTACCAACTGTGGGGCCCAACTGTGGCCTAAGTGAGTCGTTGAATCGACAGCCGCCCTAACCTAACCTAACCTATTAATTAAAAAAAAAAATAAGAATAAATTTAATTGTCATTTTAACCAAGTTAGCCCATTTTTAAATTTTCATTATAAAAATTGACAAGAAATTCTTATTTTCGATTTTTATAATAAAAATTAAATATCAAGTTACGCTTTACACATTTGTAACAAATTGGATTTTGTTTGCTTGTGAATTATTTTGGAAACGTATTATAGATGAGAAAAATCTGTAACTTGAAATAATTTATTTGAAAATTATGTTTATTTAAAAGAAATATAAAAACAACTAGGAATAAAATATCATTAAAAAAAAAATATTTTTAAACGGAAGACACAACTTATAGATATTCTAATATACAAACAAGCGGGAAAGGCTATAGTCGAGATCCCGACTATATGATACCCGTTACTTACTTAAATATATTGAAAAGTACTTTAAAGAAAATACTTGTTTTGCTCTGAAAACTTTAATTCGCCATAACTGTCGTTCTACATGTCCGATCTTGATGCGATTTAGTGGGATAATAGATAATGCTAATAGATAACGGTAATAATCACAAAAAACGTATTATCTTAAAAACTGTGGGTGTGGTGGTTTTTCGCGATTTGCGGGGGGCGGAGGGGGGCGTGGATTAAATTTGAAACAAACTTGATCTGCGTGAGGTATATATAAATCTGTGTGCCAAATTTGGTTACTCTATCTCTTTTAGTTTCTGAGATTTCTTTGTTCAGACTGTTTTTCGCTATTTGCGGGGGCGGATGGGGGCGTGGCTTAAATTTGAAACAAACTTGATCTGCGTGGGGTATATAGAAGTCTTTTAGTGAAAGTTTGGTATCTCTATCTCTTATGGTCTCTGAGATCCTTTTGTTCATACAGACAGACAGACGGACAGACGGACATGGCTATATCGACTCGGCTATTGATGCTGATCAAGAATATATATACTTTATAGGGTCGGAGATGCCTTCTTCTCCCTGTTACATACATTCCAACGAACACAATATACCCTTATACTTATTTGTTATAAGTAACGGGTATAAAAATAACCTTAGGCATTCGCATGCTACAAAAATATAAGTCGTTTTCTGAATAGTTCAAACATTGATTTCCGGAATATAGAACATTTTATCGCAACTTATTTTCAAAATTAAACCATGTGTAAACATTGTTATCAGTAGTATAATTAATAGGTTTTGGCCAGGCTGCAGCTTGATTTTTCTAAATTGCTAAACATTTCGGTGTCATATTGCAATTACACTAGGCAACAGCCAAAAAATTACACGAACCAAACCCACTTTTTTGGATAGATTTGGGGCCAAAAACGACGAAAAACATTTTTTTTTTTTTTTCTATGGTGAAATTTTTTTTTAGAATTTTTTAAAAATCTGGCATTTTTTTCGTACTTTTTTTCAGAGGTGCGCCGACTTATGTCATCATTACTCGAGAATGACTAAACCGATTTTCAAAAGCTTTACTATTTCTGAAAGTCAATGAATATATCTATAATTTATTAATACAAAGTTTTGGATTTAAACTTATAGTTTAAGAGATATCAATTTTTGAATTAAGAAAATGATGATTTTTTTAAAGCTTTTTTTTTTAGCTTTTTTTACTTTAAAATTCGAGGAAATGTCGAAAAAAATTTATAACATTTTGTCTTTAATTTTATTTGCATAGCTGCATTAATTACGCGTCGTGTTTTTGTCGACTTTGATGACTTCCTTGTAGAGCGGCATGAACTTTATTATGAAAATTTTTTGTGATTTTTAAGATATCTTCACCAATCTCACACAATATCAAATTGTTGTTATTTTACACATTTTGACCAAATTTGGTTCAAATCGGTCTACTATATCATATAGCTGTCATAGGAACGATCGTTCGAAAATCAAGGTTTAGTATTAAAAAGTTTTTTGTTTTTTGAGATATTTTAACCAATCTGACAGAATATGCATTTAAGATGGTCATCTGAACTATTAAATTTGTTTATATGTATATAGCTATATTAATTACCAATCGTTGCGTATGTTTACCGTTAAAATCTATGGAAGGACGGCTAAGTTATTAGTATATTGACAATAAATCAATTTTTACGCAAAGGTAGATTTTCGACTGACCGGTCCCATGGAAGCTATATGTTATAGTGATCCGATTCCAACCAAATTTGGACAGGTTGTATAAGGCAATAGAAGGCTTATAACTTGTAAGTTTTGTACAGATAACTTAAAAAACAAAAAAGTTTTTAATACAAAAGGTTGCTTATCGACCGTTCGTATCGATTGTTCCTATGGCAGCTATATGATATAGTGGTCCGATTTCTACCAAATTTCGTAAGGATGTAATGGGCAATGAAAGATACCCAATTTATGAGTTTTATTGAGATTTCTCCAAAAACAAAAAAGTTTTTTATACTAAAACATGATTTTCTACCGATCGGTCCTATGACAGCTATATGATATAGTGGACCGATTTGAACCAACTTTGGTCAGGATGCATAAGACCAACATATATGCATATTCTATCAGTTTAGTTAAGATATCTCAAAAAACACAAAAGTTTTTTATACTAAAACTTGTTTTTAGACCGATCGGTCCTATGGCAGCTGTATGATATAGTAGACAGATTCGAACCAAAATAAATAAAGATGTAAAGGACAACAAAGAGTACACAATTTGTGAGTTCGATTAAAATATCTTAGAAAATAAAAAAGTTTTTCATACTAAAGGTGAATTTTCGACTGATCGTTCCTATGGCAGCTATATTGAATAGTGATCCGATTTGAACCAAATTTGGTAGGGATACATACCACATTACTAAATACATAACCAGCAAGATTGGATGATATATCTCAAAAAACAAAAAACTTTTTCATACTAACCCTTGTATTTCTAACGATCGTTCCTATGGCAGCTGTATGATATAGTAATCCGATTTAGACCAAATTTGGTCAGGGTGTATGAGACAGTCCCAAATACACTATCTGTGAGTTTGGTTAAGATATCTTAAGAAACAAAAAAGTTTTTCATACTAAATGTCATGCCGCTCTACAAGGAAGTCATAAAATTCGACAAAAACATGCCTAGACAAAAAAATAATACATCGCCGTCTCTCCACAGATTTTGATAAGACATATCATAAACGACGCGTAATTAATGCAGCTATGCAAATAAAATTAAAAACAAAATGTAATAAATTTTTTTCGACTTTTCCTCGAATTTTAAAGTAAAAAAAGCTAAAAAAAAAAAAGCTTTAAAAAAATCATAATTTTCTTAATTCAAAAATTGATATCTCTGAAACTATAAGTTTAAATCCAAAACTTTGTATTAATGAATTATAGATATATTCATTGACTTTAAGAAATAGTAAAGCATTTGAAAATCGGTTTAGTCATAGTAGAGTAATGATGACATACGTCGGCGCACCTCTGAAAAAAAGTACGGAAAAAAAAGCCAAATTTCAAAAAATTCTGAAAAAAAAATCTCACCATAAAAAAAAAAAAAAAATGTTTTTCGTCATTTGGAGCCCCAAATCTATCCAAAAAAGTGGGTTTGGTTCGCGTAATAGACAAAAAGTTGAAAATTGCTGCCTAGTGTTATCTATAATATTTATTTATTTATTCATTCACTTACACCGATTGAATAAATTATATTTATGTACAATACAGTTATATTTATCTCAACTTTGGTATTCCTTATAACTCTTAATTTCTCCATCGATAATGTCAATAACTTCTGAGATTTAAATATAACGCTCAATAATGTTATTCAAATTAACTAAAATGTAGCCCTTATGAACAAGTGAGCCAAATAACGAACTAAGCAAACTAAATGATCTACAATCACGGACTAAGTTCGATCACTTTTGTATGTTCGATAAATCAAACTTATTCCACAACATTCAAAAAATTTATATATTAGAACACTACAATTTTTATGATTTTAAATAACAAAAACATACAGGGGTGCCATAGATATCGAAACCAACCGATAATCTCACTAAATTGTATTTAGATTTCAGTGATTTTGGCTTGGTTTTGTTTGTTGTGGCACCCATGATATATCAGTTTGTTTGTTCAAATTATACTTATTAATTATAAGTGGAATGATTTTCCAACCTTCATTAAATATACTTGACTTATTTTTATAATTTGATATCATTATTTTATTTCAAAAGTTTTTTTATGTGTAAAGTGCATTATTTGAATATGAACTAAAATTTATATTTCACTTTAATAAAAGTAGCGATAAAATAAAATAATCAAAAACGACTTAGTGAACTAGACAATCGGTGAACTATTGTTGTGTTATCCCTATTTCGCGGGAATTTAAGTTAAACTGTTAAACATTTGAGTGCAACAAATACAAGTAAGTTTAACAAATAAATCATATAAAGCAATAAGCATTATTCGTGAGTGTTGTCCTAAATGTAAGCCATACTTTTAAAAACTTCTTATCGTAAATTTATGTGAAATCAAAATTAGTATATTTATATTTGATTAGAAATCAAAGCTTATAATTTGGCTAACATATACATATACACACTCATGGATTTTATCACTAATTACGAAATATATTTATATATATTAAACAGATATGGAAAACACAATTGAATTTGAGCTGATTGAAGGCGCACGTCGTAACAGCAACTTAATTTGCGCTGAAAAACACCTTTATAAATTTAAAAGCGTGTATCAAAAGCGCCACTCCGTGCCGCTTAAAACATATGTCTGCTTTGAAAAAACATGCAGTGTTTCCATTACCTTTAATTAAACGGATGGCGTGTGCGCCAAAAACCTTAAATCAGGAGAGCATAACCACTCCGATCAAGAAAAACGTATTTCTGAGTTTAAATTAAAAAGCAAAATTAAAAAATCTGTAGCTGTGCCCACCCTACAGAGCAACAGAGTTCGATTGGCATTTAATGAAGAATGTCTTCAAAATCGCGAAGTAGCAGATGCTGTCTGCTTCAATAAAATGCACCGTAACCTACGCCAAATTAAATCTGAGGCAATGCCAAAGGCTCCTCAAGTGCCATTGGACTTTAAAAAAATATTTGATAATGAATCCCATATGGAGAAATTGGGCATGTGCGAGAGTGATAAAAATTCAACTTTTTATCAAAGCACGGTTATCGAAGATAAATTTTCATATACAATTTTTGTTTCACTCCCAATTACCAAGCTCATCCATACAAATATACCACCAACAAAACGCAATTATTTAATGGATGCGACTTTTTCGATTGTCCCGGCTTGCAGTTACAAACAGTTGCTAATCATACACGTAGGGCATCAACATCATGTAAGCACAAAAAATAGAAAATACAGGTGGCATTTTCGTAATGAAAAATGCACTTTTGATGTAAGCTACTTAAATTATTATTATTGTCTTAAAATCTTATTTCAGATATTTCCATTCGCTTTTGCTCTTATGTCAAATAAAAACACCGAAGCTTATCAGCATATTTTACAGTACATAGACGCCAATATATTCTCAATGGAACCAAATTCTTTTCATACCGATTTTGAAAAGGCAATGCGAAATGCAATCAATATCATATTTCCGCAAACCAAATTAAAGGGTTGTTGGTTCCATTATTGCCAGGCCTTAAGGCGAAAAATTCAAAAAAGCAAGGAACTAAGTGACCTTATTCGTAATAATGAAAGTGCTTATCGTGTGATAAGAATGTTCATGGCATTACCTCTTCTGTCTCCTGACGACATTAAAAAAGGATTTTCTATATGCCAGATGGAAATTTACGCTAATCTTTCGTTTTCAACATCTGAAGGAGGATCTGGCTTCGATCCATTTATTCTTTATTTTGAGAAACAGTGGCTAAAAAAGGTAATAAAGAGTCTTTAGGCCTTTGTCTAAATTTAAGACATAAATTGCAATTCAATATACATATGTACAGGAAACGCCACTTGGATTTACTGTTCATGGAGAAGATGTAAGAACAACAAGTGCCCTGGAGGGTTATAATAGCTGCTTGTCCGGCCTGATTCCAACAAACGGCTCTTTCTGAGAATTCTTACGAGTTATAAGAAACAATGAATTTCAAAAATTAAACGATTTAAAAAAAAATTTTAAATGGTGAAATTAACGTTTTATGTCGTCAGAGGTCGAGTTAAATAAAAACAGAGCACATTCAAAATCTCACAGAAGCTTTAAAAGAAATTAAAATTTCAATTGCTGAAATTCTGAAGGCGACATCATGTGAAAAAAATAAAATTATAATTAATGATGTCCTTATTAATTCAGAAGTAAATGACGATACAGATGATGAGGAAGAGGTCATTCAGAAAATCTAAATTTTTGACTTTTTTCCTAGGTCTTAAACAAAAAATATTTTGATGCCAAAAATTTATTCAAAAAAGTTTAATTGTGACCGCACCATTTTTATACCCTGAGCCCATTCAAAAATGGCATAATGCATTTGGCAGAATGTATGTAACAGGCAGAAGGGGGCGTGGCAGACCCCCAAAAGTATATATATTCTTGATCAGGATCAACAGTCGAGTCGATTGAGCCATGTCCGTCTGTCTGTCCGTCTGTCTGTTTGAACGCGTCGATCTCAGAAACCATAAGAGCTAGAGACTTCAAACTTGGTATGTATGTTTCTGGATACCGTACGCAGATCAAGTTTGTTTTTATTTTTGGATCGGACAACTATATCATATAGCTGCCATAGGAAGTTTTTGTATGAAAAGCTTCTTTAATTTTTGAGATATCTCAACCTATCTCACACGATATATATTTGGGGTGGTATTATACATCCTGACCAAATTTGGTCCAAATCGGCCCACCATATCATATAGCTGTCATAGAGACGCTCTGACGAAAATCAAGCTTTAGTACGAAAAAGTTTTTTTGGTTTTTTAGGATATCGTAACCAAACTGATAGAAAATGTATCTGGGCTTGTATTATACATTCTGACCAAGTTTGGTCCAAATCGGCCCACTATATCATATAGCTGTCATACAGCCGCTCTGCCGAAAATCAAGTTTTAGTATGAAAAAGTTTTTTGTTTTTTGAGATATCTTAACCAAACTGCTAGAATGTGCATTTATGTTGGTTTTGTACATTCTGACCAGATTTGGTTCAAATCGGTTACATATATCATATAGCTGCCATAGGAATATTTGGTCGAAAATCAACATTTATAAAAGAGTACCTGGGCTCAGGGTATCCTACTGTCGAGCGTGCTCGACTGTAGCCGCACCTCACCGCGAGCGAAGCGAGCCGGGGGTAGGCGAGCGAAGCGAGTAGGGGGCGGAGCCCCCTTGTTTTTTTTTTCAAATATATCTTTGCTTATATTTTTTTTTAACGGGATGATGATAGAAAAATGTTGTACAAAAAGGAGGAAAATGTGCCAAAAGTTGTCATTTTTAACAAATTTCAAAAAAAAAATATAAAAATATTAGCAAGATATTTAAAAAAAAAAAAAAAATGATGCAGTCACAATTAAAATTTTTTGAAGAAATTTTTTGCATCAAAATATTTTTGGTTTAAGACCTAAGAAAAAAGTCAAAAATTTAGATTTTTACATAAATTCAAAACTTTCAATGGGTACTTAATGGGTTAAGGAAAGTTTTCTATGATTCATACGGCAATTTGAAGAATTTCCATTGATGCCGAAATGTAAATGAAGTAACTTTAAATAGAGAGTCAATTTAACTTTAGTTTTGTGTAAATATTTTTGAACACCACTGTATGCTGCAAGTTTAATGATATTATTTAATTTATAATTTAATGAAAATAAGAAATAAATTTATTTTGGAAAATGAAAAATATTAAAATAACAGAAAGTGTATAAGTTTAAAATTTATTTTAATATTAAGTTTAATAATTTTGTATATAAACTGTTATAAATTTGTTTAATATTAAGTACAATGAATTAAAGTTGTGCAATTAAACTGCAAAATCGACTGTTAACTGATATCACTGCTTCGTTTTATTAATCGAATTGCAGTTATTTGATACTCGCAGTAGTTGTCTTTGACGACATTGTTACTGCTGTTGTTGGTTGCCAATGTTTAGATGATTTTTTAAACAGCAATGCGAGGTCTAATAAAAAACTTAGATGATATTTTAAACTAGGGGGCTCCGCCCCCTGCTCGCTTCGCTCGCGGTGCTACAGTCGAGCATACTCGACTGTCGGAGACCCCGTACTTACTATGGAAATAGAAAAGACTACTAAAATTAAAAAATATTTAGCTCGCTTGATGCTGTTGCAGAGAGTTGTAATACATTTTCGACTACTTTTTTCAATGACAGCTATATTATACATTGGACCGATTTGAAACAACTTCGATATGGATATATAAGACTAACTTTAATGCATAATATATCAGTTTGGTTACGATATCTCATAAAACAAAAAAGTTTTTCATACTTAAACCTGATTTTCGACCGATCGGTCCTATTACAGCTATGTGATATAGTGGTCCGATTTAAACCAACTTCGCTAAGGATATATAAGATATATAATTTAAATGCATGTATAGTAAAAGTTTGGTAACGATATATTGTACAAGAAAGTTTTTCATACTAAAACTTGATTTATTCCGATTACTCCTACGAGCGCTCTATGATATAGCTGTCCGATTTGCACCAACTTCGGTCATGAATTAGAAAAAATAACCCACATGCAAATGCTATTAATTTGGTTAAGATACATATTTTATAAACTTGATTTTCTCCAAGCGAAATGTTCATTTCCGAGATTTTGTTAAGAAGACACATGCATATGTATAAAACATATATATATATGACAAAAAAATTGTCAAAAAAACAAAAAATTTAAACAAAAACTATAAAATAAAAAAAAAAAATTTGATGGAGCCGGGAATCGAACCCACGACCTAATTTTAAAGAAAGTTTAAAACTTAACAGGGTGTTGTTAATAGGATGCCAAATTGCCATATTGGTTTTACGGTACTCTATTTCATAATTTTCAAAATATTTATTAACACTAAAAATGTTAATATTATATGTTATCATAACATTAAGAAATACAAATTGAATGTCAATGCAAAATTATTGAATCAAAAAACACACTACGCCACAGAAGCCCATGACGCCAATCTGTTATATAATATGTTGACTTAATTTTCATGTAATCAAGTTACTCAAATTTTAATTACTGCCAACGCTCCATCATCAAAACGGCAAAATTTATAATTTGAATATCTTGGCTATTTACTGTCCGATCGGAATGAATTTTTCAGCAAATATCTAGGACACTTCCAGCTTTGTCTAACCAAAAACTGGAATCTCCAGATCTTAAATTGCTCTTATAATTTGGATATAAAATTTTCTATGTCGATTTTTGGGCGGTAAATTGGGCGTGTCCGAATTCTGAAACAAACTTGATCTACTTGCAATATAGAGGAACGTACATACCAATTTTGGTGTCTCTAGCATTTAAACTGCTCTTTTAATATGGATATAAAATTTTCGATGTCGATTTTTGGGCGGTAAAGGGGGCGTGGCCGAATTCTGAAACAAACTTGATCTGCTTGCAATATAGAGGAACCTACATACCAATTTTAGTGTCTCTAGCATTTAAAGTGCTCTTATAATATGAATATGAAACTTTCTATTTCGATTTTTGGGCGGCAAAGAGGGCGTGGCCAAATTCTGAAACAAACTTGATCTGCTTGCAATATAGAGGAACATTAATACCAAGTTTGGAGTACCAAGCTCGGAGACTATAAGAGCTTCGATATCTAGATGTTCATACAGACAGCAGGACGTCAGGACAGCAGGACGTCAGGACAGCAGGACGCCAGGACAGCAGGACGTCAGGACAGCAGGACGTCATGACAGCAGGACGTCAGGACAGACGGACAGACGGACATTGCTATATCGACTCGGCTATTGATGCTGATCAAGAATATATATACTTTATAGGGTCTGCCCCGCCTCCTTCTGCCTGTTACGCACATTTTCGTTAAAACAAACCTAATAGACCCCTGTACTTTTTTTAAGTACGGGGTCTAAAAACACCGGATACTTATGTATGTGCATTGTAAATACGATTTTTGTATATTGTGGATGAACATGTCTTGTACCAAAATTGCTAGTGTCACCAAAAAAAAATAGCTGCACACAAAAGAGAGTTCAGTACTATATTGATTAACTAGAATATTCAGATTATTTTTTTGACGATCGATTATAACTGCATGAGTAGTTAAACTACAAATAAAAGGCATCTCCGACCCTATGAAGTATGTTTTCTCTTGATAAGCATAAACATCTGACTCATTAGCCAATAGACTAAACTAAAACTAAAACGAAAATTAAAAACGTTAAGTCTGGGGTCAACAAAAGTTATAATTGATCCAACATTTGTTGCAAGGATTGAGGACAACCCAAAAAAAACCAAGCAAATAAATTCTATTATTTTCTATGAAAATATTATAATTACAACGTTCATTTTTAGACTCTGTTATAAAAAGTTATAATACAAAGAAAATTAAGAAAATTCCATTCGTTTTAATTGATTTTTTAAAAAATTAATTATTAACGCACGAATATTATTATTAATATAAATATATACAAATCAACAATTACACTAGGCAACAATTTTCAACTTTTTGTCTATTACACGAACCAAACCCACTTTTTTGGATAGATTTGGGGCTCCAAATGACGAAAAACATTTTTTTTTTTTTTTCTATGGCAGAATTTTTTTTTTAGAATTTTTTGAAATTTGGCTCTTTTTTCCGTACTTTTTTTCAGAGGTGCGCCCAGTTTTTTTATCATTACTCGAGAACGCCAAAACCGATTTTCAAAACCTTTACTTTTCCTGAAAGCCATCGAGTATATCTATAATTCATTAAGTCAAAATTTTGGATTTAAACTTATAGTTTAAGAGATATCAATTTTTGAATTAAGAAAATTATGATTTTTTTATAGCTTTTTTTTTAGCTTTTTTTACTTTAAAATTCGAGGAAAAGTCGAAAAAAATTTATTACATTTTGTCTTTAATTTTATTTGCATAGCTGCATTAATTACGCGTCGTTTATGATATGTTTTATCAAAATCTATGGAGAGACGGCGATGTATTATTTTTTTTGTCTAGGCATGTTTTTGTCGAATTTTATGACTTCCTTGTAGAGCGGCATGACATTTAGTATGAAAAACTTTTTTGTTTCTTAAGATATCTTAACCAAACTCACAGATAGTGTATTTGGGACTGTCTCATACACCCTGACTAAATTTGGTCTAAATCGGATCACTATTCAATATAGCTGCCATAGGAACGATCAGTCGAAAATTCACCTTTAGTATGAAAAACTTTTTTATTTTCTAAGATATTTTAATCGAACTCACAAATTGTGTACTCTTTGTTGTCCTTTACATCTTTATTTATTTTGGTTCGAATCTGTCTACTATATCATACAGCTGCCATAGGACCGATCGGTCTAAAAACAAGTTTTAGTATAAAAAACTTTTGTGTTTTTTGAGATATCTTAACTAAACTGATAGAATATGCATATATGTTGGTCTTATGCATCCTGACCAAAGTTGGTTCAAATCGGTCCACTATATCATATAGCTGTCATAGGACCGATCGGTAGAAAATCATGTTTTAGTATAAAAAACTTTTTTGTTTTTGGAGAAATCTCAATAAAACTCATAAATTGGGTATCTTTCATTGCCCATTACATCCTTACGAAATTTGGTAGAAATCGGACCACTATATCATATAGCTGCCATAGGAACAATCGATACGAACGGTCGATAAGCAACCTTTTGTATTAAAAACTTTTTTGTTTTTTAAGTTATCTGTACAAAACTTACAAGTTATAAGCCTTCTATTGCCTTATACAACCTGTCCAAATTTGGTTGGAATCGGATCACTATAACATATAGCTTCCATGGGACCGGTCAGTCGAAAATCTACCTTTGCGTAAAAATTGATTTATTGTCAATATACTAATAACTTAGCCGTCCTTCCATAGATTTTAACGGTAAACATACGCAACGATTGGTAATTAATATAGCTATATATATATAAACAAATTTAATAGTTCAGATGACCATCTTAAATGCATATTCTGCCAAATTGGTTAAAATATCTCAAAAAACAAAAAACTTTTTAATACTAAACCTTGATTTTCGAACGATCGTTCCTATGACAGCTATATGATATAGTAGACCGATTTAAACCAAATTTGGTCAAAATGTGTAAAATAACAACAATTTGATATTGTGTGAGATTAGTGAAGATATCTTAAAAATCACAAAAAATTTTCATACTAAAGGTCATGCCGCTCTACAAGGAAGTCATAAAATTCGACAAAAACATGCCTACACACAAAAAAATATTATATCTCTGTCCCTCCACAGATTTTGATAAGACTTATCTTTAACGACGCGTAATTAATGCAGCTATGCAAATAAAATTAAAGACAAAATGTAATAAATTTTTTTCGACTTTTCCTCGAATTTTAAAGTAAAAAAAGCTAAAAAAAAAGGTTTAAAAAAATCATAATTTTCTTAATTCAAAAATTGATATCTCTTAAACTCTAAGTTTAAATCCAAAACTTTGTATTAATGAATTATAGATATATTCATTGACTTTCAGAAATAGTAAAGCTTTTGAAAATCGGTTTAGTCATTCTCGAGTAATGATGACATAAGTCGGCGCACCTCTGAAAAAAAGTACGAAATAAAAGCCAGATTTTTAAAAAATTCTAAAAAAAAAATTTCACCATAGAAAAAAAAAAAAAAATGTTTTTCGTCGTTTTTGGCCCCAAATCTATCCAAAAAAGTGGGTTTGGTTCGTGTAATTTTTTGGCTGTTGCCTAGTGTTATTAGATCAAAGCGAAATTGCCTAGAAACGATCATGGTGTTTTTCCCTTTTATGTATAGTCATTTCTTGTCTTATTAAATTTAAAAAATGAAAATAATAATCAGAGGTGACACAGAAATCACTTCCGCTTGAATTTCACATCAATTTCATTGCGCCCTGCCACAGAGCAATCCCCAAAATATTTTTGGGCGAAACGAAACAGCTCTCAATCCACTGGCATCCGATGCTGCCACCTGGTACGATTTAGATTTTCGGTGTCAGGTTCAGGTATACCATATTTTTCAATTATAATTCGAAGTAAGGGATTTTTTAAAATTTATATGGAACCACTTCTGTTTACTTAAAATTAAGCATTAAAAAAAATAGCTCTTTTGAGGTAAAACTAGTTTTACTGCAAAATTCTTTTACTTATTGTGCAATTTGTGAAAACATTTGTGGGCAGTTGTAACTCTGCTAGGTGGCATCGCCTTAAAATCGTTATTAGCTGAGAAATGTCAAAGTGCCATTAAAAATCAAGGAAGTAAAATGAATCACGAGCATAATGTAAGTAAATTGGTTTCTTTGTATTATTATAACAATTTTTATACCCTGAGCCCATTGAAATGGGCAAAAAAGGGTAAAATGCATTTGGCAGAATGTATGTAACAGGCAGAAGGGGGCGTGGCAGACCCCCAAAAGTATATATATTCTTGATCAGGATCAACAGTCGAGTCGATTGAGCCATGTCCGTCTGTCTGTCCGTCTGTATGTCCGTCTGTCCGTCTGTTTGAACGCGTCGATCTCAGAAACCATAAGAGCTAGAGACTTCAAACTTGGTATGTATGTTTATGGATACCGTACGCAGTTTGTTTTTATTTTTGGATCGGACAACTATATCATATAGCTGCCATAGGAACGATACATCGAAAATTAAGTTTTTGTATGAAAAGCATCTTTAATTTTTGAGATATCTCAACCAATCTCACACGATATATATTTGGGGTGGTATTATACATCCTGACCAAATTTGGTCCAAATCGGCCCACTATATCATATAGCTGTCATACAGTCGCTCTGCCGAAAATCAACTTTTAGTATGAAAAAGTTTTTTGTTTTTTGAGATATCGTAACTAAGCTGATAGAATATGTATCTGGGCTGGTATTATACATCCTGACCAAGTTTGGTCCAAATCGGCCCACTATATCATATAGCTGTCATACAGCCGCTCTGCCGAAAATCAAGTTTTAGTATGAAAAAGTTTTTTGTTTTTTAAGATATCTTAACCAAACTGCATATTCTATGCATTTATGTTGGTTTTGTACATTCTGACCAGATTTGGATCAAATCGGTTACATATATCATATAGCTGCCATAGGAATAATTGGTTGAAAATCAACATTTATAAAAGAGTACCTGGGCTCAGGATATCCTACTGTCGAGCGTGCTCGACTTTAGCTGCACCTCACCGCGAGCGAAGCGAGCCGGGGGTAGGCGAGCGAAGCGAGTAGGGGGCGGAGCCCCCTTGTTTTATTTTTTAAAGGGGAAAACATCGCAGTGCAAGACGCTATAATAATTGATTTTATGAGGAAGCACCCGGACATTGCCCGAAACTTAACTAAAGGGGACAGGGTGGCTGTGGCAGCAGCTTGGAAAGATTTGGCGCTTAAGCTAAATACAGTGGGCCCTCCAATCAAAACTGCGGAGGAGTGGCGTTGTGTAAGTAACTAGTCAATTGCAATTATATTTGTTCATTGTTTACAACAGGTATGGAAAGATTGGAAGCTGGCTATTAAGAAGAAAATTACCCATAACAAGAGGGAGAGCCGAGCAACAGGCGGCGGGCCGTTCAATCAGGTGGCGCTCACTCCCACCGAGGAGGAAATATCGCGGCTATGCCACCTGTTTGAGGCGGTAGATGGAGTGGCCGGCGCCAAAACATTTGGCATCTTGCAGCCAAATACCGAGGAAAAGGAGAATGTTGAAGAAATAGACGAAGGTACGTACAAAATTAACAGTTTTTTAAAAGCTATTCAATTAAATTTTTAATTTTAGAAACTTCACCAAAAAGTCCGAGGATGGATGCTCCAACTTCCAAAAAGGCGAGTCAAAACAAAGAAAAAGCGCCGAGCGAGGGCAGGCTGGCTGCAATGGTGGCGAATGAGAGCAAGGTCCTCCAAAAAATAAGACACGAGCTGGTGAGGCTAAGAAAGAATTCTGAAGAAATGTTGGAGGAGCGGAAAAGAACGAATTGTATCTTTGAAAAATTAATTTCAGTTCTTGAAAATAAAATATATTAAATATTAAAATTAACATTGCATTTATTTATTAAATAACAAATAATTACAATAGAAACAGAAAAATAATAATAAAAAAAAAATTAAATTTACATAAAAAAGTCAACGCCTTGTCAGGGAAGCTGCAATGTCGTCTCGAATTTGAGAAGTTGTTTCTGGCTGATCCGAATTTGTTACATATTCAACTTCTTCGTGTCCTTCATCAACTTCGACAATTTGAAAATCCCTTTCCTTATATTCGCGGCATAAGTTATGAAGTGCACAGCACACATTTATTATGCACGTCACCTTTAAGGGGCTATACAATAGAATCTCTTGGAGTAATCTAAATCGACTTTTAATTACTCCAAAAGTTCTCTCAATTACATTTCTTGCAGAAGCATGGCGAAGGTTAAATGTATGTTGACTCGTCCAAGGTCTTGGATTTCTGTAAGGCGTAAGTAGAAAGGGCTCTAAGGGATAACCCGAATCCCCAAGGAGCATATTGCCACGGGAACCACTATCATATTGTTCTTGAAGAAAAGCTCTGGCTTCGCTCTGACTCCAAGCGCAAGAGTCATGAGTTGCTCCAGGCTTCGAAGCATCCACATACAAAACTTTAAAGTCGTAATCGCATATCTATAAGCACCAAAATTTAAAAGTTAATAATGCATTTATATAGGGCAACATTGGTACAAAAAGCGAATGCTAAGACACACATAACAAAACGGACAACCAGAATAAACGAAACACTTCTACACAATTAAAATTTTTAAATAATCAGACTTACTACCATTGCGTTAAGGCTAAAATACCCCTTTCTATTAAAATAAACCTGTTCGGCACTGCTTGGCTTCATAATCTTGATGTGGGTGCCATCGATGCAGCCAATTACACCAGGAATGTTATACTTGTGATAGAAATGCTGTTTGCATTTCGTCAGCATTTCCTCCGATCTGTTAAATTGAATAAAACGGGGCCCAAGTTTCGTTTCTAGCAAGGGAAGTATTTTCCAAAGAATTTTCCCAACGGATTGCCTTGACATCGACAGATCCTTATCCTTCCCTATCGCTCTTTGAAAGGATCCAACTCCTAAAAAGCGCAATGCAGTCGCCAACTGCAGAACAGGCGAAATCGAAGATCTTGGAATATCGTCCTTTATTAAATTGAGGATCCTTTGAAAGGTACTTTTTTCAACCCGATAATTATACCAAAAACTGTTTTGTGAAACGAAAACAAATTGCAGTAAATTATGCAGAAAATCATAAAATAACATACGTATCATCTGATTGGGAATATGGATCAGATGCGCATCTGAGAAGCCTTCGCTGCATGGTCTCCTTTTTCATTTTCTGCCGCCGGAGCTCTTTGATGGCCAACAGTCTCGCTAACGGCATATTAATTTCTAATTAATTAATTTTTGATCAAAACAATTTAGGTTTTGTTTGGTTTTGAATTTTGTTTTTAATGCTGCAAGTCACGATGAGATGCCTGACTATTGGCAGACAGTTGCTAGAGTTGTGGTGTAACTTTAATTGTTTGCCGCGCCAAAAATTAAATGTTTAAATTTTTTAACTTTTTAGCTATACAAAATCAATCGCTATATAAATAAATTAAATTATATAAAATAAACATGAAAACAATTGAAAACCAACTGTTCTGCAATGATAAACTTAAACAAGGGGGCTCCGCCCCCTACTCGCTTCGCTCGCCTACCCCCGTCTCGCTTCGCTCGCGGTGAGGTGCGGCTACAGTCGAGCACGCTGGACAGTAGGATACCCTGAGCCCAGGTACTCTTTTATAAATGTTGATTTTCGACCAATTATTCCTATGGCAGCTATATGATATATGTAACTGATTTGAACCAAATCTGGTCAGAATGTACAAAACCAACATAAATGCACATTCTAGCAGTTTGGTTAAGATATCTCAAGAAACAAAAAACTTTTTCATACTAAAACTTGATTTTCGGCAGAGCGGCTGTATGACAGCTATATGATATAGTGGGCCGATTTGGACCAAACTTGGTCAGAATGTATAATACCAGCCCAGATACATATTCTATCAGTTTGGTTACGATATCCTAAAAAACCAAAAAACTTTTTCGTACTAAAACTTGATTTTCGTCAGAGCGTCTCTATGACAGCTATATGATATGGATTTGGACCAAATTTGGTCAGGATGTATAATACCACCCCAAATATATATCGTGTGAGATTGGTTGAGATATCTCAAAAATTAAAGAAGCTTTTCATACAAAAACTTCATTTTCGATGTATCGTTCCTACGGCAGCTATATAATATAGTTGTCCGATCCAAAAATAAAAACAAACTTGATCTGCGTACGGTATCCAGAAACATACATATCAAATTTGAAGTCTCTAGCTCTTATGGTTTCTGAGATCGACGCGTTCAAACAGACGGACAGACAGACAGACGGACAGACAGACGGACATGGCTCAATCGACTCGACTGTTGATCCTGATCAAGAATATATATACTTTTGGGGGTCTGCCACGCCCCCTTCTGCCTGTTACATACATTCTGCCAAATGCATTATACCCTTTTTTGCCCATTTTTAATGGGCTCAGGGTATAAAAAAATGCTAAACAAATCCTTGGGTAACACTAGGCAACAATTTTCAACTTTTTGTCTATTACACGAACCAAACCTTTTTTGGATAGATTTGGGGCTCCAAATGACTAAAAACATTTTTTTTTTTTTTTTCTATGGTGAAATTTTTTTTTTTAAATTTTTTGAAATTTGGCTTTTTTTTCGTACTTTTTTTCAGAGGTGCGCCCAGTTTTTTCATCATTTCTCGAGAACGCCGAAACCGATTTTCAAAAGCTTTACTATTTCTGAAAGTCAATGAATATATCTATAATTCATTAATACAAAGTTTTAGATTTAAACCAGGAGTTAAAGAGACATTAATTTTTGAATTAAGAAAATTATGATTTTTTTCAAGCTTTTTTTTTTACCTTTTTTTACTTTAAAATTCGAGGAAAAGTCGAAATTTTATTTGCATAGCTGCATTAATTACGCGTCGTTAAAGATAAGTCTTATCAAAATCTGTGGAGGGACGGCGATATAATATTTTTTTGTGTCTAGGCATGTTTTTGTCGAATTTTATGACTTCCTTGTAGAGCGGCATGACATTTAGTATGAAAAACTTTTTTGCTCTTAAGATATCTTAACCAAACTCACAGATAGTGTATTTGGGACTGTCTCATACACCCTGACCAAATTTGGTCTAAATCGGATTACTATATCATATAGCTGCCATAGGAACGATCGTTAGAAATACAAGGGTTAGTATGAAAAAGTTTTTTGTTTTTTGAGATATATCATCCAATCTTGCTGGTTATGTATTTAGTAATGTGGTATGTATCCCTACCAAATTTGGTTCAAATCGGATCACTATTCAATATAGCTGCCATAGGAACGATCAGTCGAAAATTCACCTTTAGTATGAAAAACTTTTTTATTTTCTAAGATATTTTAATCGAACTCACAAATTGTGTACTCTTTGTTGTCCTTTACATCTTTATTTATTTTGGTTCGAATCTGTCTACTATATCATACAGCTGCCATAGGACCGATCGGTCTAAAAACAAGTTTTAGTATAAAAAACTTTTGTGTTTTTTGAGATATCTTAACTAAACTGATAGAATATGCATATAAGTTGGTCTTATGCATCCTGACCAAAGTTGGTTCAAATCGGTCCACTATATCATATAGCTGTCATAGGACCGATCGGTAGAAAATCACGTTTTAGTATAAAAAACTTTTTTGTTTTTGGAGAAATCTCAATAAAACTCATAAATTGGGTATCTTTCATCCTTACGAAATTTGGAAGAAATCGGACCACTATATCATATAGCTGCCATAGGAACAATCGATACGAACGGTCGATAAGCAACCTTTTGTATTAAAAACTTTTTTGTTTTTTAAGTTATCTGTACAAAACTTACAAGTTATAAGCCTTCTATTGCCTTATACAACCTGTCCAAATTTGGTTGGAATCGGATCACTATAACATATAGCTTCCATGGGACCGGTCAGTCGAAAATCTACCTTTGCGTAAAAATTGATTTATTGTCAATATACTAATAACTTAGCCGTCCTTCCATAGATTTTAACGGTAAACATACGCAACGATTGGTAATTAATATGGCTATATATATATAAACAAATTTAATAGTTCAGATGACCATCTTAAATGCATATTCTGTCAGATTGGTTAAAATATCTCAAAAAACAAAAAACTTTTTAATACCAAACCTTGATTTTCGAACGATCGTTCCTATGACAGCTATATGATATAGTAGACCGATTTGAACAAAATTTGGTCAAAATGTGTAAAATAACAACAATTTGATATTGTGTGAGATTGGTGAAGATATCTTAAAAATCACAAAAAATTTTCATACTAAAGTTCAAGGAAGTCATCAAAGTCGACAAAAACAGGCCTACACACAAAAAAATATTATATCGCTGTCTCTCCACAGATTTTGATAAGACTTATCTTTAAAGTCGCGTAATTAATGCAGCTATGCAAATAAAATTAAAGACAAAATGTTATAAATTTTTTTCGACTTTTCCTCGAATTTTAAAGTAAAAAAAGCTAAAAAAAAAGTTTTAAAAAAATTATCATTTTCTTAATTCAAAAATTGATATCTCTTAAACTATAAGTTTAAATCCAAAACTTTGTATTAATAAATTATAGATATATTCATTGACTTTCAGAAATAGTAAAGCTTTTGAAAATCGGTTTTGTCATTCTCGAGTAATGATGACATAAGTCGGCGCACCTCTGAAAAAAAGTACGAAAAAAAAGCCAGATTTTTAAAAAGTTCAAAAAAAAAAAAGTTCACCATAGAAAAAACAAAAAAAATGTTTTTCGTCGTTTTTGGCCCCAAATCTATCCAAAAAAGTGGGTTTGGTTCGTGTAATTTTTTGGCTGTTGCCTAGTGTAATTTATTAATAATAATAAACATTTATAGAAACATTACCAATTAGCATCAAATGGCTCTAAAAACATTTTTATCACATTGTTATTCTATTCCTTTCTTTCTTAATCACATTATTATTCTTTTCTCGAGGACATAACGCACGAAACTGAATTTGGGCGTTAATTCCGTTTTCATTTCGGACATAACGCCCAAAACTGAATTTGGGCGATATGTCTGAAATGAAAACGGACATAATGCCCAAAAAATTTTTTGGGCGTTAAGTCTTTGGGCGTTATGTCATGTCACCTAATAATATCTGGGCGCGACCTAAATATGCCGTGTTTTCACTTAATTTTTTATATTTTATTACACGGTTTGCACTTGGATGCAGTGTTGTCCATTTTGACAAAGTATAATATTGCTTTCAAGTTTCACAAAAAAAAACAGCAATTGGCGAAAACGACAAACCAACTTCTCAAAAATTCGAAAAATAATATCAAATAATTATATTGATAATATTATCGCAAGAAAAAAATATCTACCAATAATATATCATCACAAAAAAATATCTATGGTAATATCGATGATATTTCGACATCCCTAGAGTACGAGGCATTTTTCATCGGTCAGAGACCACCCACCCAAGCAAGGTTTTTTGTAAAAACGGACCATCTTCGGCCAGCTTTATATGCCCATTGCTCAATCGAAAAATGAGTCTGCCCCTTACAACAAATCGATACGTTGAGGTTTGTAAAACTCTGGATCCGCTAATTCCAAATTTGCTAGTATCTTCCATTGATCTATTGGAAGTGCACAATCGGGTTGTTATGTAGAGATGCAACTTAGCACCCAAAAGTCGGTACTTGGAGTATATGCGTTTAATCGTGAAAATAGTGTCGTCGAGACTTCACTTTTTGCCATCAAGCTTGACTTTCCAACAGATGTCACAGTTAAGCATTTGTTGGATCGGTCATGAAATTGTCCTGGGAACCGGAATCAAGAAGATTTCTTGCAAGATGAAGTTGACCAAATCGATCACGATTGTTCACGACTGCTTTTGCAAGAACTACGAGATCCACTGCACTTGACATGTGATTAGTATAAGCAAGATGTGAGGATGTTTGAGCTGAAGACGAATTTACGCTCAGCTGTAGTTGGCTTGAATCGAAACTATGCTGATTTGAAGTCGAGTATTTGTGAAGCAAAGTGTTATGAGGGCGAGAGCACACTCTGCACTTTGACGATTCGCAATTGGATACTCTGTGTTTCGAGTGTAAGCAATTTATACATAGTTCATTGTATTTCGCAAAATTAAATCGATCTAAAACTGGCAAGCACTAAAACCCTGACAATTCTGAATAGAGTGGCTTGAGCTGAAGTATTGGCACTTAGGCTCACTTTGCTTATCTCTGCTTGTGCACGCGAAAGACGATTTGGTACTTTTAGCCGGCTTCAAATCTATTTTTTTGAAGGTTTGCTCATCGGCTTAATATCGAATATCTGTGCTACCGTGCTAAAAAAAAATAATAAATTTTTTGTCATAGACAATGTCAACGCCTTTTCATTGTTTTCCTCACAGACGTGTAAGAATTTAATAGCTCCCAACGAACAATCTGACAAGCAAGAAATTAAATGATTGTATTTATCCAGTGTTGACAATGAAACATCAGAATCTACCAAACTTTTAAATAAACTAATGAGCTGATTGTATTCTGAATGTTTACCATTAAATCTGGGTAATTTCCATTTTGGGAACTGTGAATGATGATCTGCCGTCGAAGATTTTTCAGAAATTTGAAGAACATTCAGAGCGGACAAAAACGAGGATCTTGCAAGAACACACATTTCTTCAAGCATCTCACGGCTACTGTCATCAGGATCCAGTCCGTCGATTTCAGACTGCAGATCCATGGCTTTGACAATATAAGAATTTAAAATCTCTAACCGGCTCTGAATTTAAAGTTTACCTAGCGGGGTCCTTTTATTTAATAAGGCTGCTTCAATGACGGCGTCATTCGGTTTCATTTTTACGGAATCTGTAGGCATATTTAAAGAAAAATAAAAAAAACAACAAACCCCAGCCAGCATTTGGACGATTGTTTTTATGAAAATCGTCTGGAGGAGTCTTTTTCGAGTCGTCTTGCTGATTAAAAAGAGATAGTGAGAGATAGTGACAACAAATAAACATACATTTTAATAAAATTATTGGTAAAAGTCTATTAGGCTGGGCCAACTCCAAATCAAACAAAAAAAAAAAAACCCAAATAGAGGGCAATTTATCATGAATTTAGCCGAAAAAATTAGTTGGCGGTCTCAACTAGTTTTTTTTAAAAAATGTTTAAAGTTTCCATACAAAATAGCCTATTTTTGTTGTTGCTTGTGCAACATGTCACTGTTATGGCCCGTTTACCAACACTACTTTTCGTTGACTTGTCCATTTTATGGGAAGTTTATCAAGTATATAATGGATTTGTGAGTTTTATTTGGAAAAATCTCAATCGAAAAAAAATTGAATGAAAACAGATAATTATTTGGAATATTTAGCCAAGCTCCAATTCCAAAAGAAGGTCGAAGTGCACTGGAGAAGCATTTATAAGATATATATGAACATAAAGTGTGTATATACAACCGTGTAATTAAAGCGCCGCAGGTAAAATTTTTTTTTAAAAAAATCGCGCGATTTTTTAAAAAAAAATTTTTGTTTGCGGTCCTTTATTTACACTCCTCAAAACCTCTCGGATGAAGTTTATAGAGTTGTTTCACAAGCTTTTCGTGACCGGGTGACCAAATCAGTGCTGGTAAACGAGCTGTAAAGTGACTAGTTGCACAGAGCAACAACAAAAATAGGCTATTTTGTATGGAAACTTTAAACATTTAAAAAAAAAAAACTAGTTGAGACCGCCAACTAATTTTTTCGGCTAAATTCATGATAAATTACCCTCTATTTGGGGTTTTTTTTTTTTTTGATTTGGAGTTGGCCCAGCCTAATAGACTATTACCATAAATTGTAATAAGCTACAAAACTCTGTTGACACCGGGAATAAACAATTGGATGGAATAGAACAAGAACTGATAAATAAACAAAAATGAAGAAATGTGAATAAAAATAAAATAAAAGTAATAAAAACGAACAGATTTGTTGGTATTTTTATTCATTGGGTCTCTTTTTTTATATTGGGTCTCTAAGTGATATTTTCTTTCAACAGTGTTATGAAGACTGATTCCACTGTGCATATAGGTTTTCGCTATCGATAGAATTAAGCAAAACTTAAGTCATTACTCTCACGATAACTGTAAACGGCGAACAGACGACAAGAATATTTTCCATGGCCTGCCCCAAATTTATTATAGGTATTGCTGAAATTAATATAAATTCGATTTTGATTATATTTAACAAAATCTTAATCAGTTGCTAGAACGACTCTTTTTGCACACTGATTAAAATTTAATTTCGGGAATTTAAAAATTAGGTGCGAAAAGACAAATTGCCCAAAGATGGTATTTTAATTGCATTTGTGTTATAGCTAACTTTTCCGTAGATCTAAATGGAACACCCCTATTGTCTTATTTTACATATGTTTTTGGCCCATTTTGTTTATAACGCCGCTTTGGCCAAAGTTCGGCGAGTTTTTCCGTCAAGCGACTGCAAGAAAACAATTACATGTATTTTTCTAAGTTCGGGTTTGACCTTTGCATATCCTAAACTTTTGTGTTATTATCAAATTCGCACAAAAATTGATAAGCCATTTGGCCATTTGGAGCAAAGTTTAAAAACAAACGTATTTTGTATGTATGTATTTGTGTGTATATATACTTGCAATAGAAGTGCGAATAAAATGTAAATAAAAATTACAAGGATACAAGGATGAAATTTACAGACATTTCTATTGATATTAAATACATAAAATTCTTTTTATTTCCCGTAAGTCGCCTAAAAGATTCATATTATTTTTTATGTTGATATTGTTAAGTACTTATTGTACTTATTTATCAACTTATACACGTACATTGATTGATGCAATTATTTCCAAATTTGCATTAATTTTTTGGAAACATAATATTGCTTTTATGTGTTGATAAGTGATAAGATTTATATTGGTACAGAGAACATGTGAATTTGGTACTTAAATGTTACTTTTGTGTATCTAAAGTTTACAATATAAATATCGTAAAATTTTCAAATTGCTGTTATGAAAACATTTTAATTTATTTTTGCTTAAAATATTTGTAGTTTTTTTACCTAATTAGTTTTTAGTACATAAACTATACTACAATTCTGTTTTTGTACAGACATCTTGCAAATTTGGAATTTCCCAAATTGGCAGACTCGGCACAATAATTATTTTTATTTTTTACGTATAATTATAATTTTTAGGTATTTAAATGTGTACCATAAAATATCATAACACTAACAAATCTCTATTTGAAAAATAGTTGATTTTTTTCGATATAAATTTTTTGCAATACTTGCAATACAAGTCTGTTTTTGTACAGACATCTTGCAAATTTGGAATTAACCAAATTGGCAGCCTTGGTACAGTAATTATTTTTTACGAATAATTATAATTTTTAGGTATTTAAATTTGTACCATAAAATATCGTAAAACTAGCAAATCTCTATTTGAAAAATAGTTGATCTTTTTCGATATATATATATATTGCAATATTTGTAATATTGTTTGAATATTTGAAGTATTTTTGCCGTATATATTCTTAGTGCATATACTACAAGTCTTTTTTTGTACAAACATCTTTCAAATTTTTTTCAAATTTCTATTAAAATAGTGACCATGAATATTGAATATCTAAATATAGATGGTGCAATGAAGGCCCATTCTATAGTCCCTATCATAGGTGACGGAGCTTGCCTTTTTAGGTCAATTTCCTTTATTTTGAATGGCACACAAGAATTTTTTGGTAATATACGCCAGGAAATTGTAAAATATGTGGTTGATCGATGGGATCAATTTTATCTTTTTACCTCAAACTCAGAAGAAAAGATTTTTGACAGCTCCGCAGAATATGAAAAACAAATGAGGCAGCCTCATACATATGGTGCTTTATCTGAGGTAATGGCAGCTGCGGAATTATATCGAATTTATATCGAAGTCTTTTACAAAGGCGAAAAATTCGCTCAGCCTGGGATATCTGAAGATCCTTTAAAAAGACTTCGTTTTAGTGGTGAATTTTCTAAAGGACATTATGATGTTCTCATTCCATTAAAAAACTTTACATATTGCAAATTCTTCATCACAGAGTACAACTTATACTCAAAAGATGCCAACAAAAAGGCGATCTCGAGTATCTGATAGAATTAGAAAGAAGCAGTTAAGGACTTCATTCAAAAATATCAGGCTGATCATCCTGAAGTTCATCAAGCTGGAGTTGCTAAATATCAGGCTAAGCATCCTGAAGTGCAACAAACTAAGCAAGCTAACTATCAGGCTAAAAATCCAGCTGCACGAAATCAAAGACGTTTGCGCACATGGAACATTAATGCAAATTCCGCCTTCAATTATAATTTCCAAACGGCATATATTACCGATAAAACAATTGCATTAGGTAAAATGGATCAGAAGTGTAAGCTTTGTAATGCTTTTAAATGGAAAGCAGAACCAAAAGGTATATGCTGTAAAGAAGGAAAAGTTCAACTTCCCCCTTTGAAAGCATTACCCGAGCCTCTGAAAGCTTATTAATTGGTGGTCATCAAAAACATTTCCACTTCATGGATTGTATTAGAAAGTACAACTACACTAGGCAACAGCCAAAAAATTACACGAACCAAACCCACTTTTTTGGATAGATTTGGGGCCAAAAACGACGAAAAACATTTTTTTTTTGTTCTATGGTGAAATTTTTTTATAGAATTTTTTTAAATCTGCCATTTTTTTCGTACTTTTTTTCAGAGGTGCGCCGACTTATGTCATCATTACTCGAGAATGACAAAACCAATTTTCAAAAGCTTTACTATTTCTGAAAGTCAATGAATATATCTATAATTCATTAATACAAAGTTTTAGATTTAAGCCAGGAGTTAAAGAGATTTTTTTAATGCTTTTTTTTTTTAGCTTTTTTTACTTTAAAATTCGAGGAAAAGTCGAAAAAAATTTATTACATTTTGTCTTTAATTTTATTTGCATAGCTGCATTAATTACGCGTCGCTAAAGATTCTTATCAAAATCTGTGAAGAGACGGCGATATAATATTTTTTTGTGTCTAGGCATGTTTTTGTCGACTTTTTTGACTTCCTTGTATAGTGGCATAACCTTTAGTAGGAAATTTTTTGTGATTTTTAAGATATCTTCACCAATCTCACACAATATCAATTTGTTATTATTTTACACATTTTGACCAAATTTGGTTCAAATCGGTCTACTATATCATATAGCTGTCATAGGAACGATCGTTCGAAAATCAAGGGTTAGTATGAAAAAGTTTTTTGTTTTTTGAGATATTTTAACCAATCTGACAGAATATGCATTTAAGATGGTCATCTGAAATATTAAATTTGTTTATATATATATAGCTATATTAATTACCAATCGTTACGTATGTAACGTATGTACATACAAATCTATGGAAGGACGGAAGTATATTAACAATGAAACAATTTTTACGCAAAGGAAGATTTTCGAATGATCGGTCCCATGGAAGCTATATGTTATAGTGATCCGATTCCAACCAAATTTGGACAGGTTGTATAAGGCAATAGAAGGCTTATAACTTGTAAGTTTTGTACAGATAACTTAAAAAACAAAAAAGTTTTTAATACAAAAGGTTGCTTATCGACCGTTCGTATCGATTGTTCCTATGGCAGCTATATGATATAGTGGTCCGATTTCTACCAAATTTCGTAAGGATGTAATGGGCAATGAAAGATACCTAATTTATGAGTTTTATTGAGATTTCTCCAAAAACAAAAAAGTTTTTTATACTAAAACATGATTTTCTACCGATCGGTCCTATGACAGCTATATGATATAGTGGACCGATTTGAACCAACTTTGGTCAGGATGCATAAGACCAACTTATATGCATATTCTATCAGTTTAGTTAAGATATCTCAAAAAACACAAAAGTTTTTTATACTAAAACTTGTTTTTAGACCGATCGGTCCTATGGCAGCTGTATGATATAGTAGACAGATTCGAACCAAAATAAATAAAGATGTAAAGGACAACAAAGAGTACACAATTTGTGAGTTCGATTAAAATATCTTAGAAAATAAAAAAGTTTTTCATACTAAAGGTGAATTTTCGACTGATCGTTCCTATGGCAGCTATATTGAATAGTGATCCGATTTGAACCAAATTTGGTAGGGATACATACCACATTACTAAATACATAACCAGCAAGATTGGATGATATATCTCAAAAAACAAAAAACTTTTTCATACTAACCCTTGTATTTCTAACGATCGTTCCTATGGCAGCTATATGATATAGTAATCCGATTTAGACCAAATTTGGTCAGGGTGTATGAGACAGTCCCAAATACACTATCTGTGAGTTTGGTTAAGATATCTTAAGAAACAAAAAAGTTTTTCATACTAAATGTCATGCCGCTCTACAAGGAAGTCATAAAATTCGACAAAAACATGCCTAGACACAAAAAAATATTATATCGCCGTCCCTCCACAGATTTTGATAAGACTTATCTTTAACGACGCGTAATTAATGCAGCTATGCAAATAAAATTTCGACTTTTCCTCGAATTTTAAAGTAAAAAAAGGTAAAAAAAAAAAGCTTGAAAAAAATCATCATTTTCTTAATTCAAAAATTAATGTCTCTTTAACTCCTGGTTTAAATCTAAAACTTTGTATTAATGAATTATAGATATATTCATTGACTTTCAGAAATAGTAAAGCTTTTGAAAATCGGTTTCGGCGTTCTCGAGAAACTGGGCGCACCTCTGAAAAAAAGTACGAAAAAAAAAGACAAATTTCAAAAAATTTAAAAAAAAAAATTTCACCATAGAAAAAAAAAAAAAAATGTTTTTCGTCATTTGGAGCCCCAAATCTATCCAAAAAAGTGGGTTTGGTTCGTGTAATAGACAAAAAGTTGAAAATTGTTGCCTAGTGTTACCCAAGGATTTGTTTAGCATTTTTTTATACCCTGAGCCCATTAAAAATGGGCAAAAAAGGGTATAATGCATTTGGCAGAATGTATGTAACAGGCAGAAGGGGGCGTGGCAGACCCCCAAAAGTATATATATTCTTGATCAGGATCAACAGTCGAGTCGATTGAGCCATGTCCGTCTGTCTGTCCGTCTGTCTGTCTGTCCGTCTGTTTGAACGCGTCGATCTCAGAAACCATAAGAGCTAGAGACTTCAAACTTGATATGTATGTTTCTGGATACCGTACGCAGATCAAGTTTGTTTTTATTTTTGGATCGGACAATTGGTCGAAAATCAACTTTTATAAAAGAATACCTGGGCTCAGGGTATCCTACTGTCTAGTGTGTTTGACTGTAGCCGCACCTCACCGCGAGCGAAGCGAGCCGAAGGTAGCTGAGCGAAGCGAGCAGGGGCGGAGCCCCCTTGTTTTTTAGTTACATTTCATTAATAGGAGCTCCCCTGAAAAAATTCCAGTAGAGTCAAAATTTTATTTTTTTTTTAAATTATTTTTATTAATATTTTTTATAAATTTAACGATATTTTACAATATGGTCACAATCGGGTTACTAAATAATATAGCTGCCATAGGAACAATCGGGTTCACATTAAGCTTTAGTATGAAAAACTTTTTTGTATTTTAAGTTCTATTTACCGAATATTATATTATATACATTTTTTTCTACTTAAAGCATTCAGCAGGAAATTTCCAACAACAAAAAATTTGTATTTCTTAACAAATAACTGATAAGTGATAATAATTGCTGCTTACGAACGGAGAAAAAACGTAGTAGGCTGATTTGAATATGTGTCATTTAGTAGGTACTGATAATGATCTATCAGAAGTAAAGAAGGTATTACTGATTAAAAAACCTGCCGAATAAACCCAATGTTGATAAAACGATCCTTTGCTCTTAAATGACCGAAACAGCAGTTGAAATGCCATCACTTGCAATTTTTTTACTATTATACTTTTATTCTATTCTTACATACAAACACGTTAATATGATCGGATTTCAGAATCAATAAGTTTGTGTGGTGACCGGGTTACAGAATATTTTATAGATATAAATTAAGTGACCAAATTATTAAGTTTTCCTAATTAATAAGTGTCCGAATTTTCGAAATAAAACAGTAATTTATATTTGCGAAAAAAAGTCTATTCAAGAAAAATAAAAGAAGTGCTCCTCTTTTTCACGTTTCAATTTCGCGAGTGAAGCGAGCAGGGGGCGGACATTAAAAAATTTTAAATTCTTCCCTTAAGTCTGATAGCTGATAATAATTGCTTCGTACGTATGGTGAAAAAACGTGGTTGTCTAATTTGTATAAGAAGGTATCATGTCATTTAGCAGGTACTGATTACTGATCCATCAGAATTACAGACGGGATTATTCATTAAAAAACCTGCCGAATAAGCCCAATATAAGAAAAACGACCCTTTGCTCTTAAATGACAGTTGATTATACTTTTATTCTATTCTTACACGAAAACACGTTAATGTGATCGGGTTTCAGATTCTACAGATTTGTTGCCGCCCGGGTTACAGAATATTTTTTAGATAAGACTTAAGTGTCCTAATTATCAGTTTGTCCGAATTATGAAAGTAGTACAGTACTTTAATTTTGCGTTAAAATAGTTTATTCAAGAAAAATATAGGAAGTGCGAAGCGAGCCGCGGGTTAGCAAGCAAAGCAAGAGGGGACGAAGCCCCCTAATATATATGTTAAGGCAAATATGTATATATATATACGCAGTGCAACGAAACGACCAATTCCCAAATTAGAGACTACTAAGAATCTTATGTTTATTTAATAATTTGTTGTATTATTATATCTTGCTTCACTGTTCTTTATGATTTTTTTTATTATTATTTTAATTATTTTTTTAACGTTATAATATTAAACTAATGCCCAAATGTATGTACATACGTTTATTTATGTGTATTTATTGCGACATATAAACTGTATGCTAATAGCACATTTTTACTGTTAAGTAACTAGCTGCTCATATATTTGGCAGTGTTACCTGAAATTCAGATGAGGTGTCGATAATATCCCTTATCACCAGCGATGGCCACGAATCCATAGATCCTAAAATCAACAAATCCCTCGCAAAGGGGCGGCAAATGATCCAGGCAATGGCGCAAAATGGGGGCAAATGATCCAGGCGATGGCGCAGCAATCCACTGAGGAACTCGAACAGGAAGGGCGGCAATGACGCACAACGGACCGAAATTAAATGCAAATCGTAGCGAGCAGCCAACCACTCTTGAAATGTCTATTTAATGACCTAAGCAAAGTCCCTGCTCGGACGCCAATAAAAAAGTTTAAAATTGAATAAAAAAGACTGAATGTATTAGGACGCAAATTAATTAAAGCTGCGGTGACTGCTACGCTGACGATAAATAAAATCCCACAAAAAAAACCTCTACACGAGGTAAAACTCTAGTGACATCCAATTTTGTGACGAACGAAATTAAAACAATTCGAATACAAATTTTAAATAAATATATTAAATATTATTAAAACAAGGGGGCTCCGCTCCCTGCTCGCTTCGCTTACCTACCCTCTGCTCGCTTCGCTCGCGGTGAGGTGCGGCTACAGTCGAGCACGCTCGACAGTAGGATACCCTGAGACCAGGTACTCTTTTATAAAAGTTGATTTTCGACCAATTGTTCCTATGGCAGCTATATGATATATGGAACCGATTTGAACCAAATTTGGCCAGAATATAAAACACCAACATAAATGCATTTTCTATCAGTTTGGTGAAGATATCTCAAAAAACAAAACAAAAAAATTTCATAATAAGACCTCATTTCGATTGAGCGTCTCTATTGCAGCTATATGATATAGTTGACCGATTTGAACCAAGTTTGGTCAGGATATAATACTAGCTCGGGTACATATTCTATCAGTTAGGTTGATATCTCATACTTAAACTTGATTTTCGGCAGAGCGTCTCTATGACAACTATATCATATAGTGGGCCGACTTTGACCAAATTTGGTCTGGATATACAACACCACCCCAATATATAGATATAGTTGTCCGATCCAAAAATAAAAACAAACTTGATCTGCGTACGGTATCCAGAAACCTACACACCAAGTTTGTATCTAGCTCTTATGGTTTCTGAGATCGACGCGTTCAAACAGACGGACACGGCTCAATCGACTCGGCTGTTGAATCTGATCAAGAATATATATACTTTTGAGGGTCTGCCACGCCCCTTCTGCCTGTTACATACATTCTGCCAAATGCATTATACCCTTTTTTGCCCATTTTCAATGGGCTCAGGGTATAAAAAGTTTAAAGGCACGAGTAAAAGCCCTCAATCACATCTTTTTAACGATATATACATATATCGTTACATATCTGTAGCTTTTACGGTTTGGAAACTGCGTGTGTTTCAATTCTAGCGGGAAATAGCGTTTTCCCGCTTAACTAGCGGGAAATTCAAAAAGTCGTAGAACAAACAATTCTAGATTTTTGAAACGGAATAATTCCCCATCATTACATCTTACAGCGCGTTGATACGAACAAACAAACAGACTTTTCAGTTCATTTTGAGAAGTCCACTAAAAATTTCAAATTTAATTATCTTTTGATCCAGTTACCGGATTTGGGTGATTGAGGTATTAATCGACGCGTATTTTTTCTATTAGAATTTTTAAGGAATACATTTTTTTTACAAAATGCCCCAACGGCCTCATTAGCTGCGATGGTTAAAATTTTTCCACTCCCATTTACACCCCCGTATCTCATGAACCAGGTGAGTAAGAAAAAGTTCTAGTATGCCATTTTGTAAGCTAGGACTAAACCTTTCAATACGATCTGATTGGACAGTCATAGCAAATTATCCAAATTAGCTGTATATATTGCTAGTCGCCTTTCGCACCCTTCGTGCTGCTTTCACTAGAACGAACTGCCGTCCGCAGTGATTAGCTTCTCAAACACTTTTGGCATTGCCGACATAGTTTATAGTTTTTAACATCGGACTTAGAACCATTTTTGTGAAGAGGAATAATATATGAATCCTGCTAAACAACAAGAAAGAGCAAGAATTAACAGACAACTCAAATAATTTTAGTAGTGCCTTACATAGAGAACCTGTTCATGTAACTCTGTCGCGATGTTAGTCGCAACTTCGGAACTAGTGTGTAAGCACGCTTGCCAATCCCTAACTAAGAACACTCATGCGTTGGTTTAAGAACTGACCTCGTTTATTGGTTTGTATGGGGCTTTATAGGTTATCTTATGTACTAAAGGACAGAGATCACAATTGTGTTAAGGTATTCTTGACTCTTTTCTTCTCATTACGTTATCTTTTTATGAGCACCACGATCGTTTCCCATGTGGTAATCCAACGCCTTGGTGACCTTTTCCAGTGGTTTGCCGCACATCTGGCAGCGCATTCCGAGGGTTGTCTAAATACCATGTTCATTTATGAACATATTGGGGGGGCCATAATTACGTAGTTGTTGTTGAGAGATATGTAAGTTTTGTGCTTATCTGTTTACATTTTGTAATTTGATGAATGATATTGGACGTCATCATTTGTTGTTATCTTATGAGGTGCGGTTAGTAGCTGTTTCTCTTGGTGGGCAGTACATCCATCTTCTAGCAGCAAAGTATCTTGTCCTGCAAATTTTTCCACTTGACTGTGCTGACTTCCGCAGTTTGATTCCAGTACTGATTCATAGACGATTTTATATAGCCATGTGTTTCGAGTTTTTAGTTGTGCCCACATGTCTTCGGACGTGACTTGTTGGAACTCACAAGCTGGCTCTATATTTTGCTACAGTGTTGATGTTTTGCACGAAATATCTGTTGTATTTTTCCTGGTCCAATCGCCTTCCGACGTAGGTGCTTGTTATAATGCCATGACGATAATTTGGTGTCTGATATCAATAGGCAACAGCCAAAAAATTACTCGAACCAAACCCACTTTTTTGGATAGATTTGGGGCCAAAAACGACGAAAAACATTTTTTTTGATTTCTATGTTGAAATTTTTTTAGAATTTTTTAAAAATCTGGCTTTTTTTTCGTACTTTTTTTCAGAGGTGCGCCCACTTTTGTCATCATTTCTCGTGAATGACAAAACCGAATTTACTATTTTGGAAAGTCAATGAATATACCTATAATTCATTAATACAAAGTTTAAGATTTAAGACAGTAGTTTAAGAGACATTAATTTTTGAATTAAGAAAATTATGATTTTTTTAAGCTTTTTTTAGCTTTTTTACTTTAAAATTCGAGGAAAAGTCGAAAAAAATTTATTACATTTTGTCTTCTATTTTATTTACATAGCTGCATTAATTACGCGTCTTTTAAGATATGTCTTATTAAAATCTGTGTGTCTAGGCATATTTTTGTCGACTTTTTTGACTTCCTTGTAGAATGGCATAACCTTTAGTAAGAAAATTTTTTGTGATTTTGGAGATATCTTAACCAATCTTACACAATATTAATTTGTTATTATTTTACATATTTTGACCAAATTTGGTTCAAATCGGTCTACTATATCATATAGCTGCCATAGGAACGATCGTTCGAAAATCAAGGTTTAGTATGAAAAAGTATTTTGTTTTTTAAGATATATCATCCAATGTATTGTTATGTATTGTGAGGAGCTCACATATGGGGCGTCATCGGCGCTGCTAGACCCTGCTGCTGTTATTAATTTTTGTATATTTTTTCATTTTTGATTTTTGTTGCTTTCTATTACTTTTTATTTTTGTTATTATTTCAATTTGATTTTGTTATTTTCTATTACTTTTTATTTTTCGTTATGATTTCAATAAGCAGCCACGAAAGAGCGCTTAAGAGAGGGCAGCTGGATCGATTTCCCTCCGTAATGTTAAGAGTAGACAAGTAAGAGAAGGAAGACAAAGAAAAGAAAAGTAAGGAAGAGAGAAACAAGGAAGAGAGCGCCCAGTTCGTTCGTCGCTTAGCGTGGGGAATTCGGGAGTGAAGGGCTCCGACGTTAAGCGGCGAACGAATTGCGAATTAATTAGAGAGAGGCGACAGACAAGGAAAGTCGGAAAAACGTTTGTGAAAAAAAGTGAAGTGAAGTTAAGTTAATTAAAAAGAAAACCCTTTTGATTTTGAAGAGGTGATTGGCGTATTTTTATTTTCGACGAAGGTGTTTTGCGTAACAAGTGAGTATTGGCTGCAATCTATATTGACAATTTGGTTGGTGACGGCAAACGGCGGTTGGTGCGCACATAACGGTAGTCGATCTTCGTTTTGCGTAAATCGTGAAGTGGCCAACGCGAGAGTTTTGCGAGCGCCGACGACAAGATACCCTGTTGAGTGGAAAACTGATTTTCGGACGAAGAGAAAGGTGTAGTGCGTGTGATTTCTAAGTCTGCTTTTGGTGATACGCGCTGATTCGGATACCCTTTATTTTGTGGCTATTTTCGCTATTGAGGCGAGTCAGGGGTATATTAGAGTGAAGCGTTTTTCTTGTTCCCCGAGTGTGGAGTGCCTTAATTTTGGTGGCGTAGCGAAAGCATTTCGTTTTGCAAACGGCGGGTCTCCTGAAAATAAAAATTTCTTGTGGAGAAACCTTGGCTGCGGCTGAGTATATTACCTCGGCCAGGAATATACTTCTTTACAAGTGGCGCCCGAGCAGGGACACTGTCGTTTGCAAATGTCACGCGGACGGACTTTGTTTTTTAAGATATATCATCCAATGTATTGTTATGTATTGTGAGGAGCTCACATATGGGGCGTCATCGGCGCTGCTAGACCCTGCTGCTGTTATTAATTTTTGTATATTTTTTCATTTTTGATTTTTGTTGCTTTCTATTACTTTTTATTTTTGTTATTATTTCAATTTGATTTTGTTATTTTCTATTACTTTTTATTTTTCGTTATGATTTCAATAAGCAGCCACGAAAGAGCGCTTAAGAGAGGGCAGCTGGATCGATTTCCCTCCGTAATGTTAAGAGTAGACAAGTAAGAGAAGGAAGACAAAGAAAAGAAAAGTAAGGAAGAGAGAAACAAGGAAGAGAGCGCCCAGTTCGTTCGTCGCTTAGCGTGGGGAATTCGGGAGTGAAGGGCTCCGACGTTAAGCGGCGAACGAATTGCGAATTAATTAGAGAGAGGCGACAGACAAGGAAAGTCGGAAAAACGTTTGTGAAAAAAAGTGAAGTGAAGTTAAGTTAATTAAAAAGAAAACCCTTTTGATTTTGAAGAGGTGATTGGCGTATTTTTATTTTCGACGAAGGTGTTTTGCGTAACAAGTGAGTATTGGCTGCAATCTATATTGACAATTTGGTTGGTGACGGCAAACGGCGGTTGGTGCGCACATAACGGTAGTCGATCTTCGTTTTGCGTAAATCGTGAAGTGGCCAACGCGAGAGTTTTGCGAGCGCCGACGACAAGATACCCTGTTGAGTGGAAAACTGATTTTCGGACGAAGAGAAAGGTGTAGTGCGTGTGATTTCTAAGTCTGCTTTTGGTGATACGCGCTGATTCGGATACCCTTTATTTTGTGGCTATTTTCGCTATTGAGGCGAGTCAGGGGTATATTAGAGTGAAGCGTTTTTCTTGTTCCCCGAGTGTGGAGTGCCTTAATTTTGGTGGCGTAGCGAAAGCATTTCGTTTTGCAAACGGCGGGTCTCCTGAAAATAAAAATTTCTTGTGGAGAAACCTTGGCTGCGGCTGAGTATATTACCTCGGCCAGGAATATACTTCTTTACAAGTGGCGCCCGAGCAGGGACACTGTCGTTTGCAAATGTCACGCGGACGGACTTAAAACCCCAAAAACGTGAAGCTAGAGGTTAGGGTGAATGCTCGTCGAATATACCCCGACACGCGGTAAAAGAAAAAAAAAAAAGAGAATTGCTAAGCGGCAGCCGAAAAGGCTGATCGTCTTGGCAACGAAAGGGAGAACGAGAGGGAAGACAAGTGCCGTTAGTTTTCGTTTTCGTGTTTCTTAGTTTCTTCCGTTTGTTCTTTTGCGGGCACGTGTTCGAATTGTTGAAATTGACACTTGCGAGAAGGGTTTCAGAAAAAGGCTGGCAATGTGTGGAGGCGTGGGCAAGCGCGACACACTGAGAACAATCGGGTCGACTGACTGGAGTTATACCTCGCTATTATATAATAAAACAAAATAAAACAAAATGAAATAAAAATAAAATATAATAAAATGAAATAAAATAAAACAAAATAAAATAAAAATAAAATAAAATAAAATAAAATAAAATAAAATAAAATAAAATAAAAATAAAATAAAATAAAATATAATAAATAAAATAAAATATAATAAAATAAAATAACATAATATAAAACAAAATAAAATAAACTAAATAAAATAAAAATTTAATATAAAATTAAATATAATGAAAATAAAATAATAGTAAATAGAACAAAATAAAACGGAAAAAAAAAAATTAGATAAAATAAAGTTTAACAAAACAAAAAAAAAAAAAAAAAAATTTTTAATATAAAATTAAAATAAACTTAATAAAATAAAATAAATTGAAACGAAATTAAAGTTAATAATAATAATAATAAATATATAAAAGTAAATAAAGATAAGTAATAATAAATAATAAATTAAAATAGCGAGCGGCATGGCAACGTCAGATAATGAATCCGACACCACTCCGCTGGAAATAGTGAACCCCGGGGTCGGAGTGAAGTGGATTTACCACTTACGAAAGGAAGAGTTGGAAGTCGTTGCTAGGGAGTTGGGGTTGGGTACGGGGATCAAGGTTGAAGATCTCCGACCCCAAGTGTCAGCAGCAATAAAGGGAGGTCGCTATTCGTCCGGGACGTGGGCTCGTTTGGCAGATATGGAGGGGTACTCCGCCAAATCAAAGGGAGTGACGGTCGCCAAGACTGCCTCAGAAGGGTTGGGGAGGAGGTGGCTGAAATCGGAATCGGATGTCCACAAAGCAGCGGAAATGGCGGGATCGGCCAAGGGGTTCGCGAAAACGGAAAGAAAGGAGGACGTGATTCCGCCCTTGGATCGGGCAGGCAGGACAGAAAAGTTGCCGAGCGGACATACATCTACACCCGAGCGCGCGGTGGCGACCCGACCCTATTACATGGAGGAAAGATGCCGAACGCATATTCCGGAACGGGTCAAGAAGTGGGGTATACGTTTTGACGGGACAGGGGATCCTTTGTCGTTCCTCGAAAGTATTGAAGAACGAGTAATGTCGCACGACATCGATAAGGATCGTTTGGCGCGAGTCATGGGTGAAGTGCTAACAGATAAGGCTTCACGCTGGCTAATGACTAGTCGGTTACGGGATGTGCCGTGGGCGACATTTCGGACAGAATTTTTACAGTTTTCCTTGCCGCCACGATATTTCGAGAGGCTGGAGGACGAGATCAGAGTTCGACGTCAAAAGGTAGGGGAGGAATTTCAGGACTACCTGATCGAGCTGCGGAGCATGATGTACCATGCGAGCTATAGCCCTGCTGAAGAGTTGCATAGGATTTATGAAAACTGTGCTCCTGAGTATCGCCTACGGACGGACTTTTCGACCCTTTCACAACTCACGCAAATGGCAGTCGAGTTTGAAAGTGTTCGCAAACAGAGTCGCGAATATTCCGCGACAAGTACGAGTTTTCCCGCGAATGTGAGGTCAAGCGTTGAAACGTCCAGACAGACACAGAATCCCTTCAGGACAGCGACTACCACGGACAATGAAAGGCGGGAGCAAACGTTCGGACAGTGCGACAGTAGCGGGGGTACGACCCGAGTTCTAGTGCCCGATAGACCCCAGAGCTCGCGGAATATTTGTTTCCGGTGCGCTCAGGAAGGTCACTACGCTCGCGAGTGCCCGTACCCAAAAGTTTTGTTTTGCAGGCGGTGTGAGACTCGAGGGGTGAGAACCGAGCAGTGTTGTCAGCTGCCGGAGGCGGGAAACGAGCAGCAGCGGCCCCTGGGACGGGATCAGGCAGCCGCGCAGGGGACCGAAGCCCGTCAGTAGAAAGATGTCCTCTGTTGGCGCTCGTGTGACGGTGGGCACTCACGAGGTGATCGCCACCGTAGACACCGGTGCCACGCGAAGTTTTGTCAGGGAGGATTGTACGAAGAGGATTGCAAGAGGGGACAGGGTAAGAGTAGACACGACGGTCAGGCTGGCTGATGGGACAAAGCAGCTGATCAGTCAGAAGGTGCGAGTCGAGGTACAGTTGGCTGGGAAAAGGGTGACGACGGAGATGCTCGTCATGCCGATAATGCTCGACGAAATGATACTGGGGATGGATTTCCTAAAGGCGATGGGGACCACTATACAGTGCGGAGTTGCTAATTTGCAATTGCGGGACAACATGATGCCGGAAACGACGGTGCCTGAGGGCGATCCCATGCCATCCGCGAATGACACGCATGAGGAAATAAAGCTGGGAGGAGTGGTCGATACGGTGTCCAAGAATGAGGTCGTATCATCCCATTCGCAGGATGGAGGAGTCCCAGGGAAACTTACGGCAGGCGAATCGGTGTGTCCAGAGGATTTGGCGGACGATTTACGAATCTTTCTGGAGGAAGAATTGGCCAAGTTTGACGGACTCAGGGCGTGACGCATATAGCGGAGCATAGTATCGTTATGAGGGACGATAAACCTCTCAAGCAACGATACTATCCAAAGAATCCGGCTATGCAAAAGATCATTAATGACCAGGTGGACGAGTTGCTCGATCAAAGGGCCATAGAGCCATCGAAGAGTCCACACAGTGCACCGATCGTGTTGGTAAAAAAAAAGACGGGCGATTGGCGAATGTGCGTTGACTACAGGCAACTTAACGCGCATTTCGTACTCGACGCTTATCCGGTGCCAAGGATAAACCACATTTTGGAACGTCTCCGACAGGCTCGCTTCATATCAACACTGGATTTGAAACATGGATATTGGCAGATACCCATGGCTGAAGCTAGTCGAGAATGCACAGAATTTACGGTTCCCGGACGTGGCTTATTCCAATGGCGTGTGATGCCGTTCGGCCTACATTCTGCTGGTGCGACCTTTCAGAGGGCACTCGATACGGTGATCGGCCCGGAAATGGAACCGCACGCATTTGCGTATCTAGACGACATCATTGTGATTGGCAGAACCAAGGAGGAACATCTGAGAAATTTGAAAGAAGTGTTCCGACGGTTGAGAGCCGCTAATTTGAGACTGAACAAGGATAAATGTTCGTTCTTCAAGAAGAGCCTCGTGTATCTGGGGCATCTGGTGAGCGAAAAGGGAATTCAACCAGACCCAGCGAAAGTGGAGGCCATCCAACTGTAGAAGCCGCCGACCAACCTGAGGGAGTTGCGACAATGCTTGGGAATGGCGTCCTGGTACAGGCGCTTCGTCCCCAACTTCGCAACGTTGGTGGCGCCGATGACACTACTTCTTAAGAAGGCCCGCAAGTGGTGCTGGGGTGATGAACAGCAAGAAGCGTTTGAGGAAATCAAACGTCATTTGACGACGGCGCCCATATTGGCGTGCCCGTATTTCTCGTCGAAGTTTATAGTGCAAACTGACGCAAGTGATTGCGGGCTCGGAGCGGTGTTGACACAAAGTATTAACGACCAGGAGGTGGTGATCGCGTATGCGAGCCGGAAACTTTTACAAGCGGAGGTGAATTATTCTGCCACGGAAAAGGAGTGCCTGGCAATCGTATGGGCGATACGCAAGTTCCGATGCTACCTCGAGGGATATTGTTTTGGAGTAATCACGGATCACTTGGCACTCAAATGGCTGAACTCTATCGAGAGCCCGTCCGGGAGGATCGCTCGATGGGCTTTAGAACTTCAACAATACCAATTCGACGTGCAATATCGGCGAGGCAAACTCAACGTGGTGGCGGACGCACTTTCGAGACAACCAGCAGAAATATTGCGCCAGATGATGGAAGAAATACCTGAGTGCAAATGGCTTGCTAGCATGCGGAGGAAAATAATCCAGGAGCCTGAGAAATTCCCCGATTATACCGAGTAAAATAATCAGCTTTATCGTCATTTGGGGCACCGAGCCGATGACGAAGATTATATACCCTGGAAGTTATGCGTGGGAGCATCAATGCGAAGACGAGTGCTAGAAGAGTGCCATGGTATGCTTACTGCAGGACACCAGGGGGTGAGGAAGACGATAGCCAGGCTGGCACAGCGGTATTATTGGCCCGGCATGTATAGAGATGCCGCAAGACATGTGAGATGCTGTGAAGTGTGCCAGAAGTTCAAAGTAGAACAAAGGAGGCCCGCAGGGCAGATGTTGACCCGTCAAGTGGCAGAGCCGATGACAGTGTTATGTGCCGATTTCGTAGGACCCTTGCCCCGGTCGAAACATGGCAACACAATGTTGTTGGTGTTCCACGACGCCTTCTCGAAGTGGGTGGAGCTGGTGCCTCTGAGGAAAGCGACGGCAGCACATTTACTTAAGGCATTTAGACAACTTATACTGTGACGTTACGGGATCCCCAAGAAGTTTGTATGCGACAACGGGGCACAGTTCATAAGTCGGAGCTTCAAGACGTTCATGAAGAATTTGGGCGTTGAGGTGGAACATACGGCCCCATACTGCCCCCAAGAGAACCCAACGGAGAGGACAAATCGGACTGTGAAGATGATGATAGCCCAGTTCATTTCGGGCAAGCAGGATTCGTGGGACGAATTGTTGCCGGAAATAATGCTCGCCGTCAATTCTAGCGTTTCGGATTCAACAGGTTTCTCCCCAGCTTTCTTATTACAGGGCCGAGAGCCGCGTTTGCCGTCGGCGTTATACGATGAAGTTACCCCAGGAACAGCAACGGTAACGCAAAGTCCTCAGGAGAAGGCCAGCCGTTTGAAGGAGATATTCGATATCGTGCGAGGGAATCTACAAAAGGCGTCCTGCGATCAAGGGCGACATTACAATTTGCGGCGGAGAGAATGGCGACCTACAATGGACATACTCGTATTATTGCGACAGCACCAGTTGTCTAAGGCTGGAGACGGATTTGCGGCGAAGTTAGCACCGAAATTTGAGGGACCATACCGGGTGGTCAAGTTCATATCCCCCAACATTGTCAGGTTGGCGAAGGAAGGCGAAAAGAAACGTCGGGTAGCTAACATAGCTCAGCTTAAACCTTTCCATCGGGATAGTTCGATCGGCAGCCGAGTAGAAGTCGATCACGCCGAACCAACCGCCAAACATTAATGATCGCTGATACTCTAAGGATGTTTAATACTTAGAATTACGAAATTTTACTTTTATAATTATAGATACGAGATGAATTCGGAAATGGAGGGACATGTTTGCGAGGAGAAACCGTCCCCGTCTGACGCTGCAGCCCGAGCATGCGTACATTGTTCCGGAGCTTTGAGAGGAGCTTTCCGCGGCCGTCGTTTCATCGGGTATACATCCCGCCCTCTCGTGCAGGAAAAGATGCGGGTAGAGGAGGACGAGGACGACGTGTTGTATGGCTGGGAGGAAGGCCTCGACGAAGTGCTGGTGGAGGCTAACGCGTTGCCGCCCCCGAGCAAAGTCGAGGACCCTTCCCCAAAACCGAATGAAGCCGCGGATACCGAGTCGTCGATGGACCCAGAGGACATCCGGCCGGATGAGATTTATGCAGTGCGCCGGCCGAACTGGACAGTAAGGCCCAAGGGGCAACGGTTCACCCCGACCGCGTTGGAGGCAATTGAGAGGGAGTTGCGCATCATGAGCCCGGTGCGACGCCGCTCGAGGGCACGCGTAAATGTAGGGGACCGTATATACAATGTGACGGTCCACGAGGATGGATCCGTGGTCGTCACGCTCCCGAAGGAGAGGGGAGATGTGAGGCGCTCACATATGGGGCGTCATCGGCGCTGCTAGACCCGTTTATTTTGTTATTAATTTTTGTATATTTTTTATTTTTGATTTTTGTTGCTTTCTATTACTTTTTATTTTTTGTTATTATTTCAATTTGATTTTGTTATTTTCTATTACTTTTTATAGAGCGCTTAAGAGAGGGCCGCTGGATCGATTTCCCTCCGTAATGTTAAGAGTAGACAAGTAAGAGAAGGAAGACAAAGAAAAGAAAAGTAAGGAAGAGAGAAACAAGGAAGAGAGCGCCCAGTTCGTTCGTCGCTTAGGGTGGTGAATTCGGGAGCGAAGGGCTCCGACGTTAAGCGGCGAACGAATTGCGAATTAATTAGAGAGAGGCGACAGACAAGGAAAGTCGGAAAAACGTTTGTGAAAAAAAGTGAAGTGAAGTTAAGTTAATTAAAAAGAAAACCCTTTTGATTTTGAAGAGGTGATTGGCGTATTTTTATTTTCGACGAAGGTGTTTTGCGTAACAAGTGAGTATTGGCTGCAATCTATATTGACAATTTGGTTGGTGACGGCAAACGGCGGTTGGTGCGCACATAACGGTAGTCGATCTTCGTTTTGCGTAAATCGTGAAGTGGCCAACGCGAGAGTTTTGCGAGCGCCGACGACAAGATACCTGTTGAGTGGAAAACTGATTTTCGGACGAAGAGAAAGGTGTAGTGCGTGTGATTTCTAAGTCTGCTTTTGGTGATACGCGCTGATTCGAATACCCTTTATTTTGAGGCTATTTTTGCTATTGAGGCGAGTCAGGGGTATATTAGAGTGAAGCGTTTTTCTTGTTCCCCGAGTGTGGAGTGCCTTAATTTTGGTGGCGTAGCGAAAGCATTTCGTTTTGCAAACGGCGGGTCTCCTGAAAATAAAAATTTCTTGTGGAGAAACCTTGGCTACGGCTGAGTATATTACCTCGGCCAGGAATATACTTCTTTACAGTATTTAGTAATGTGGTATGTATCCCTACCAATTTTGGTTCAAATCGGATCACTATTCAATATAGCTGCCATAGGAACGATCAGTCGAAAATTCACCTTTAGTCTGAAAAAAAAAAAAAATGTTTTTCCTCGTTTTTGGCCCCAAATCTATCCAAAAAAGTGGGTTTGGTTCGTGTAATAGCCAAAAAGTTCAAATTTGTTGCCTAGTGTATTAAGTGGTCGTTTTCTTTTATTTCTCTGTGACTTCCTTTAATTCGTGTGCGCGGCCATTTGGTATGCCTAGTTATCAGATATCTGTTTTTCCATTTTGGCCAAAAGTTTGTGCTTATTATTGATATTAATTTTCAACGTCTTGTTATCGAAGTTTTACTATTCTGTTTACTCTTGGTAGTTGCTATCATCGCTCTTCCTATTAGAAAGTGCCTTGAAGTCAAATATTTATCGAACTCATCGCTGTAGCTCATTGGATACAATATGCATAGTGTGCTGTCTTCAGTTATTCTTTTTAATTGGTGCTTAACTGAATTTAGTTCAGCTTCCCAATATTTTCTATAGTGGGAGCTTGCCGGCGGAAAAAAACTTCGTTCATTCAGTAATATTGGTAGATTTGCAAGAGCTTTGTGTTTTGATAAGACAAGTTTTTTTTATGTCTTTCGTGTGATTGTTGATGTTATATTCTTCCATAAATGTATTGTGTGTTGGTATTTTAGATTTTTGTCTTGAAGCAATCTTTTCTCTATGCGTCTGAAGCGTTGATGAAACGCTAGAGTCCTGGATTCTCCCAACTAATTATGTTTACTTATCAGTTTGTGTTGTGACTTGGAAAAGTTCCATACAGCTCTCATCTTCAGTAGTTGTATATGTATTTGAAACTCTTTAACTTTTTATTAATGTGCCTACATTTACCGCTGCTTGTGTTCGATTTGTTTCTGGTATCTTTACTGCTCCAGATAAGAGCCATCCCAGTTTTGTGCATTGACCTATAACCGTGTCCTCTTGTTTTAAGCCTTTCGATAGATATGATGCTAAAAGATCCCCGCCAATCAGGATATCAATACGACTCCGCTTATTGAATGTAGGATCCGCCAGAATTTCCTTTGACCAAACTTCTTTATTGTATTCAAAAGATTGCGGAGGTTGAGGGCTTACAATCTTTGTTAATACTATTGCGTCAGCTTCGAATTTGTCGTTACTTGGAAATCTTGGACGAATTCTCAATTTTACAATCGATTAAGATACTCCTACTGAATTTTCTCCGAGTCCATATAGCTCAGTTATCTTTTTTTGTTTTGGTAAGTTAAGCGTTTCTGCTGCTTCTTCGGAAATGACTGTAATTTGTGATCCTTGGTCAACTAAAGCGCGACAGATGAGCCAATCTCCTGTTATTGACTGTACTTCAACATGAGCGGTCGCCAGCAATGTAGTTTTGGCTGTTCTAGTCGTCATTGTCGTTTTAGTCTGTCAGCATGCAGTAATTCATGATTCTTACACGTCTCTTGACACGGTTGGCTAATCGAGAGTTTGTGGTTTAGGCATCTAAAAAATATGTGTTCAGCTCGGACGAAGTTCCACCTTTCTTCAATATCCATTTGATTGAATCTAATACAGGATTTTATGTTGTGACCTGGTGACTTACAATACTTGCTTGCCTTTTCTAATGTTGTATTCATTTTAGTTGGGTTTTCCTTATAGCTCCTTGGTCTTGCCGAATGGATCGTTTGTAAATGTCTCTCCAGGAATCGTATGACATCTTCCAGCGTCTGAATTTCCTTTGTCTTATTAGAAGCAATTGCATACTGTTGCAGACCTTGCCGATCAAATTGTCTAATTAGAATGCTAGCAATGAATGGCTCGGCATCCTTGACTGGGACTCCCATTCCTTTTATTGCGTGCAGACTGTTGTTTGTCGTATCTAACATGTTTTAAACACTTTTATCAGATTCACTGTCCATGTTTGGCAGATCTAAAATGCTGTTCCAGTGGCTTGAAAATAACTTTCTTAAATTTTCGTATCTATTCTTTAAGATACTTAAGACTGTTTCGTAGTTCTCCGTGCTGATGTGTAAGTGCCTTATCAATTGAGCCGCTTCTCCTCTTACAAGTTCCTTAAGTCGTATAAATTTTGATTTTGTATCCAACTCGACATTCGTGTCTACCCAATGGTAGGCACTCCAATGAGTGAACGTATCCAAGAAGCTGTACCATGATGTAATATCTCCAAAGAACGCCGGTATTTTCACGTGCGAGCTGCCCGGTTAAACTCTTCTGTTCGTATTTCTTTTTCTTCCATTTCGTTTATCATTGTCTTATTCAATGATTGCTTGATTGTTTTCTTATTTAACTCAGTCATTATTCTATTTTTGATAATTTGAGCTTTTTCATATGCTCCTTTTGAGAAGTATTCGCATTCCAGTAATGATTCATGTTCTTGCTAAATTTTTTGCTGTGTTTTGAACAATTCCCACTGTTCCTAACCTTTTGTCGCCCAATTCAGTTTAGGCCGTTCGTCTTGGACTATTTCGTCGTCCCAATTTTTTAGCTGCGCATAAATTGCAGACTGACTCGCCCCTATTGCGTTCAGTGGTTCTCGTGTGTATACCATTTTGATATTCATTTATTAAAAAATCAATCAAAGTAACTATATATATATATTTATTTTAAATATTTTTTTGAGTTTCAATATCTTTTTTGTTTTGTTTTAAACGCTTGGTTTTTGTTCCCGCGCCGCTGCTCTTTTCTACGTTGCTTAGCTTTGTCCCGCAACGTTCTTCCTTCTGCGATGGTTGTTTATTCCCCCACTGTTCTTTCTTCTGCGACGCTTAGTTGTAGTTCCCGAGCCACTTAATCTTTTGTGTTGCTTAGTTTTGTTCCGCAACTTTCTTCCTTCAGCGATAGTTAGTTTATTCCCACACCGCTCATTTTCCTGCGACGCTTAGTTTTTGATCCCACGCCGCTGCTCTTTTCTACGTTGCTTAGTTTTGTCCCGCAACGTTCTTCCTTCTGCGATGGTTGTTTATTCCCCCACTGTTCTTTCTTCTGCGACGCTTAGTTGTAGTTCCCGCGCCACTTAATCTTTTGTGTTGCTTAGTTTTGTCCCGCAACTTTCTTCCTTCAGCGATAGTTAGTTTATTCCCCCACCGCTCTTTTTCCTGAGACACTTAGTTTTTGTTCCCACGTTGCTGCTCTTTTCTACGTTGCTTAGTTTTATTCCGCAACGTTCTTCCTTCTGCGATGGCTGTTTACTACCCCACCGTTCTTTCTTTTGCGACGCTTAGTTGTAGCTCCCGCGCCGCTCTTTTTATTTTTATTTTTACCACTTTTTATAACAGTTTGCTCGTTTTCTCTGTGGTTACGCCGAACCGTACTCAGAGTTGAGCCATAGATTTTTGTTACAGGATTCCCACGTTGCCTTTGGTCGATCGTCGTCAGGTTCCCGCACCGCCTTCTTCTTTTGTTCAGCTCTGATTCCCACGTCGCTCTTTTCTGCGTCGCTCAGTGCTAATTCTCTTGCAAATCTGTTTTTTGGGTCGTTTGGTTGTTCCTCTGTTCTGCTTTCGTCCACTCCCGCGCTGAAGTCGCTCGTAGTTTTCCCGAAAAATTGTATTTTTATATTTCCTTAGCTGCGCCACGATGCACCATAAGTGCGATCTATGGACTTGTTTCCGTGGTACCGATTAAAGTATCTACTAGAAGTGGCAGTCACTAAGCAAAATTGATCGAAGGATCATGTTCATGCAAATCAGCACTTGAACTCTGTCGCGATGTTAGTCGCAACTTCGGAACTAGTGTGTAAGCACGCTTGTCAATCCCAAACGAAGAACATTCACGCGATGGTTTAAGAACTGACCTCGATTATTGGTTTGTATGGGGCTTTATAGATTATCTTATGTACTAAAGGACAGAGATCACAATTGTGTTAAGGTATTCTTGACTCTTTTCTTCTCATTACGTTATTGAATCGTATGTGACGGAGTTATTTCTTATCTAATATATATTAAGTTCTATTTATGTTGTCCTTGTCTATCTATTTATGAGCACCAGGATCGTTTTCCATGGGGTAATCCAACGCCTTGGTGACCTTTTCAAGTGGTTTGCCGCACACCTGGCAGCGCATTCCGAGAGTTGTTTAATACCATGTTCAGTTATGAACAGAACCAGAACAGTATCGAAGTACACATCCGGGAACTCCCTCGGGGCCCCGTTGGAAACCAGGTTTCATTATATTATTATATTCGTTTAGTAACGTACTTTCAGTGATCACAGGAAAATAAATGCACTTAGATTTTTGTAAAGTGAAAGGATAAGCAACATTAGAAACAAAGTCAGAAGAAGTATAAGTAGATTGGAAAAATTCAGCAAACAGATCAGCTGCTGCCTGATCAATATTTGCTTTCAAGTCTTCATAAGAAACGGAAGAGGGTAATACAGAAGATTTACGCTTCATGTTTACAAAGTTATAGAACTGTCTGGCACTTTGTGCGAATTGTAAGCGACAACGATTTAAATATTCATTATAAGGACGCGAGTTAAGAGTAATAAAATGTGATCTGGCAGTAACATAGCGAGAGAAATCAGAAGGAGATCCCGAACACTTAATCCTTTTATAATAGCGCGACTTCACCTAAGCCACGTAGGTCTAATGGTTCTCATAGAGAACGCACTCATCATAAAACGAATACACAATATCATAAAAAATAGAAGTGGCCATGTAACTGTTTGTACAAGAGTAAAGTTACGACCAGTCAGTTTGTAAAATTATCGAATTCATTTAAAAAAAAATCTGCTTTAGCCGGCGAATTCGACAATACCACATCAGGCAAATTAAAATCACCGAATACCAAAACATTTAAAGATATTTTATTGGCTAGAAACTCATTAGCTCCGAAGAAAGGTAGGAATCTTTAGACCTCTAACATTTTGATAGGATAGAAGGAGAGAAGAATTTAGTTTTTTGGCACCACAGTAGAGGAAGATGAGGAACCAAAAAATTTTGAGGAAGTGTAATCGGATGCCGATTTATTTTTGTTGATAAATACTCTTTAACAATTAAAGGCCTGACTCCAGCAACTTAAAATTCCTTGTCAGGAATTTGACAATAATTTCTTGTGTTTGTGGAACATAACTAATACAGTGAGACCAAGCACCTAATATGCATAAAATATTTACCTAAAACTGGCATATTTTTGACCATTCACCAAAAACGTACATGGTCACTCTGACAAATCAGTTTGGCTTTTAATCAGCGCCAAATTTGAAAGGTCAACTAAAATTAAAAAAGAAAGCAAATAAATTTGGATGATGAAGTGATTGTGTTGGTTGCGCCAATTATTATATAATTATTTTTCCAGCAACACTTTTTCATGCACTTTTCACATATATTTTATCAAAATGATTCTTATTTGCGATTCGTCAAAGACATGGTCGCGCCTCCACTGCTTTAATTAAAGTTATCTTTTCTCGCGTTGAAAATTCAAATCTCTTTTTTTTGTTTTGCACACAGCACATTGAGTCCCCATGTTTGACATTTGTATGAGTCCACCAGGAAAAATTGATATATATATTTTCTTGATAGACTCATCAGCTGTTCTCTCAATCCACACATGCTATCGATATGGCAAATATCGATATGAATTTGTGGATTTCGTTCAAGTTGCTGGATACACACGAAACGAAAACGAAAACTAAAAATTCTTGCCAAAGTTTTTTTTATATGAAGTTTGACAGGAATTTTTAGTTCCTGGGCTGCTGGAGAGAGGCCTTAAGTCCTTCGGCCAAAAAGTATTAGAACATATACAGTAAAATACTTTTGCCGAAACACTTATTTTAAAAGAGGAAATATCCCTTACGTAATTAAACTTAAACTTTTCTACAGTAATATTAGTGGATATATTTCTGGCTTGGATGTAGGCTTAAGCATCATCAACCGAGGTGTCAGAGGCAAGCCGATAAACGAAAATCTGTCTCGTAGGAGGAACAGCAAAAAGAGGTTTAACAACACTACTATAAGGCAGAGGTAATTGCAATGATTGTGAACCAGAGGCAACATTATTAATTGGTGACTCAGTAACCAACTAAATACGAAAGCTGCCTGCTGGGGCAGGAGTAAAATATTCCAGCTGTTGCCCAATATTGACTTGAGTCGGAGTAGCCAGAGAGAGAGCTGAAAATCGGGCTGGCCTGAACATAATATTTGGATTTTGATGCAGCAGATTATTGCAGGTTCATCTACAAATAGTGGTCCGATTTGAACCAACTTTGGACAGGATATATAAAACCAAGTTATATGCATATAATATTACTTTGGTTGAGATATCTCATAAAACAAAAAAGTTTTTTATACTAAGACTTGATTTTTGCACGATCAGTCCTATGGCAGCTATATGATATAATGGTCCGATTTGAACCAACTTTGGACAGGATATAAAACCAAGTTATATGCATATTGTATCAGACTTATCGTGGCGGTGGCTGAGATGGATGAACTTTTGCTTTGCGACGATATTGTAGCGGTTCCATTCCCGGTGTGGTCAATTCCTTTTGTTCATTTATATAAAAGTTGGCCTTGTGGCGTTGATTTTCTGTTTCCATACATTTAGTTACTCTTGTCTCTACAATTTGTTAAAAAAGTTCAAATTGTTAAAAAAGTACAAATTGTAAAAAAGAAAATAGTTGACAAACAAAAAAAAAAGATTTTGCACATGGGCAAGATTGAAGCGGGAATCGAACCCTCGACTCATCGCCTCGAAATACACGGTAGAGCCATTGCAGCATTATATTTTCGGGTGGCAACATCAATGTATATCATTTATTTCGTTGTCCGTTTGTTTCAATTATGTCTCGCTCGTTAGAAGAAAAGCGCTATACATGTAAGTATGATATTGATATGCGAACACATATACATACATGTGCAAATAAAGCTATTTATAGAACCAAATTCGTTTTGCTGCTAATTCATGGTACTGATTGCAAAATGTGCATTACATAAAATTATTGATTAAGTATGTAAAGTATTCATTTAAATAGTATGTAATTATTAATTAATATGTTATTAATTTAATGCAATGAACAGAAAAAAAATAATAAAAATTTTGTTCAAAACAAAGAGCCGTTTTGATCCCGAGTCTAATGTACCCACAAATCGCATGGATTGCTGAAAGTTTTTTACCAAAATCTGGCCACTGCACGTTCACATGAAACATGTGAAGTTTTTAATTGCAATGCACTTTTCAGGATGCATTATCAAAATTGTGTTTAGTGTGTGTGCAGATTTTGACATCTGTACCTATTTAATTGGCCTTGTATTTTAATATTTTAGTTTTTTGTCGATTACAGGATAATTGGGGGCCGTGGCAAAATTCTAAAACAAACTTGATCTGCGTGCGCAACATAGCAGTATTGTCACCAAAATTGGGATATCTCTATCTCTTATAGTCTCTGAGATCCAGGTGATTATTTTTTCTGCATATATCATATTTTCTCAAACTACTTCTCTGTTTATTAACCGATCTCGATGAAATTTTCAGCACACCTCAGGACTCGTCCATCCATCCTGTTTGCCAAGTCTCAAGGCTGTAGCTTTATTAGATTGTTATTAGATTTTATATTATTTACGTGGGCGGGCGTGGGCGGTGCCAAATTTAAGAACAAACTTGGTATAGAGTAGGAGTATTGTCACCTAATTTGGTTGCTCTTACTTTTATAGTCGCGGAGATATATGTGTTCAAAATTCTGTACCATAATTGACACGAATCTAATAGGCTCTAGTACCCTTTTTTGGGTACCGAGCTAAAAAGAAAGCAATAGAGTGGGCAAATAAAGCACAATAAGACAAAAACAAAGACTGTTGAGCGCAGTTTACCCAAGCAGACGTGCGGAAATAAAATGAGAGTGGGATATTAAGTCCCAACAGAATTTGTTCACAAAAACAAAATACACACAAACAGGCACAAGTAATCACAATATTAATTAATATCAATTAAATATGATATTAAAACACAAAACACTCACTGTTAGATAAACAGATATTAATGGTTAGTATATCTAATGCACATGCAGTACAGTTGGACGAAAAACAATTGCCAAAATACCGAATTTGTTAAACAATAACGAACCATGACAGAGCACAAGTAAAACACGATTTGACACAACGAAGCACAAAGTGTTAGTATTTTTATATCAAACTTAATTTCGATCGTCCATCATTATTTAAAAACACACAAATAACTTCTACACGAGGTAAAAGTCTAGTGATGAAAGTATATTCTAGTCCAAAAATTTCTGATATCCCATTTCCCAAAAACCCCCGGGTAACGAGCGTCAAGAAAGTCCGATATATTTTGTGATCAGAGAACCCAAAAACCGCCAATTAACAAAATTTTTACGAATTCAATGAGTTTTTAGAAAAAGTGTTCGCCTTATTGCATCCCAGCGACCCCAAAAACCCCCGGGTAACGAGCGTCAAGAAAGTCCGATATATTTTGTGATCAGAGAAGTCCGATATATTTTGTGATCAGAGAACCCAAAAACCGCCAATTAACAAAATTTTTACGAATTCAATGAGTTTTTCGAAAAAGTGTTCGCCTTATTGCATCCGCCATTTTGAACTCTTATTCGGGATCAGCGACCCCAAAAACCCCCAGGTAACGAGTTTCTAACGAATCCGATGAATTATTCAAAAGCGTGTCCGCCATATTTTTTTTTTTGTTTTTTCGAAAACCTGACGTGCTGGATAAAAAATTGTTTTCGATTCGGATTCAGCGACCCAAAATCCATATAGTAAGCTCAGTGAGAACTCCAGATCAGAGCATCACTTCTTTTTTGTATGGCTGTGTAATTCTCATCAAAAATACGCTCGATTAATACCTCGAACACCCAAATCCGACAACCAAAATTTTCCATATTAGCTGTATATTTTGCTAGTCGCCTTTCGCACTCTTCGAGTTGCTTTCGTCAATAGATCGAGCTGCCGTCCACAGTGATATTTTTTACTTTTTACAACAAATATTAATCAGCATTGAGTTACGAAATAATTGAATAATCACTGGCGATAGCTCACCTGTATGGAATTTCACAAAGATTATTTTGAGAGTGAGAGTGCGGGACCTTGGAACACCGTTCCTTGTCGACTCCAATCCCAGCGAGCTCATGTCCCGATCCCGTAAGACTTCGATCACTACCGCGACGTCGTATAAGGCTGCCAGCATGCGATGTTGAAATAATTGAACCTGTGCCAAGAGCACTGCTAGAGACTTTTGCAGCATCGCCCAAATGTGGTTGACTAGAAAGGGCAGCAGTCATCTTTTTCTTGGCTCCACCAACTCCCCCGAAATTAAAGAAACGCTTTTTATGCGAGGGTTGTATACCACTGTCTACAAGCCGTTTGTAGTGCTCCGAGCGTACAAAGCGTGGATAGCAATCTTTTTTTAACAGCAGCATATATATGTGTTCCGAAGCAGAATCGAAAGTGAAACGTGAGGGGTTTTTTAGACCGCACACTACACTTTCCATGGTCTTTCCATCGATGTTTATCTCACATGGCGCTCCAGGCTTAAGAAACTCTCTAAAAAAAAAAGAAATGGATTATAACACAAGGCAACAAATTTTGACTTTATCTTTTGAATTGAACCAAACTGACTTTTTTCGATATGTATGGGGCCCCAACGACGAAAATTTTTTTTTGTTTTTTATGGCACAGTTTTTTTTAGAAACTTTTAAAAATTGTTTTTTTTTCTGGCCATTTTTTAAGAGATGCGCCCACTTCTGTCATTATTACTCCAGAATGCCAAAAACCGATTTTCAAAAAGTTTACTTTTCCTGAAAGCTAATGAATATATCTGTAGGATTGATAGTTTTTAACCCTGAAAGTTTATCGATAGTTTGTAACCTTTAGAGTTAGATAATAGTTTTGTAGCCCTGTTTTTTCAACATTGGGTTTATTCGGCAGGTTTATTAATTAGTAATCTCTTCTTTACTTCTGATGGATCAGTAATCAGTACATGCTAATGAAACATATTCAAATCAGACTACTACGTTTTTTCACCGTTCGTAAGCAGCAATTATTATCAGTTATTAGTTATTTGAGAAGAATTGAAAATTTTTGGTTGTTGGAAATTTCCTGCTGAATGTTATGAGTAGCAACAAATGTTTATAACATAACATTTTTTGAAAGAGAAATGAATAATTACTAATGACTTTGGGAAAAAGCCAGAGTTGGGTGGAAAGTTCTAGATTTGGCAGAAAAATTTGAGACCTGGCGTGCAAAAGCGAATCTGTGTCTTCGGTTGAAATACCTTTAAAAACCAAAAAGGGTTTCATACTAAAGTTTAATGTGAACCCGATGGTTCCCTTGGCAGCTATATTATAAAGTGAACCGATTTTGACCAAATTTTAAAAAATCTTTAATGGTTCAATGATTTATTGGTTAGATTTGAACCAACTTCGGTCAGGATTTATACGACTAACTTAAATGCATATTCTATAAGTTTGGTTGATATATCTCATAAAACAAAAAGGTTGTTCATGCTAAAACTTGACTTCCTGTTCCTAAGAACTTGTGGGGTGGTTCGGAGGGGGCTTAGCTGAGGCCATCAGGCGGATCGCGGGTTGCGGATAGCGAGCGCCCACCCTTCAGGGAGGTTAACTGCGAATAGCGAGCCTACCTCGTAATAAGCAGTCCCGGACAAACAGCGGTTATGATACTGCTCATCGTACTGACAAGGCGTTTGTGTTGCCTCCATCAAAGCATAGCCTGACACACCCCTCAACTCCCTCATAACTACCTACCCAATCCTTTCCCCACATCTCACCCCGGGCCGGACTAAGGGTGTCACTCGTACCGTGCCGAGAGTCAGCCTGGCTGGGGGCACGGGTCAAAACCTAGATTAGTCACTAACGGTGGGCTCCTGCAAGTGGCGACCGCCTGTTCTAACTTGCCTTATCCGGGCATGCGGACCTCTGCCCGGATGGGCCTCATTCTTGTCACGCTACTCGTGGGACCAAATGGAATGGGAAAGAAATCGTAAGCATTACCGCAGGACTGCCCTGCAGAAAGTGTCGCGAGGCACTATGAGGACAGTCTCCTGGACAGGGAGAGGCCCTCCAACGTGGTAGGCTTACATCCACGTAGCCAAGCTCTGGCTTACAATAGGAGAGTGCCACAGGCACAGAACAGACAATCTTGTCTGCCAGCAGCACGGCATACGCAAGGGAGCACTGTCGGACCTTCTCGAAAGATGCGTCCCGCGCTAGCCGCGGATAGACGGCAAGGCCATCAACGACCGCTATCGAACAAGGACCTCCTGCCAGGTCTAGGCGAACCGGGTGGATGAAATGACCCCCACAAACGCAATCTCTGTGGATCAAGGGTCAAATAGTACATCCGGTACCTACAGCAGGGGATGTCGTAGGAGGATGCGCTGGCCAAGGCGAAAGAGCCAAGACCAACGACCACCCTGGGTAGGGCACCAGCCCACAAAAGAACGAGCAGTACATTGACACCGCCAACCGATACCCCTCAAAAGGGTACGCGCAGAGGGACCAAGTGCTGCACAAGGATACGGAGTGGCCACACCTACCGGAGCAAAGCGAAAGAACGCTTTAACGGTGCACACTGGTAGGCCAGGAGCTGCAGCAGAAGCAGGACGGCAGGAGGCCCTAGATGAGCGCCCCAGCACTTCAGCGGCGGCAGCAGCAGTAGCGGCAGCAACAGCAGCAGCCAGGAAGTCCACCCCGTCAGCGCCCACCGAGCCTCGCGCGTCCTACGCGTCTGTCGCGAAAAAGATGAAAGTGACCGTGTTACCTGCGGAATACCCACAGGTAAGTTTCATTCACGGCGACTTGTCCGCGCTTGAGGAGGCCATCCTGGATGAAGTCATACTGACAGGATGGGATACTCCCGTCTCTTTCTCTGACACGCGTTTCCGGGTGGGCCACCTGGTTATCGACTGCTCAGACGAAAATTCGGCAGACTGGTTGATGACTGTTGCGGCTTGAAGAAGCTGCTAAAAAAGGCTGACATTAAGGCAGCACCCCACCTAGGCGAGAAGAACCAACCCGTTGGAGGATCTGGCCGAGGATGAGGACCTGGCGGAGCTGACGCTGGACCCCGCTGCGGCGCAGGAGTGTGAGGACCAAGTGACCATGTCGTCTCAGAAGCTCTCGGACGAGTTGGAAGTAGCGGACGTCACTTTGACGCCACGCGATGACGAGGGAAATTCCCAGCCCCCCTCGTCATGCGAAATGGAGCCGCTGCTCTACTAGCTCTAGTACAGGAGCCATGGTACAACAATGGCATCAAAGGCCTGTACACAGCGAACTCGAAGGTAATCTGGGATCAAAGGGATCCAGTGCCTAGAACATGCATAATGGTAGGGAAATGTATTAACCATACCATCCATTCAGAATTCTTAAGCAGGGACTGCGTACCCATCGCCGTGCAGACGATCGGGCATGCCCGAACCACTGTGGTGGCATCGACGTACTTCTCAGGAGATGGAGCCTGTCCACCACCGGAAGTAGTCAAGCTTGTAGAGCACTGCTCCCGGGAGAAGCTCCCCTAATCGTCGGATGTGACGCCAACGCGCATCATGAGGTATGGGGTAGCACTGACACCAACACAAGAGGTGAATACCTTCTTGATTTTATATTTAGATATAACCTAGAAATTGGAAATGTCGGAAATACACCGACATTCGTAACCAGAATCAGAGAAGAAGTCCTAGACATCACTCTGATTAGCAAGGGTATTAAGCCGCACCTAAAAAACTGGCATGTCTCTTCGGATGAATCCATGTCTGATCATAGAATCATTCTATTTGAGCTGCTAGTAAATATGGACATCAGCTTACCAACCCGCAATCCCAGGAATACAAACTGGGAAAAGTATAAAAAAAACCCTGCAACTAAATCTGTCCAATGGAAGAACGGACATACTCCGTTCACCACTGGAATTAGAGGAAGTTGTAGGCAATTTAAATAATAGCATAATTAATGCATTTGAAGAAAGCTGTCCTCTTGGGAGGAAGCGCAAAGAAACAGATGTTCCATGGTGGAGCGACTGCCTCGAAAGACTAAGACTAACCACCCGTCGTCTCTTCAACAGAGAAAAGAGAGACGGAATATGGGACTTATACCGTGAAAGCCTTACCTCCTACAATAAGGAGATTAGAAAGGCCAAACGGAAGAACTATCGCAATTTCTGCAAAAGCATAGGAAGTACGACTGAAGGTGCTCGGTTTCACAGGACACTTTCTAAACGTACAGCGGAAGCGAACTTAGCTTTGAAACGAAGGGATGGCACCTTCACAAGCAGTAGCATAGCGAGACTAGAGTTATTACTCGAGACCCACTTCCCAGGTAGAATCCCGGTGCAAGAAGATACAATCGAAATAAGGAACATGTTTAGGCCAACGTCTGTAAACTGGCAAACTGCCAAGTCGACAGTCACATCGGAACGATTACAATGGGCAATTGGAACTTTCCAAGCCTATAAATCGAAGGGCAGGACATACTCCTCCCCATCCTTAGGAAGATCATGATTAGCAACCTCGGACTCGGTTACATACCAGGTGCATAGCGTAGAGCAAGGGTGGTCTTCATCCCCAAAGCAGTGAAGAAAGATATCACCAGCCCCAAGTCCTTCAGACCCATCAGTTTAACATCGTTTTTGTTGAAAACGTTTGAAAAGCTGGTGAACTAAAAGATAAGAAATACTCTTCTGATGCAAACTCCGCTGCAATCAACACAGCACGCATACAGAGCAGGTCGATCTACAGATACGACACTATATCAACTACACTGCACTTTAGCATAATCGAAACAAGTAAGGAGGTTAAATACCTAGGAGTCATTTTTGACAATAAATTAAACTTCGGCTCAAATGTTAAGAACGCGATAGCAAAGTGCTCTATACTTTATGGTAGTCAGGCTAATGCTCACATACGGAGCAATAACCGGGGGTGATGGGGCGCAGCTCATCGCCGTAAAGAAACAGTTGCTAAAACTGCATCGAATGGCCTGCGTATGTATGACGGAAGCTATGAGCACCAAAACGACAACGGCCATAGAAGTTCTAATGGAGCTCACGCCACTCCACGTATTCATTCGACTAAAAAGAGCCACTCGGTTAAGGATGGCATGAGAGGGAATTGGCAGCAGCTACATCCTTAGTCACAGAGTCACAGAGACGCAGAACTGCCTTCAGGTGATCTCCCACTACTGGTGCAACCAAGGAACGAAATGACAGCCGAGCTTATGTTCGAAAAGCATTTCGAAGTAAACCAAAGCAGCAAAAAAACTGGACAACACTTGATGAGGTCCATCCGATGGGTCTGCACACTATAAAATGGTATACTGATGAATCTCTCACAGACCAAGGCACAGGCTTTGGTATGGTGGGCCCTCGGTAACATACCATGAATCCCTAGGAACAAACACCAGCATCTTCCAGGCTGAAGTATGTGAAATATGGAGTTGTATTGACATTAACCTCAAACGTAACTATTAGAATAGAGAAATAGCCATTCTTTCTGATAGCGAAGCAGCTCTGAATGCACTTAATAAGGCGAAAGTAACGTCTAAAGTAGTACATGAAGTGAGAAGGAACGTAAACCAGCTGGGATCATGCAATAGGCTAACCCTAAGATGGGTCCCAGGTCAAAAGGAGATACCAGGGAATGAAGCAGCTGACAAGTTAGCCAGAATTAGAGCAGGCAACCCCCTGATAGGTCCCGCACCGTTTTGTGGTATAGGAAAACACACAATCCGGGAGTACCTGCGTAAGGACGAGAAGCGAGTAGAAATCCTCAATGCATATTCTGGCAGAATGCACTGCTCTAGCTAGACGTAGATGTAAATTTCTTGGCGGCGGACATTGCAGATCTCAATCCGGCAAAAATGCTCGACTTTGTGACAGAAATAGGTTTGATGGAAGAGCTGTAAGCTCAGAAGGGGGTATAATAGATCCAGAGAGTCGCAGTCCATTAATCCCCATCTTAATAATAATAACAAAACTTGACTTTCGACCAATTGTTCCTATGGGCGCTATATGATATCACACATAAAAACCTCTACACGAGGTAAAAGTCTAGTGACGAAAGCATATTCTAGCCCCAAAATTTCTGATATCCCATTTTGTGACGAACGAAATTAAGTTTAATATAAAATGTTAAAAAATGTTCAATAAATATTTAAAAAAAAAATACCTGAAAATTTGCATTCTGCACTGTGCGCAAAAAGGGTGAGCTTCTTTGTACATAAAAATTACTTATTGCGCAGTGCCGAATTCAAACTTTTAGGTATTGTTTTTTTATATTTATATTGCGTGGGGTCAATAGAAATCTGTGTGCCAACTTTGGTTACTCCATCTCTTATAGTCTCTGAGATCCTTGTGTTTGTACAGACGGACGACCGGTTTTTCGCGAATTTCGGGCGTGGAAGGAGACGGGTCAAAAATTTAAAACAAACTTGACCTGCTCCAACGCCTTTGTGATCAGCGTGTGAAAGTTTGGTTACTCTATCTCTTATGGTCTCTGAGATTTAGGCGCTCACACAGACGGACAGACGGACATGGCTATATCGACTTGGCTGTTGATGCTGATCAATAATATATATACTTTATGTGGTCGGAGATTCCTCATTCTCCCTGTTACATACATTTCAACGAACACTTATACTTATTTTTTATAAAAACAATACCTGAAAATTGGCATTCTGCACTGTGCGCAAAAAGGGTGAGCTTCTTTGTACATAAAAATTTCTTTTTGCGCAGTTCCGAATTCCAATTTTCAGGTATTGTTTTTTTTTTATATTTATTTAACATTTTTTAACATTTTTATATTAAACTTAATTTCGTTCGTCATAAAATGGGATATCAGAAATTTTGGGGCTACAATATGCTTTTGTCACTAGACTTTTACCTCGTGTAGAGGTTTTTTTGTGTGATATCAGAACTTTTTGCAATTGCTCTGGCTTTTGACATTGTAAATTTATCATTAATGCAGGGAGATAGTAAAATATATATATTCTTTTTTTTTTATATTTTAAATAAATTTTTTTTTTAATTTTATAGAAAATCAGGAGGCACCGCCCCCCGCTCCCATCGTTTGAGTTGCTACAGTCGAGCATACTTGACTGTCGAAGACCCCGTACTTACTATGGAAAATAAAGTTTTTCATACTTTGATCCAAATGAAAATTTTATAAATTAGTATGAAAATTTTTTTGTTTTATGAGATATTTTAACAAAATTCATAGAATATGCATTTAAGTAGTTTTATACACCTTGACGTATAAAACTACTTAAATGCATATTCTATGAATTTTGTTAAAATATCTCATAAAACAAAAAAATTTTCATACTAAGTCCCAATTTTCGCCTGATCGGTACTATGACAGCTATATGATATTGTGGTGCGAATTGAACCAACTTCGATCAGGATGTATAAAACTAATTTAAATGCATATTTGATCAGTTTTGTTGAGATACCTCATAAAACCAAAAAGTTTTTCGTACTAAAACGTGATTTTCGACCAATACAAAAATGCCTATATTTAGTTAATAGGTAATATCTTCCTTCATATACTAAAAAACGCGAAACTTTACGTTTTACTACATGTTGAAAATAAATAAAAATCGTTAGAGCCGTTTTTTCATAACACGCCAAAAAGTAAGCTAAAAAATCTGATTTCACCTGTAAATTGTTACCTGTGTATTTTAGAAAAAACATTTAAAGGCCTAAAAGCCTTTAAAAATACCTTTCCAACGATATATAGTACATATCTGTAGCTTCTATGGTTTGTTATTTTGGTCTAAGAGTGAAAATTTTTTTGTTTTATGAGATATTTTAACCAAAATGCATTTAAGTTAGTTTTGTACACCCTGACTAAAGTTGGTTCAAATCGAACCACTATATCATATAGCTGTTAAAGGACTGATCGGTCCAATATTAAGTCTTCGTATGTGTTGAGGAACGCATTAACACATTAGAATTTTAACGCATATTTTCTGCTTCTTATTTTTGTCATTCTTTTCGCTTACATATTACGCAGTAGATAAATCTCTTTGCAGCATTATCTCTGCAACATTGTGAAATAACTTTAACAATATGTATGTCCCTTTCACACATTGTACATCTTATGAAGTTTTGTATGTACAAGAGTTTAGTTTTTAATTAACGCCAGAGCTGAATGGACGCGCCTGTGGCGGTCTTCAATATCAATGAAAGGAAATAAATTCTAACGGCACTTGGTTTATTCCACATCATAACTTTGGTCCTTCGAGCCGGATCTGTCGTAATTTCTTACTCGCATGTTAAGTAGCTCACCATTGAGCAACTAAAAGAAATGGTACAAGCCAGGGATCGATTGAAGGTAAGTCTCACACGCTTGAGCCAATTGCCCGAGCGTCCCCCATCTGGATGCGATTATGACGCTGTAGAGACAATGCTATTCAGGCTCAATGCTGCTTGGATTGATTTCGAACGGATTGGCGATGGCATGTGTCGATACGATTCGATTGAAGGGTATTAAAATGAAGTACCCATTGAAATTTTTGAATTTATGTAAAAATCTTGGTTTTTGACATTTTTCCTAGGGCTTCAACAAAAAATGTTTAGATGCAAAAGTTGCTCCATTGTGTATCATTCAAACGGCATTTAGAAAACCTTTCCATTGATACCAAAATGTTAATGGAGTTTCTTGAAATAGTGAAGAAATTTAACTTTAGGTTTGTGTAAATACTTTTGACCACCCCTGTATGTCAATTGAGCAACGACGCTCATTCATTAAGAGCAAATTGCTGTGTTTCAATTACCTGAAGGCCGGTCATACGTCAGCGAAATGTGGATCAAATCACTCTTGTAAACATTGTCACGGCCGGCACAATACTTTGCTGCACACGCAAGCTCCATCGTGTCAGACATCTGCAAATCAAAGTCAACCAGTCGAGACTGCTGCTGAACCAAGTCAGGAGCAGAAGGTATCTTTGGTGAAAAACGTTCACATATCACAAGCGCCACGCGCAACAAATTGTATTTGGTCCCAAGGGCGAAATTAAGGTACTTTGCCTACAGCATGACATTCTGGAGTACAAGTACAAAGTACAAAACGGCAGGTGCTCTCCGATGTCTCACGCATCTTCGATCCACTTGGTCTGTTGGCACCAGTTGTCATTCAGTTCAAGATTCTTTTTCAAGAATTATGGCTTCATGACTTGGATTGGGACTCCCCGCTCCCAACAAACTTAGCAACGCAATGGCAAAAATATCGCAACGATATCATCAATCTGAAGGAACTCAAGGTGCAGCGCTATGTTGGATACGCTGCAGGCATCATGGAACTACATGCATTCTCAGATGCATCAATAAAAGCATACGCAGCTGTTGTTTTCAGTAGGATTGTACATCCTAATGGACATGTAGAGGTTACACTCATCGCCTCTAAAACACGTGTTGCGCCACTAAAGCAACAATCTCTTCCCCGACTGGAACTTTGTGGAGCGCTGCTGCTGAGTCGACTTATTGCATCGATCAAAACTGCGCTCAAAAACATCAATATCAACGTGCACGCCTGGTGCGATTCAACCATTGTATTGGCCTGGTTGTCCAACACACCATCCAAATTGAAAACATTCGTCGCCAATCGCACCTCCGAGATTCTGAGCATTATACCACGACATGCTTGGCATCATGTTAGCACTAAGGAAAATCCAGCAGATTGCGCATCCCGTGGCATGCTAGCCGCAGATCTGCTCAAATTTGATCTCTGGTGGACAGGACCACAATGGCTTCGCGGTGAAGGCTTCAACCCGGCAAGCAAGCAGAATCTCTCTGCACAATCTTCTCTTTTCATTTCAGATGACCGTGTTCAAGAAGAAATTAAGATGACAACAATGTTAGCTGTGGCAGCTGACAACGCTGCACCATCACCACTCGACGAGCTAGTAAACCGCGTCTCCTCCTGGACAAAATTTGTACGCATCGTGGCTTACGTTCTACGATTTTCACGACGCAAGCGCATCTCAGGCGTACTGACATTTGATGAAACAAGCTGTTAAGGCATTTCCTCATTGTATAATGAAGTTAAATTTTAAGCTGAAATGTATGTGAATTACGGTTATGTTAACCCTCTACTGCATGCTCATAGAATCATTAAAGAAAAACATTTTTATCATGCATATAAAAGTGTGTTTGGTATAAATTAAGAAATATTTGAGCAAACTTTTTTTTTTGGGTAAATAGTTTAGGAGAAAATAGGATATTGGCTTTTTCAGTTTTTGCTTAAAATAATAAATATAAGGCTTAATTACAGTCAAATTATAAGTTTTTATAAAAGATTACTCTATGTTCTTTGAGACAAAAATTACTCTTCAACATAACAAAATTGTTTTTTGTTGTGAAAACTTCATACGAAAATTCATTGTTCATCAAATTCATCAAAATTCATTTTCGTTCACGAAAGACGTCTTAACAAAATACATAAAAACACGAAATAAAGCCAAATTATAATTATTTTTAAATTTTTTTTCAATAGAAAATAGTGCAAATATATTTGCCAATAATAATCCGTTTCGCTGAGATATCATTTAAACTAAAATAAATTTCGTTAAAAATGAAAAGCCATATATGGCACTATATGCGGTAGAGGGTTAACCACTTCTTTTGTTTTGCTCAAATGGAAATGTTAAACTCAGTTATGAGGGATCGCGATTGTTGCGCATCTCTAAGAATAATATAGAATTTGGAATCGTAAATGCCACAGACGTGTGGCACTTTAATCGAAAAAACTAACTTACCCTAACGCCATATCTGGCCGAACCACGGAAAGTTGTCGAAAGCATGAGATGCACGTTAACTAAGTTTAAGCTGCTGCACCCTGCAGCTTCTTGGACAAACATTTTGGCGCCCCGGGTGGACATCGGTCGGATTTGGATTGGCATCGAGGGATTTCGAATTGGATTAGTCAATTGGAAGTCAGCGTTGGACTACAATCTATTGCAGCCAAGCCTTGGGAAGTAATCAGGTAACGAATGTCTAATAAATTGTGCGCTGTGCGAAATATCGCTGGTATGTATGTACATATGTGAGCATAGTACGGCATACATGCACATGCTCTTGTTGGCACATACATACATACATACATACATACATACATACATACATACATGCATATATGCAACCGTATGTCACGCTTAAGAAAACCGCAATTTATTCGGCATTCGCACGTACATATTTGATGCAATCATTAAAATTCTTACAAAAATTAGTGAAACCACTTGGATGTGAGCATTTTGGTAGAAAGGGTTAAAATAACCTATAAATCATTAACTGAAAGTAATTGCCAACACACACGCACATGAATATGTATGTGTGAGAATACATGCGTCGCTAGTTTCGTCAACGGTACTAGATCCGTTATTTTCGTTCTTCTCTTTGCACTTGCGTTTGGTTGCTAAGTCGTGTTCTCAAAGTTTTGTGCATCGAATCTGCAGAGCATTGCCCTTTGTCTTTAAATCAAATTGTTGTTGCTGTTAAGCAGCGATTGCGTCACTGCTTGAGTTTGGTTTTGTTACGATGCCAAATGCGCTGTGAAGGCAAAGCAACACAGCAAGCAGTGAGACATTTTGTATGGTAATATCGCTTACACATAGTACATGTAGGCAAGCAGTGCAGTGTAATCATTGTTGGTACATTGCAGAGCAGTGTAATCATTGTTGGCTGTTTACTTACACATATATTTATGGTTGGAGCATTTGTGCAAGCAGTGCATTTTCATAATCAACGTACATAATACAAATAAATTGAAAATAAACCAAATTAAAAAATAAATCATCGAATCGTGTTCGCTTTGGAAATTTACAGTGTCATTACTCAGACTTAAGAGTCTAAGCTAAATCATGACTGGAAAAAAGGGAAGAGGCACTCAATTCTGTAATGAATCTGATGCAGAGCAGGTAGATTGTCTTCTTCAGCTCTTCAGATATGGATTCACTATATGTTGAGTGTCAAGTCGAGGTATTCAACCGCTACATTAACCGAGCCTTTCAAGTTCAATTAGATATCGACAAAATAAATCCTGATTTAGCCTCTCGTCCCGACTTGGAAAAATTGTGCATCTCTACAAAGGCACTGTTGTTAAGCAAAGGTGATCGCCCCCAGTTTCATAGAGAAAGCAATGCCAACTCCACAATGATAACTCCTGAGAGGAAAACAAAGTTGCCTTACATGAAGTTACCAAAGTTTAGCGGTAACTTCTCCGAATATAAGAACTTTATTGGTCTGTTCGAAAGTTTGGTTGATAGCGATTCGACGTTGTCTAACTAAGAGAAGTTCAATCATCTCATTTCTTGCTTAGAAGAAGCTGCAAAAATTATAAATTAGCTTTGGAAACATTGAAACAGGCTTATGATAAAAAGTTTCTAATCGTATTCGACATTATTGCTGACCTAGTTGATTTACCAAAATTGCAACACGCAACCGCATCGTCCTTGAGAGGAATCATCAATAATGCGAGAGCGACTTATGGATCTTTGTCATCGCTAGGCGATAGTAAACAAATTACAGAAGCGATACTCATACACTTAGTAATGAGTAAAGTAGACTCAGTCACTCGTGGTAAATGGGATGCAAATTTAGACTATAGTCATCATATAGTCATATAGCCATCATGGTCTGACTGCTTGTCAGCTTTAGATAGGCGTTGTCATCAGTTGTCGGCTGAGGAAACGTCGTCGGGTTGCAAGAAACACAATAAGGAGTCCAAGCACAACAGTAAAACATCGTTATCAGCGATGCAATCTAGTGAACCCAAATGCCTGTTCTGCAAATCCGACGATCACTTCATACAATCCTGTTAATCGTTTGCAGAGACTCCTTGAAATAAACGTGTGCAAGTCAAGTTCTTGTAGGGTTTGTTCGAAGCCGTATCACACGCTATTGCATAGATATAGCAATGCGAATTTATCGATTGGTCAGAATCAAACGACCAATGTCGCGATGAGTAGTCAGATTACACCCCAAAACATACCAGTTTCGCAACAATCTGCCACTCAAGCCTCTGCACACCAGGCGTTTGCCTCATCTCATCACGTCGGTAGCGATAACGAGCAAGTTATTTTGGCAACAGCAGCCGTGAAGGTGAAGGATCAGTCTGGATCGTTCCAGTGGGCCAGAGCACTCTTGGACTCGGGGTCACAACTTAATTTTTTGACAGAGGAGCTAGCCAAATCCTTGCGGCTAAAAAGGAAGCGCAAAGATATTCACCTATTCGGCATAGGCAAGGCTAAATCTAACGTCAGTCATGTGATTCATACTTTAGTGGAGTCTCGTATTAGCTCGTTTAGCATGACGACAGAATTTGGAATCCTGCCGTCTATTTCATCCTTCCAACTAGAAAGGCTCATAGAAAACGCAGACTTTTCAGAAGAGTTTGAACTAGCTGACCCACTGTTCTACAAACTTCAGCAAATAGACCTGCTCTTTGGAGCAGATGCATTTTTTGACTTACTGAGAGATGGCCATGTTAAGAGTGCTGATGGCAAACCTTCTCTAATGGCAAAAGCCTTTGGCTGGATAGTTTCTGGTCGGTGCAAAGCGAATGAATCAGTTCAATGTAACTCGAACTCACAAATTAGCACAATTGTCGATGTAGACTCACTCGACAAGTTAGTAAGGAGATTCTGGGAGTTGGAAGATCTTCCAAGTTCAGTTAACTTAAATATGTATACCCCAGAGCAGCAGCTTTGTGAAAAATTGTTTGTGAAGAGTGTCACACGATTACCTTCGGGTCGTTTATGTGTTTCGTTACCCTTTAAAACAAGCCCTACGACTCTTGGCGTGTCTTTCGACACTGCTAAACGGCGATTCCTCGCCTTGGAGAGAAAGATGTCAAGACAATCTGAAATACGGCCAATGTATATTGATTTTATGAAAGAATACATAGCTCTGGGTCATATGAGCAAAGCGAGTAACGAAATTCCCGAAGAGCCGCATTATTTTGTGCCATACCAATGTGTGTTGAGGCCACAAAGCTCGTCCACAAAACTCAGAGTAGTTTTTGATGCAAGTAGCAGAACTTCGTCGCAATTGTCCCTTAATGACGTTCTCATGTTTGGCCCAACTATCCAACCATGTCTCTATGCTACGTTGCTTCGTTTTCGATTACGTCCATATGCAGTCACGGCGGACATCACTAAAATGTACCGTCAAATTCTCGTTGACGAGACCCAGCGCGATTTCCAATTGATCGTCTGGAGAAAGTCGCCTGAAGACTCACTGCAAATATATAAACTTAATACGGTGACATATGGAACAGCTCCTGCGCCCTTTTTGGCTGTGCGCTGTCTCAAATATTTGAGTGATGAGCACTCAGTTTCGCATCCTGCTACATCAAAAGCATTGCAGAACAATTTTTACGTCGACGACCTTCTCGCGTGTACCGACAATGTTGACGAGTTGAACATACTACACGCTGAGTTAATGTCTCTTTTAATACAATATGGGTTTTCGCTAACCAAATGCTCATCAAACTGCACGGAATTCAAGACTGAGGGAGATAATTCTGTTGTCATTGCTAATCAAGATGAGACCAAAACACTAGGTATAACTTGGAACCCTCGTGACGATACTTTCAAGTACTAGACAAAATTTCTATCACTGGGAGTGTTGCCAACAAAACGGTCTATTTTGTCCTTTGTATCGCGTCTTTATGATCCTTTTGGGCTCTTGTGTCCACTTGTTGCTCGTGCGAAGATGCTAATTCAGTAAATTTGGCTTCACCAGTTAGATTGGGATGAAGCGCTGCCTGTCAGCTTGCAGCAGAATTTTAATACGCTGTCCTCTCAATTTGAGGGCCTAGACTCTTTGTGTATTCCCCGTCATGTTGGCTTTGTAACTCACGCTAAATGTCAAATCCACGGATTTGCTGATGCATCAACACGTGCTTATGGCTGCTGCTCATACATTAGAGTAGAACGAGGCGGTTCTAGATTGGTGCGACTGTTAACAGCTAAGTCGAGAGTAGCCCCACTCAAAACTAATTCGGTACCTCGCATGGAGTTGTGCGCAGCACAGGTTGTTTTCTGGTCAGATTCAGAGGTTGTGTTACATTGGCTAAAAATGCATCCCTCAAATTTAAACACCTTTATTGTTAATCGCGTATCAGATATTCAGGAAATTGCTGCAGAGGTGTCTTGGCGCCATGTTCCTACAAAGGAAAACCCAGCAGACCTGGTTTTGCGTGGATGTTCAGTTGCTGAGCATAAGGATTTTATGTGGTTTTCAGGCCCAGATTTCTTGGGCAGCCAATCCACACTTCAAACTTTCTGATGAGCAGTTAGTTTTAGAGAAACGGGAATCAGCAATAGTTTTCAGCGCGGCCTTCAAGTTCATCCCGGCCTCTGGGAGGCTGCAGTAAAGTCGGCAAAGCATCTTCTTCTACGATCAATCGGCAACATGGTGCTGCGCCAGGACGAGTTGGAAACGCTGCTAGTGGATGTCGAGGCCATGCTGAACTCGCGGCCAATCATCGTGGACAGCAGCAACCCAAACGACGGCGAAGCCATAAGGCCGGCTCACTTGCTCGTCGGAACAACGCTCGTTGCGCTGCCATTCGGGTCAATACCGCCAACCAAAGGCGGGAGCTTGGTCCAGAGATTACATCTTGAGTCTGCAGCAACGAGGGAAATGGACCAAGGAGTCAGAGAACGTCAAAATCGGGCAAGTGGTAGCCATATACGAGGACAACGCTCCCCCCCCCCCCCCAGCGATGGCTTATAGGGCGGATAGAGGAAGTGGTCAAATGCGCAGATGGCAAAGTCCGCGTAGCGCACGCAAAAACTAAGAACGGATTGTATACTCGTGTGATTCATAAGCTGGCACCTTTGCCACTGAGCAATCCTGAGGACCAAAATTTATATCAATCGAAGTATTTCTATCTTGAAGACTTGTAATCTTCAACGCGGCCGATGTTGGGCATTTCCTCATTGTATAATAAAGTTAAATTTTAAGCTGAAATGTATGTGAATTATGCACAGTGTGTGAATTACGGTTATGTTAACCGCTTCTGTTATTGCTCAAATGGAAATGTTAAACTCAGTTATGAGGGATCGCGATTGTTGCGCATCTCTAAGAATAATATAGAATTTGGAATCGTAAATGCCACAGACGTGTGGCACTTTAATCGAAAAAACTAACTTACCCTAACGCCATATCTGGCCGAACCACGGAAAGTTGTCGAAAGCATGAGATGCACGTTAACTAAGTTTAAGCTGCTGCACCCTGCAGCTTCTTGGACAAACACAAGCGAAGCACGTACCTTTGCCCTTCGCTATGCACAAGCAGTTTTCCAACATGAGCGTCAACTGCTGCTGATCAAGCAACTACTGAGGAATGACTCAAAATTGCGCACACTTTCGCCAATTATTGATGATCATGGACTCCTTCGCGTAGGCGGTCGCTTAAGTAACTCGGAACTGCCATTTTGTGCCAAGCACCCGATCATTTTACCGAAGATGCATCGTATCACGAAGCTCATTCTGGAGCACGAGCACTGGATACATCTGCACCCAGGTGTGTCAGCACTGTTTGTCATCGTTCGACAACGATACTGGATATTAGGCGCACGAAACCTGATACGAAAAGTCACTCACGATTGTTTGAAATGCTTTAGACAACGCCACCACACGATAAGCTTCCGCTTACAGATCCGATGTACAACACAACATCACCAATTGACATCCTCTTGGGCACGGATTACGTTTGGGCTACATTCACTGGCCAGAAGAAGCTGGACAGTCTTGGCAACGTAATCGCAATTTCGACAATATTTGGATGGGTAATAACTGCTATTACCATCACAAACAAAGCAGCCGCAACCACGCTGTTTACCACGATTGACATGAATGCCTCACTCCAAAGATTCTGGGAGTTGGAGGACACCAACAACGACCTCCCACCTGATCCAGACGATTTGAAGGTGGTGGAAGCCTTTCGTGAGACACATTCACGGGCAGGTATATTGTCAAGCTCCCTTTCAAACGGGAGAATACTACCTTTGCAAATACTTTACAAGGCGCAACATCAAGATTCGAAGCTGTAGAGCGTCGACTACTGAAAGATACAAACCTGCAATCACGGTATGTACAGTTCATGCAAGACTACGAGAGTCTAGGCCACATGCGGTAGCTCGCACCAGACGAGATACATACACACCAAGGTCGAGCCTTCTACATGCCACATCATCCAATCGTCGGACAAAAACTAAGAGTCTAAGATCATACCAATATCGTGATGGCCATGCCCTAAACGATGCATTACATGTTGGGCAAAGCATTCAGCGAAACTTGTTCCACGTATTCTTGCGCTTCCGGATACATAGCTTTGTATTCACGGCTGACATTGTGAAAATGTTTCGCCAAATTTGGGTTAACGAGGGCGACAGCAACTACCAACGAATCGTATGGAGGAAGCACCCATCTGAGCCGCTAAAACACTTTCAGTTATGTACAGACACATACGGAACGGCTTGCGCACCATTTTTAGCAGTCAGAGTGCTAGAGCAACTGGCTCACGATTACGAGCAGCAATATCTTCAAGCCGCAAGAATCTTGTTAGAAGACTTCTACGTTGATGATGTCTCGACAGGAGCATACACTAAAGATGATCTTCTCCAGCGTCGAGAGGAATTGATACATCTAATGTCGCAACTTAAATTTGGCAAATGGGTTTCAAACAGCACACATTGACAACACAAGTGAAATCCCATCTGTAAATGTTTTCGATACATCACACGATTCAACAGTAAAGGTGCTTGGAATTCACTGGCAATCTGAGCCATATGGCAGCAAGTACAAAACGACAGGTACTCTCCGATGTCTAACGCATCTTCGATCCGCTTGGGCTGTTGGCATCAGTTGTTGTTCAGTTTGAGATTCTATTTCAAGAATTATGGCTTTATTACTTGGATTGGGACCAGAGAGCTGCAACGGGTATGTTCGAACATCAGTGCGACGCAACGTGTTCGGTCGAGTCACGGGTATGATTCGTTTTGCTTTCGGACGAGTCACGGGTATGATTTGTTTTGCTTTCGGATAATTCGGGTCGAGTAGCGTTCGAGTTGTATGACTCGTACCCGTTCGTGACCGTTCGAGTATGACCGAAAGAGACAGTGTTGTTTTTGTATTTTTTTTTTCTGCTTGTACATGCATGTACATACATAAGTATTTATATTTCTGTAAATGAATTTATATTATAAACGCAATTATGTACACACATTTTAATAAAATATTTATTTAATTTCAAATATTTTATTATTTATTTAATATCAACTTAGAAAAGTTGATTAAAACTAAAATAAAATTATGAAAAATGTCTTTTAAAAATAAAAATTTAAACATTAAACTTATATCATATAAAAAAAATTTTAAATTCTAGAGCAGCGGTGGGCAAGCCCTTGCTCACTCTGCTCAAAACAGTAAATTGGCTTGCCTGCGATTTTTGACAATACAACAACAACTTTTGACGCTGCGCGCAAATTTTTTATGACCCCCAATAAAACAAAACAACAAACACACAGCAAATTCTCGAGTTTCGGCTGCGACGCGTACCGTCATAAAAGAGTTCATTTCACTTCAGTAGCGTTTTGTACACTGTGCGAAAAGTTTTGATGCGGAATTTCTTTTAGTGTATAATTGTTTTGGCTCATGAAAACCAACAACAACCACACAGATCTTTCGTCGCGGAGCACAGAGTCATACATTTTTACACACATAAATACATATTATTGTAAGCGCAAACGTCAAAATGTGCTGAGTTGACTTATTGCATCGATCAAAACTGCGCTCAAAAACATCAATATCAACGTACACGCCTGGTGCGATTTATCCATTGTATTGGCTTTGTTATCCAACACACCATCCAAATTGAAAACATTCGTCGCCAATCGAACCTCCGAGATTCTGAGCATTATACCACGACATGCTTGGCATCATGTTAGCACTAAGGAAAATCCAGCAGATTGCGCATCCCGTGGCATGCTAGCCGCAGATCTGCTCACATTTTATCTCTGGTGGACAGGATCACAATGGCTTCGCGGTGAAGGCTTCAATCCGGCAAGCAAGCAGAATCTCTCTGCACAATCTTCTCTTTTCATTTCAGATGACCGTGTTCAAGAAGAAATGAAGAAGACCACAATGTTAGCTTTGGCAGCTGACAACGATGCACCATCACCACTCGACGAGCTAGTAAACCGCGTCTCCTCCTGGACAAAATTTGTACACATCGTGGCTTACGTTCTCCGGCGCACTGACATTTGATGAAACAAGCGAAGCACGTACCTTTGCCATTCGCTATGCACAAGCAGTTTTCCAACATGAGCGTCAACTGTTGCTGATCAAGCAACCACTGAGGAATGACTCAAAATTGCGCACACTTTCGCCAATTATTGATGATCATGGACTCCTTCGCGTAGGCGGTCGCTTAAGTAACTTGGAACTGCCATTTTGTGCCAAGCACCCGATCATTTTACCGAAGATGCATCGTATCACGAAGCTCATTCTGGAGCACGAGCACTGTTTGTCATCGTTCGACAACGATACTGGATATTAGGCGCACGAAACCTGATACGAAAAGTCACTCACGATTGTTAGAAATGCTTTAGACAACGCCAGCTTCTTATTTTTGTCATTCTTGTCATTACGCAGTAGATAATTCTCTTTACAACATTAAGAAATAACTTTAAAAATATGTATGTCCCTTTCACACATTGTACATCTTATGAAGTTTTGTATGTACACGAGTTTAGTTTTTAATTGACGGCAGAACTGTTTGGACGCGCCTGTGGCGGTCTTCAATTTCAATAAAAGGAAATAAATTCTAACAGCATTTGGTTTATTCCACATCATAACTTTGGTCCTTCGAGCCGGTGCCTTTGTAGAGATGCACAATTTTTCCAAGTCGGGACGAGAGGCTAAATCAGGATTTATTTTGTCGATATCTAATTGAACTTGAAAGGCTCGGTTAATGTAGCGGTTGAATACCTCGACTTGACACTCAACATATAGTGAATCCATATCTGAAGAGCTGAAGAAGACAATCTACCTGCTCTGCATCAGATTCATTACAGAATTGAGTGCCTCTTCCCTTTTTTCCAGTCATGATTTAGCTTAGACTCTTAAGTCTGAGTAATGACACTGTAAATTTCCAAAGCGAACACGATTCGATGATTTATTTTTTAATTTGGTTTATTTTCAATTTATTTGTATTATGTACGTTGATTATGAAAATGCACTGCTTGCACAAATGCTCCAACCATAAATATATGTGTAAGTAAACAGCCAACAATGATTACACTGCTCTGCAATGTACCAACAATGATTACACTGCTCTGCAATGTACCAACAATGATTACACCGCACTGCTTGCCAACATGTACTATGTGTAAGCGATATTAACAACCAAAATGTGTAAGTAAACAGCCAACAATGATTACACTGCACTGCTTGCCTACATGTACTATGTGTAAGCGATATTACCAACCAAAATGTCTCACTGCTTGCTGTGTTGCTTTGCCTTCACAGCGCATTTGGCATCGTAACAAAACCAAACTCAAGCAGTGACGCCATCGCTGCTTAACAGCAACAACAATTTGATTTAAAGACAAAGGGCAATGCTCTGCAGATTCGATGCACAAAACTTTGAGAACACGACTTAGCAACCAAACGCAAGTGCAAAGAGAAGAACGAAAATAACGGATCTAGTACCGTTGACGAAACTAGCGACGCATGTATTCTCACACATACATATTCATGTGCGTGTGTGTTGGCAATTACTTTCAGTTAATGATTTATAGGTTATTTTAACCCTTTCTACCAAAATGCTCACATCCAAGTGGTTTCACTAATTTTTGTAAGAATTTTAATGATTGCATCAAATATGTACGTGCGAATGCATATATACATACGGTTGCATATATGCATGTATATATGTATGTATGTATGTGCCAACAAGAGCATGTGCATGATTTTTTGGCAGGTACTTGTACCTCGTATAGTTTTAGGGTATTTAACACCCTTTTGTGGTTTTCACACGCCCATATTATTAAATTTAGCAACCCAAAAAATTCATTCAAAAATTTGCCAAAAATAACGTGCCTGCCTCATACATTCTACACATTCCAAAAGAACGTGTCCGCCCCAAATGTAACGGCTTTTTGACAATGTTGCTATTCTTGAAAAATCTGTAAGTTCGATATTTTTCCACCGATCTTAAAAGTTGATATGGGTTTAGAAAGCTAACAGTTAGGGCTAACTAAGAAAAATAGAATTTTTTTTTTAAATCATTATCTTTTGGGGTTAAATTTCAGTTATATTGGATTTTTTGAATTTTTTGACCGATTTCTCAAAATACATCGTCGATGCGCCACCTCAGGATGACCTCCAAAAAAATTGATTTTTTTTTACAGATATTGCATTTATACCGTATCATCCATAAATGATACAGCGTTTTCGAAAATCGAAAAAAAGTGTTCACTCCACACTAATGTATAAGACTACCTTGAATGCATATTTTATGAATTTGATTCAAATATCTCATAAAACCATTTTCATACTAAGACCTAATTTATGACATAGTGGTCCGGTTTCAACCAAATTTGATGAGGATATATATACTAAGTTAAACTAAGTCAAATACATATTTTATCAGTTTGATTGAGATATATCATTAAACCAAAAAGTTTTTTTGTACTAAAGCGTGATTTTAGACCGATACAAAAATGTCTATATTCAGTTAATTGGTAATATCTTTCAAACCCCTCAGCCAAAACCATACCATACCACAAAACGCGAAACTTTACGTTTTACAATATATTAAAAATAAATAAAAGTCGTTAGAGCCGTTTTGTCATAATTCGCCAAAAAGTAAGCAAAAATACCTTATTTCTCCTGAAAGTTGTTACCTGAGGATTTTAGAACAATTTAGCGGGAAATAACGTTTTCCCGCTAAACTAGCGTAAATTCAAAAAGTCGTAGAACCAACATATTCTATTTTTGAAGCGGAATAATTTCCCATTATTACATTAATGATTTTTTACCGCTTTGATACAAACAAACAAACAGACAAACTGACTTTTCATCCGTTTTGAGAAGTCCACTAAAAATTTCGCGCTGACAGAGAAGCGTTAGCAGAGCCTGTCACAGTTAACAGAAGCAATGGCGTTTACAGAAAAGAGTTACCATAGGGAGCCACTGTTAGCAGAGACAACGACGCTTACAGAGAAGCGTTACCAGAGGTTGACTGGTTTTTAATACAAAAATCACTTCTGATGAACGGAGAAAAAAACTGACTACACCAAAATCTTTAGTTTTGTACAATCTTTGCATTTCTGCTATGAATTTTAAAAATTTCGATTTTTACGATTTTCTTCAACAATAATGATTATTTTTGATAAAAAAAAATAAAACTCAAATATAATGATTATTTTTTATCAACAAAAATTAAACTCAAAAAATAGTCATTATTTTTGATAAAAAAAAATAAAACTCAAAAATAATGATTATAAATGTTTTTTTTTTTTTTCGCTCAAAATAAAACTCAACATTAGTTTATGTCTTCAGTGTTAATTTTTTCGCAGATATGATTACATATTATTTATCTATGATTCAATACCTTTCATAAGATGCATCACATTCTTTTCAATTTCATTTAGTCCTCTATATTCTTTTGTAGTTTGTGTGTAGTACATCTATGTATATTAATTTGAATAACATAGGAATATTGGATATAACGGGCTAACAGTTACCAAAATATCATAAGAATACCATAGAACAGCGGTGGGCACAGAATTTGCAATCGTGAGCACTACAACAACATCTACAACAAACACAACTTCTGAAGTCATAAATTAAAGAAAAATTAACACTTTTATGACTCTGTGCGCCGCGACGAAAGATCTATATGGTTGTTGTTGGTTTTGATGAGCCAACACAATTATACACTAAAAGAAGTTCTAAATAATGTTATTTTGTAAGTCGAACGCTTATTTTGTGGTAAAGATCAAAACGCATCAAAACTTTTCACACAGTGTACAAAACGCTACTGAAGTCATAGATCTTAGCAAAATGAACACTTTTATGACGGTATGCGTCGCAGCCGAAACTCGAGCAATTGCTGTGTGTTTGTTGTTGTGATTTTTAAAATAAAACTTATAATGATTTATTCTTATTTTTTTTAATACAAAAATCACTTTTGATGAACGGAGAAAAAAACTGACTACACCAAAATCTTTAGTTTTGTACAATCTTTGCATTTCTGCTATGATTTTTAAAAATTTCGATTTTTACGATTTTCTTCAACAATAATGATTATTTTTGATAAAAAAAAATAAAACTCAAATATAATGATTATTTTTTATCAACAAAAATTAAACTCAAAAAATAGTCATTATTTTTGATAAAAAAAAATAAAACTCAAAAATAATGATTATAAATGATTTTTTTTTTTCGCTCAAAATAAAACTCAACATTAGTTTATGTCTTCAGTGTTAATTTTTTTCGCAGATATGATTACATATTATTTATCTATGATTCAATACCTTTCATAAGATACACCACATTCTTTTTAATTTCATTTAGTCCTCTATATTCTTTTGTAGTTTGTGTGTAGTACATCTATGTATATTAATTTGAATAACATAGGAATATTGGATATAACGGGCTAACAGTTACCAAAATATCATAAGAATACCATAGAACAGCGGTGGGCACAGAATTTGCAATCGTGAGCACTACAACAACATCTACAACAAACACAACTTCTGAAGTCATAAATTAAAGAAAAATTAACACTTTTATGACTCTGTGCGCCGCGACGAAAGATCTATGTGGTTGTTGTTGGTTTTGATGAGCCAACACAATTATACACTAAAAGAAGTTCTAAATAATGTTATTTTGTAAGTCGAACGCTTATTTTGTGGTAAAGATCAAAACGCATCAAAACTTTTCACACAGTGTACAAAACGCTACTGAAGTCATAAATCTTAGCAAAATGAACACTTTTATGACGGTATGCGTCGCAGCCGAAACTCGAGCAATTGCTGTGTGTTTGTTGTTGTGATTTTTAAAATAAAACTTATAATGATTACGGTTCCTGGGTAAAACTGAAGTAGAAACGCTTGCAGAGAAACCGATAACAGAAGGTATCGAGTAAGTCAAGCAGCGGCGAAATAATATTATAATATTGATGGTTAATAATATATATTTAAGAGACTTTGTAATCCACTAAAATTTTACTTTATAATGCAGTTTGATGAGATCGCACAACTGAATGTACCAAAATTCAAGGCGAAACTAACAGAATTGAGTTAATCCACGAAAGGTAACAAGGCTCAATTACATACAATTTATTTGCACACTTCAGTTCATTGACAACAAGTTATTACAACAACGAGTCTGTATACGAAGACTCGAGTTCAGAAGTGGTAAATGAAAATAACTCAGAAGAAGCTAACACAAATTAAGAGGAAAATATCTCGAATCCTACCAACACCCCGACGTTGACTTTGGAAGACGTTAAAGACTCCATGACTACCTTTGACGGCAGTGCACAGTGGTTGGGCCTGTATGGAAGCCGCGGCCAAAAATACTTCCAGAAGTGCTATCGCTAAGAAACTTTCACCAAAAATCTAGAAAAATATTATAAATATATAATAAAAAAATTGGCCAGATCGTACCACTATATCCTATAGCTTCCAAAGGAACGATATTTCGAAAATGAAGTTCTAGTATGAAAAACTTCTTTTTTTTTTAAATATCTCAACCAATCTCACACAAAATACATTTGGGCTGTTACTATAAATCCTGACCAAATTTTGATTAAAATCGGACCAATATATAAAGCTGTCATAGACACGTTCGAAGATCATGTTTTAGTATGAAAACGTTTTTTGTTTTTTGAGAAATCTTAACCAAACTGATAGAATATGCATTTAAGTTGGAGATATATATCCTGGCCAAATTTGGTTGAGATCGGTTTCCTACATCATATAGCTGTCGTAGAAACAATCGTTCGAAAATTAACTTTCAGTACAGAGTACCTGTACCTGTCCCAAAAAGATACAATTCTCTTACAGATGTACCCAATACATTTTTATAATTTGCACAACTCGGGATAAAAGCGGTTGTTTTCAATGTACCGTTGCACAAATGCAATCAATGTTGTCAATTTTACAGCGTTGGTTCCCTTCTCTGTGCACCATATATTAAAAATAATAATCGTGCAAACATACACTTTTATGAAGCGTCTACCATAATCAAATCCGAGGAGAAAAACAAAATCAAATTAAAATCATTAACTAATAAATAAATAGTTTGCAAAAGTTATACAAACCACGAAAGACGAAGACAGAGCAAGAGCACAAAACCACAATAGGCAAAAAATCGACTTAGGCGGCTTAGACGGCGTTAGTAAAATTACGATTATACACACATCTGCAAATTTCTACAGCTAATTTAAACACATATATTACCTTAGAACTAAAACAAATACAGTGACATACAAACCAATTGAGGAATTTTGAGGGATCACAACTAAAACTTCAACTAAACATAAAAAAGACGTTCACAACATACACAAAATAGGTTAACTCCATTATATTAATTTTACAAGAAGAATATCACAAATACGATAATTATTTCTTACTCTATTTATAGTAAATACCTTCAACTTTAAAATTCAGTTTTCATTATTTATATTGGGACACTCTGCCAAACGTTAGACCGCTTTAAAGTTTGATTTTTTTTGACAAAAAGCATACTAAGCGCAGCATTGTTGCATAAAGGAACACGTGTTCATGCTTTGATTGCCATTTTAAGAAAGTTCCGTTAGATTTCCAGAAAAAACTGGTATGCCATTAAAAAGTTTGGACATTTTTGGTTTCTTTTTGGTCAAAATATTTTGTGGTAATTTTTTTTATTTTTGGCCTATGGCCGCAACCACTGTGCAGTGACAATTCAGATTTTGACGATTGGTTAAGAGAGTTTGAAAGCAATGCAGTAACAGTTCAATGGAATGATTTACAAAAATTTATTTATGGCAGGCAATTACTTAACCCGAATCGTCCTGAGCAACATTTTTTCAAATTTCTTAATGAAAATTTCAGGACTGATAAATTTGAGTTCGCTGAATCCGAAAAACATATTCATTTTGTTTGTCCTTGTCAGGATAATCGACAGGACCATTTTTTCGGCTGTTACCATATGGTAACACGAAAATAAAAAACGCAAATTAAGCGAAAAAAAGTGGTTTTTATTTAGTATTTTTTTCATAATTAATAAGTGCACTCTTTTACCTTTCTAATGATGTGTGCATTGCATATAGTTCAGTACTAAAATTAGTCAAACGGCTTAAATTTACTTGCGACGAATTGCCAAATGCCGTTTTTTTGCACTGCAGAATATAATGAGCAACTTAAAGCTCATTTTTCGATCAGCTAACTTCAAGAGATTTGTTCAATCAACTTTTTATTAGTTAGAGACAACAATTTACTTCTAGAATATCAAATAAAAGTTAATCTAACGTTAATATGTTGTCTAAAAATAAAGTTTTAGTAAATGCCTATTGCTTGTTACCATATGGTAACGCTGGGAAGATTCGGGTTAAAGGAGCCGCCAAACTCTTTATAAATAGTAAAGATGGTTTAAATGATTAGGATTCATTGAAACAGCGACTTAGAGATGAATTTTGCAGCTTTCGTCAAAACAAGTTCATGAATTATTAGAGAAAAGAAAGAAACTGTCAAAAGAAAGCTGAATTGAATATTACTACACAATGGTAGGTCATGTGAATAAAAGCAAAATAGGTTATGAAAGTGTTATCGATTATATTCTAGAAGGCATCCCAGATTCAAGATTAAATAAAAATATTTGTATCAGGAACTAACCTACGAGACTTTGCGAAAAATTGAAAGTGTATGAAAAGTGGCTAAAGGTTCAAAAGCGAAAGTAAAGTCTGAAGAAAATCATAAAAAATATGATAATAGAAATATTAAGGGCGAGATACACTGTTATAAATGCGGAGAGAAAAATCATATGGCAAAAAAATGCAACCAAGGCATTAAATGCTTTGTCTTGGACACAAAAGTAGTCAATGCGTAGTAAAAGGTGGGCAAGCGGAGGTGAAAAAGCAGGTCACAAATTTACAACAGTTGTCACAAAACATTAAGAATATAGCATTTAGGGATGTGCAGTAAGGCGAATATGTAATAACGGCTTTATTTCATTCAGGCAGCGATATATGCTCAATAAGCAGTAAGATTAACAAGAAACTAAATCTTACACTATTGACATAAGATTTGAAGTGCTAATTGGAATTGATAGAGAACAGATTAAAACACTGGGTTCTTTTAAAATAAACACTGAATTGGATTTCAATCCAATCGAAATGTGTTTTTATGTAGTTTGCGAAGAAGATACCCTGTTTAATGGAATTATTGCCAATGACGTTCTTGATTTTGTTAATGTGACCCTCAGTTCTAGTGCGGTGTTACCTTTCACGCTATGAGAAACCCTTCAAGATATGAAAAACATGATGATAGCGGTGAAGTAAATGGCGAGGAGATTGAGGGTAAAACTTTACAAAATAAAACCAAAATTCAAGAACTGCAGAAAAATTTCAGTCAACTATTGACTACGAATATCTTAAAAGAAACAAAACTTGACAAACAACAACTTGATGATAATTTAAAGCTGACCGTTCAGGAAGCGCTAAAATCCCAGAAGTCTACCATTAGCAGAGCAAGATATAGTTGATAAGCAGGTGCAGGAGTGGCTCCAAGAGGGTATAATTCGCACGAGTGTTTCGGAGTTTGCTTCTCCTATCGTGCTCGTGTCGAAGAAAAATGGTACTAAAAGACTCTGCTGCGACTATCGCAAATTAAATGAGAAAATTATCCGCGACAATTTTCCGATGGCCACGATAGATGATGTGTTACATAGACTTCAAGGGGAAAATGTATTTACAACATTGGATTTACGGAACGGATTTTTTCACGTTTCAGTAATTAAAGAATCTAGAAAATACACATATTTCGTCACACAAAAAGGCCAGTACGAATTTTTCTTTGTGCCGTTTGGAATTTCGAATTCACCGGCAGTCTTTATGAGGTATATATTCGCAGTGTTAAGACAACTTATAGAAAAGGACATACTGATATTGTATATGGATGATATCATTATCCCGTCAAAATATGAATCAGAGGGCATAGAAAAGTTAAAAGAAGTCCTACATCTAGCTGGAATCTCAGGCTTAAAAAGAAATGTCAATTTTTAAAAAGAGAGGTAGATTTTCCAGGCTATATAATACGAATTGAAGTATTAAACTATCAAAAGAAAAGACCTCAGGTGTCGACAACTTTTCTGTTCCACGTAACAGAAAAGCCCTGCAGCGTTTTTTGGGATTCACCTCTTATTTTCGGAAATTTGTAAAAGACTGCCACAATAGCTGGTCCGTTAACAAATCTTTTGAAAGAGACTAAAATTTTTAAAATGGAAGAAGAGGAATTTGCATCATTTTATGATTGTCTAGTTTACCAATACTCCGATTGTTTGATGAGAAGAGCAGAATAGAAGTTCAATGCGAAGCGAGCATGCACCGATACGGTTCAGTGTTTATGCAGAAGGATTCTATTGACCAGTCCTATTATCCGGATGAGTACATGAGTCGAAAAACAACAGAACCTGAACAGAAGAACTCGTCTTATGAATTGGAAGTTATGCAGATTGTTGAGGCATTACAAAAATGGAGGGTTTACTTGGAAAGAAATTCAAAATAGTGACGGATTGCAACGCGTTTGCTATGACGATTAAGAAAAAAGACGGGCCGCTGAGAGTTGCAAACTGGGCAACATTTCTTATAGATTATGACTACGAAATTGAACATAGATCGGGAACAAAGAAGAGACACGTAGACGCGTTAAGCAGAGTCCACTATTTATTACTGCAAGAATCACTGAAATATCGAATTAAAAAGGCACAGCGGGAACATGAGTGGGTAATTCGCATTCGCATTCGCTTAGCCAACGGACGTGTTTTTTTTTCTTGCGCCTCGAATTTGTTTATCTACTGTGTTCAAATCCATATTTAATTGATCGCTGTTAATAAATAAAATTAAAGTGACTTGTTTTATACGTCGGTTGTTTTTTTTATCTTAAAACAAACAATTTGTGTTAAAGTACAACAACAAAATGTAGACCAAGCATTCTGTTTTGATTTGTGCAGTTGCATTCGTCTGCTAATATTTTGTGTTTGTATTTTTGCTCTGTGCCAGTGCATAGCTTCTTTTCGTGCACAATCTATTCCGTTTCGTAACGGGCTCTCTTTTTTATACTCTCTCTGACGCGCTCTCTTCAATTGTTGTTGGTGTTGGTCGCGGTGTTCCGTTTTCACCTTCTTTTAGATTCCATTGAGCTACGGTCGTCGCGCTCGCGCTTTCTGTTTCTGTCAAACATTGTTGTTGTTTGTAAGTACAAATCAGCATCTGTTGCGTTTAACACTAGTGTTCCCTATATTTTTTTTTTGCTAAAATTTCTATATATATTATATATTTTCGTGTCCTTAACATTTCGCTAAATTTTCATTACAATTATTACCTTTTCTTTTTTTTTTTTTCTTTAATAATGGCTGTCTGCTATAATAAGAACTGCTAAGCGCGATCAAACGTAAAGGTTGGTTTTCTTTGTTTCTGGCTGTGTGATAATATTTCACACTACACTACATTTGTCATCCCCGTCTCCTTGTACGACTGTCAGTATGTAAGAAAACTTAGCATTAATGGATGTTGTTTCTTCTGACACTGAAGATATTTCTGATTAGATGATTACTAACACTATTTGTGCCGATCAGCAACATAGTGCTGATAATCCAACTGTTTCAACACATTCAAATGTTCAATCAACTAATGCTGTAGCTTCGATTAACGTTACTGCTGCAGTTCATAGAAAGATCCTTGTTGGTGTGCCACCTAAGAAGCAAATTTGTGTTTCTGGGCTGACCCCTGATACTACATCTGATGATGTCATGGCCTTTATTCAGGCCAAATCTAAAGCCAACAACAACGGTGGATCAATTTAAATTTTTTTGATGCTCGAGAAATTTTGCCGTTAAAATAAGTGTTCCTGTTGATCATTTCAGCGAAATTCGTTGTAAGGGATTCCGGCCTGAATATACTGTGAAAAAGAGAAATCGGACCCCGATTGCTCTGCCTCCTTCAACTTCTACAGCTGTCAACTCTATTCCAACTTTGGTAGTTTCTGATAGCACAAAAAACTAACAATCTTTCTCTCATGAGGCTATCAGCATGTAAGAGGTCTTTGTAGTAAACTTAGTAATCTTTACCTTAATAGCCTATCCTTTAAGTTTAATGTCATTGCCTTTTCTGAAACATGGTTAAGGCCCGACATTCTCAATTCTGAAATCCTCTCTAATAAGTTCTATCTTTATAGAAAGGATCGTGCTCCACGCACTGGTGGTGGTGTGCTTATTGCTGTTGATGCTGATTTATCTTTGGAGATTGTAATATCTGTTAGTTCTCAAGATATTGAATTTGTTGCTGTCAAACTGTGTATTTCTGGTAATAATCATTATGTTACTTGTTCTTATGTAGCACCTGACTTAGACAAGTCTGTCTATTCTTTGCATTATACTGCTATTCAATCTGTTTTTTTTTGCTGTCTGATCATGATTTTCTGGTTATTCTTGCTGATTTTAATATTTCTAATGCTAATTGGATTATTTGTTCTGAGTCAAACTTGTTGACTCCCACGATTCAGGATGCTTTCCTTGATAATATATTTGGGATGTCATTGTGTCAAATTAATGATATTCCAAACTCTCTAAATAGAATGCTTGATCTGATTTTTGTCTTGGATCCCTCCTATATCAGTTCCGGAAGATCCATATCATCCGACTCTGGAAGTGTTGATAGATTTACCTATCCGATCACTTGGTTCGAGTAATGTACTCTTAATTAAAGCTCGTCAATTTCGGAAAACTGATTTTTCTAAGCTTTCTCGCCTATTATCTGAGACTGATTGGTCCGGGCTGTACAGTTGCTTGGACTTGAATTGTGCAATCAAGATTTTTTATTCTACTTGAAATAATTTACTTGAATTATGTGTTCCATTTTGTAATCCAGGTATGCCTAACATACCTATCTGGTTTACTCGTTAATTAGCTAACCTGAAAAATAGGAAGTCAAGATTGTACAAACAATTCAATAGATCTGGCTCTATCTTGGATCTTTCTCGTTATCTGATTGCGCGATCCAATTTCTTTATTCTTAACAGCCATTGCTACAAGGATTACCTAAGGCAATGTGGGCAACAGTTTCGGACGGATACGAAAAAGTTTTTTACTGTTGTGAATGCGAAGCGTGGATCATCAACACTTCCATAGAGTGTGTTTTTCGAAAAAAGGACAGCTGACTCTGATCTGGCAATTGCCGATTTATTTGCCGATTTTTTTCAAACAACACATACTGTTTCAAATGAGGAATTGAGATCTCCCTATCCCTATCGTGTAAATGTTTATAATTACATTTTTGGACCTCTAAGGCCGTAAAGCCCAAATTTTCTCCTGGACCAGATGTAATACCAGGGTGTATGCTTAGGTACTGCGCTGAAGGTCTGTTAAAACCCTTGTATAACTTATTTAAGCTTTCTTGTCTATTTTGTCAGTCAAAAGTGAATTAGTGGAGAGACAATTTTATATACCGGAGCTAGAAAGAAAAGTAGGCAAAATCACAAAATCATGTGTGGAATGCATTGTTATTGATCAAAAGTGTGGAAAGAAAGAAAAATTTCTTAATCCAATAGATAAATATGATTAACTCTTGAAGACATGACATCCCACATTGACCACATTGGTCCGATGGAGATTACAAAGAAGCAATTCAATCACATTTTATTGATCGTAGATGCATTCCCAAATTTGTTTGGTTATACCCTACGGTTGTTGATAGGCTCAAGAAACAATCAGCATTGTTTGGTCATTACAGATCGCGGGATAGCTTTCACAACGAACTTTTTCAAAAAATACTGTGAATCTGAAAATATCCAACAGCTACTAATAGTTACGTTCCATGTGGGAACGGGCAAGTAGAACGACTAAATAGAATCGTTATTACCATGCTAAGCAAACTATGTGCCGAAAATGCGAAAGTTTGGTACAAAAGCGTTAATAGAGCTCAACAATTTATAAATGCATCACTTCTAGAAGCACCAAGTTTTCGATTTTTATGATACTAACAGGAATCCACATAAGACTTAAAAATTATTGTGAATTAAAGACTTTACTAGAAGACAAAATACTGATTGCACAAATAATTCGTAAACTTAGACACGGACGATATATGGTTGAAAAAATAGGTGACGATGAAGGACCGAATAAAACGAATCCTACAAGGAAAACATCAAAATCGACAAAAACATCCCTTGATATAAAATATTATTATATCTCCGTTTGTTCATAGATTTTTTAAGAATCATATAAACGACACTCAATTAATGCTGCTTTTCAAAAAACCGCAGTTCAGAAATTTTTTCGAGTTTTCCTTGAATTTAAAAAAGCTGAAAAAGAAGCTTAAAAACAACATTTTCTTAATTAGAAAATGAATATCTCTTAAGCCACTGGCTTAAATCTTAGACTGTGCCGGAATGAATTACATATATATTCATTAGCTTTTAGAAAAAGTAAAGTTTTTGAATCGTGAGGGGTTGTTTCTTTCTGTAGTAATAATGACAATATTGGGCGCTCCTCTTAAAAACGGCAAGAAAAAAAGCCAAATATTAAAAAATTCTTCAAAAAAAATTCTGCCATAAAAAATGTTTTTCGTCGTTTGGGGCCCCAAATCTACCCAAAAAAGTCGGTTTGGTTCAATTCAGATTTTGGCTGTTGCCAAGTTAAATCATTGCGCCAGTTTGCTGAAGATGTCTTACTTACTCGAATATTTCGTTAACCTTCTGAGCTACTTGGGAGTGTGCAGAACGACGGAGACAATTTACGGCAATCCAGAAACGTATGTTTTCATGAGAATACTCTTTTTCCAAAAAAACTGTAAACTCTTGCAAGCCTGTTGGATCGGATACGAGCTCCTCGATGGAAATGGCCCAGCGTTTTACTCGTTTTTCTGTAGGTATATCCACAAAGGTGCTGTTCAACTGCCAAAAAGCAATATCGTCAGTTACCCAAGGATTGGAGGGCAGAGCTGGCTGCAGAAAGAAATCATACTCGCTAAACGTCTCCGAGTAGCAAACAAGAGATTCACAAGCTTGGGACATCTTCATGCGTGTGCGGTTTAAGGATTTTTGAAGATAATTAGCTTCACGTTGTATATCATCAACAGTCTTTTTTTTATTAGGCTTTAGACCCTGACGATCTCGCGATGGAACCGGACATGGCTCTAGCGGCGTAAATTGACCCGGTGGTGGACGGTGAACGCGCCAGTAAGCACGTTCCTGTGAGTCACCAACGATTTTGTCACCTTTTTTGCGGTCCTTAGCCAGACGCACCTGCTCCTCGGCTTGCATTGAAATAAAGTCCCATTTGGCCTTAAGGTTCTTGTGCAGTGATGCTAAAGCCTCGGCTTCATAATCTTCCAGTGCGTGTCGCTGTTTATTTCGAAGTGATCTTTTTGCTAAGTATATGGCATACTCCACATTATCTGGAGCTTTGTGTTGCCAGGGCCAATAATAGGGTGTTTGGAAGCGATAGAGCGAAGAGTCGTCCTTAACTGTCAACATCTTGGAGTCGTTAACGGGGAAAAAATAGCCATGCAGGCATAATTGATTGGCAATGTTTAATGCCTCAGACTCTTCAATCTGTAGGCGATCCATTAGCCACTCAATTAAATCATAACCTAAAAAGTATCAACTATTGGAATTACATTTTTATTAACAATAATTTAATATGTTACATACCCATAAACGCATATGGTATGGATGTGAGAAATATCTTTTGCTGTCGCACTGGTACTCCATGCTCCTGATCCTGCATCTCACGCACGAGCACTTCCATCTATTAAGTATAAACAGAAGGCAGAATTTTGAATAAATATTAGAAACAATTTTGCGCTTAAAACTTGAAATTCTTAAAGAAACTATAGTTTTTTTTAGTACCTCAACAGGATGTAGAGCTTAGAGCTAAAGAAAGAGAAGAGAAAACAACCAGTTGAGTTCAACAGTAGAGCATTTTGACACTTTTGTAGATTTTTCTCAAAATATCTACTCTTTAACATTATTTTTGTCAAAAGTCTAAGTATGAAATTTTGTTAGTTAAAACAGTAACTTTCGATTGGGTTATCTAGTAGATCTGATCGGACAGTCGCACAGTGGGCGATTTGGCCGATCTAGTGAACGAAATTAAATTTTTCGATCATTCAAATCTAACAAAATTGAACACAGATACACACTAAAGGTGCAAAAACATCGATACTCAAAAACATCGACATTCGAAATATCTAAATCCGATTCGATTCGATATTTAAGAATATCTATGTTTTTGCAATTTTACAACATTGTTTCGAGACCTATGCATATTTGTTATATTATTAATTTTTGCAACCTTATAACATTAACATAACGTGTGTACTAGACATCGGCATGAATGGAATCAAAACGGCGAATGAAACATTCACGCTGAAACTACATGCACGTTTTTTGGTACACTGCATAGTGAATGCCAATTTTTATGCATTCACTAAAGTAGGAATAGCAATGTTCCTATTCCAACGTTCGCGTGCACACACAAAATCGTATGCTATGCTATGTGTATACACTGAACATACCCTGTACACTACTATTTACTAGTGCATAGTAGTATGAAGCGCGTGTACAGCGTTACCCTAATTAACTATTTATTTATGTTAACAAAATTTTAGAAATTATACAAATGTTAAAAATTAATAAAAATGATAAAATTAAAACAAACGAATAAAAATTAAAAAACAAATTAATATTTAAAAAAGAAGGTTAAAAATGTTAAGAATTTAAAAAAATGTTAATAATTTAAGAAAATGTTAAAAATGAAATTAAACTAAAAAAAATTTTTAAATAGTTAAAATTTTTTATTTTTTAACATTTTTTTTTTAAATTTTTATCCAAAATCAAACCTAATCAACCTCAATTTTTTATTAATTTTTAACATTTTTATAATTTTTTAACATTTTTCTAAAACAGGGTAAGTTTAGCAAACTCGAGGTCATGTTTTTATATTGTCAATAGACACTTTTTGACAACACACAAAACACTTGCAAAAAGCAAGGAGCATGGTTCGGCATACAGCTGTTTCAAGAGACACCAATCTCTATCATCAGTACCGTTCTGCTGACTTGACCACCGATTCAAGCTGTCTCTTGAAACAGCTGTATGCCGAACCATGCTCCTTGCTTTTTGCAAGTGTTTTGTGTGTTGTTGTTGTTGTCAAAAAGTGTCTATTGACAATATAAAAACATGACCTCGAGTTTGCTAAACTTACCCTATACAAAATAGAATGGTCGCCAACCAACAAACAATATCCATTATTAAATGGATTTTTACATTTGTTATTTAGAAATTTTTCTAAAACTTTTAAATTAAAAAAAAAAAATTTCTGAAATGTTAGCAATTTTAAAACATTTTATTAAATTTCGCTATACAATTCGTTTTCTTTCGTATGCACTTCATTTCAGTCCACGTACACCACGCTTTAAATACTATACAAGAATTGGGGTAAATAGCAAACACAAGTACACCACACGCATAGTGTTTTTATTTTGGTGTTCCTATTCTCCTCCTTTTTTTTGGTATACATAGTGTAATGAGAAGCGTGTACACTATTTTGGCTATACCATAGAAGTGTACACTATTATGATGCGTATTATGAATGTACGTTTGCAGAAACTGCAACGGGTAAGAGATGTTCGGTCAGGCTCGAACGCTGACTCGTGTCCGTTGTGATTTGTTCGTTTCGAACGAGTCACGAGTCATGACCGAACTTGCTGGCTGATTTGATTTGATGCAATACCCGTTTTCTTCAAACGGTCGGATCGAGTCATCGAGTCATACTCGAATTGAATCGTTCAGAAAATGTGCGACACAGAGCGCGCACGCAGCGGCGTTTGCGCTTACAATAATATGTATTTATGTGTGTACGAGTAATAATGTATGACTCTGTGCTCCGCGACGAAAGATCTGTGTGGTTGTTGTTGGTTTTCATGAGCCAAAACAATTATACACTAAAAGAAATTCCGCATCAAAACTTTTCACACAGTGTACAAAACGCTACTGAAGTGAAATGAACACTTTTATGACGGTACGCGTCGCAGCCGAAACTCGAGAATTTGCTGTGTGTTTGTTGTTTTGTTTTATTGGGGGTCATAAAAAATTGGCGCGCAGCGTCAAAAGTTGTTGTTGTATTGTCAAAAATCGCAGGCAAGCCAATTTACTGTTTTGAGCAGATTGAGCAGAGTGAGCAGCGTGAGCAAGGGCTTGCCCACCGCTGCTCTAAAATTAAAAATTTTTTATATGATATAAGTTTAATGTTTAAATTTTTATTTTTAAAAGACCTTTTTCATAATTTTATTTTAGTTTTAAGCAACTTTTCTAAGTTGATATTAAATAAATAATAAAATATTTGAAATTAAATAACACTAGGCAACAGCCAAAAAATTACACGAACCAAACCCACTTTTTTGGATAGATTTGGGGCCAAAAACGACGAAAAACATTTTTTTTTTTTTTCTATGGTGAAATTTTTTTTTTAGAATTTTTTAAAAATCTGGCTTTTTTTTCGAACTTTTTTTCAGAGGTCCGCCGACTTATAACATCATTACTCGAGAATGACAAAACTGATTTTCAAAAGCTTTACTATTTCTGAAAGTCAATGAATATATCTATAATTCATTAATACAAAGTTTTGGATTTAAGCCAGGAGTTAAAGAGACATTAATTTTTGAATTAAGAAAATGATGATTTTTTTAAAGCTTTTTTTTTAGCTTTTTTTACTTTAAAATTCGAGGAAAAGTCGAAAAAAATTTATTACATTTTGTCTTTAATTTTATTTGCATAGTTGCATTAATTACGCGTCGTTTAAGATATGTCTTATCAAAATTTGTGGAGAGACGGCGATATAATATTTTTTTGTGTCTAGGCATGTTTTTGTCGACTTTTTTGACTTCCTTGTAGAGTGGCATAACCTTTTGTATGAAAATTTTTTGTGTTTTTTGTGATATCCTAACCAATTTTACACAATATCAATTTGTTATTATTTTACACATTTTGACCAAATTTGGTTCAAATCGGTCTACTATATCATATAGCTGTCATAGGAACGATCGTTCGAAAATCAAGGTTTAGTATTAAAAAGTTTTTTGTTTTTTGAGATATTTTAACCAATCTGACAGAATATGCATTTAAGATGGTCATCTGAACTATTAAATTTGTTTATATATATATATAGCTATATTAATTACCAATCGTTGCGTATGTTTACCGTTAAAATCTATGGAAGGACGGCTAAGTTATTAGTATATTAACAATGAAACAATTTTTACGCAAAGGTAGATTTTCGAATGATCGGTCCCATGGAAGCTATATGTTATAGTGATCCGATTCCAACCAAATTTGAACAGGTTGTATAAGGCAATAGAAGGCTTATAACTTGTAAGTTTGGTACAGATAACTTAAAAAACAAAAAAGTTTTTCATACTAAAGGTTGCTTATCGACCGTTCGTATCGATTGTTCCTATGGCAGCTATATGATATAGTGGTCCGATTTCTACCAAATTTCGTAAGGATGTAATGGTCAATGAAAGATGCCCAATTTATGAGTTTTACAGAGATTTCTTTAAAAACAAAAAAATTTTTATACTAAAACATGATTTTCTACCGATCGGTCCTATGACAGCTATATGATATAGTGGACCGATTTGAACCAACTTTGGTCAGGATGCATAAGACCAACTTATATGCATATTCTATCAGTTTAGTTAAGATATCTCAAAAAACACAAAAGTTTTTCATACTAAAACTTGTTTTTAGACCGATCGGTCCTATGGCAGCTGTATGATATAGTAGACAGATTCGAACCAAAATTAATAAAGATGTGAAGGACAACATAGAGTACACAATTTGTGAGTTCGACTAAAATATCTTAGAATATAAAAAAGTTTTTCATACTAAAGGTGAATTTTCGACTGATCGTTCCTATGGCAGCTATATTGAATAGTGATCCGATTTGAACCAAATTTGGTAGGGATACATACCACATTACTAAATACATAACCAGCAGGATTGGATGATATACCTTAAAAAACAAAAAACTTTTTCATACTAAACCTTGATTTTCGAACGATCGTTACTATGGCAGCTATACGATATAGTACACTGATTTGAACCAAATATGGTCAAAATGTGTAAAATAATAACAAATTGATATTGTGTAAGATTGGTTAAGATATATCAAAAATCACAACAAATTTTCATACTAAAGGTTATGCCACTCTACGAGGAAGTCAAAAATGTCGACAAAAACATGCTTAGACACAAAAAAATATTATATCGCCGTCTCTCCACAGATTTTGATAAGACATATCTTAAACGACGCGTAATTAATGCAGCTATGCAAATAAAATTAAAGACAAAATATAATAAATTTTTTTCGACTTTTCCTCGAATTTTAAAGTAAAAAAAGCTAAAAAAAAAAGCTTTAAAAAAATCATCATTTTCTTAATTCAAAAATTGATATCTCTTAAACTATAAGTTTAAATCCAAAACTTTGTATAAATGAATTCTAGATATATTCATTGGCTTTCCGAAAAAGTAAAGCTTTTGAATATCAGTTTTGGCATTCGGGTGTAATGATGACAAAAGAGGGCGTACCTCTAAAAAAAAGCATTAAAAAAACAGCAAAATTTCAAAAAATTCTAAAAAAAAAAATCTGCCTTAGAAAAAAAAAAAAATGTTTTTCGTCGTTTTTGGACCCAAATCTATCCAAAAAAGTGGGTTTGGTTCGTGTAATAGACAAAAAGTTGAAAATTGTTGCCTAGTGTAATCAGTCCCAGTAACTTAACAAAAGTAATGATATCTAATAAAATCATAATAGACATACAATCATATTCTGAATTTAAAGAATTTGTTGTAGAAACACAAAATTAAGTTTCGAATTAACTCCAGAAACGTTCAACCCCAGAGAAAAATATGTTATAGATTTTTATATGGTGGATAATCAACAATTCTTGTCATGCATAGATATCTATTCCAAATTTGCTTCCTTAATTGAAGTAAAAGGTAGAGATTGGCTTGAAGCTAAAAGGGCATTACTTAAAGTTTTTAATGCAATGGGAAAACCAAAAGAAATAAAAGCAGATAAAGACTCAGCATTTATGTGCTCGGCTTTACAGATATGGTTAAAGTCGGAAGGAGTGGATATAAACATAACAACAAGCAAAAATGGAATTTCTGATGTTGAGAGATTTCACAAGACAGTCAATGAAAAGTTAAGAATTAAAAATACGGAATCAGATCCGGAAAATAAACTAACTAGATTTGAAATAATACTTTATACATATAATCATAAAACCAAGCACAATACAACAGGTAGAACACCAGCAGATATTTTTATATACGCAGGAACCCCACAATATATTACACAACTTAATAAAGCAAACCAAATAGATAAACTAAATGAAAAACGCACATAATTTGAAATTGACACTAATTATAAAGAATCACCAATAGTGCGTTCTAAATCAACAAACCCATTTAAAAAGACAGGTAACTTAAAACAACTTGACGAAAAACATTTTGAAGAGACAAATAGAGGTAGAAAAATAATACACTACAAATCGAAGCTTAAGAAGAAGAAAATAACTAATAAGAGTAAATATGATAATTCCAGATCACCTCCAATTGACAACACAGACCAGGAAACTACAACATAAAATAATACCATTCATAATCGCATTTTTACTAACATATTTCATTCATCAAGCCAGTGGCCAAATCCTAGAAGTAAACCCGATCCAATCTAAAAATGGCTATCTTATATTTACAACAGGAACCATAAACCTACCAATAAATTATGAATATCATTATTTAACTGTTAATCTTACAAAAATTGAAGACACATATGACAATTTGATGAAACAAGCTAAAGAATTCGAATCATTATCACAAACTCAATATTTAACAGAAAAACTCGATAGAGAAATGAACGGTATAAGAATAGTAAAACGAAATAAAAGAGGTCTAATTAATTTTATAGAAACATTTTATAAATACTTATTTGGCACATTTGATCAAGAAGATAGAGTAGAATTAGAAACAAAAATTAAACATTTATCAGAAAATAGCGTTCAAGCAAATGAATTAAATCAAGTAATAGAAGTAGTAAATCGAGGAATAGAAGTAACTAACACACTAAGTTTATCAAATGAAGGAAATCAAAAACTATCAATAATCACATTTAATCTACAAGAGTTCACAGAATACATTGAAGACATTGAGTTAGGAATGCAACTAACAAGATTAGGAATATTCAACCCTAAATTACTAAAACATAACCCATTATCACATGTCAATTCAGAAAAAATTTTAAACATTAAAACATCCACATGGTTAAAAACAACTACAAACGAAATTTTGATAATTTCCCATATTCCTCGCGAAATTATCAACGCGCCTATTTTTGAAATTATTCCATACCCAACCAAAGACAACAACATTTTAACTGAAATTATACATGGCAAATACTACATACACAATAACCAAGCATACATAGCAAAGACAAAAGATTTAGTTATGAATAAATGTATAACAGGAATTTTAAATCAAGTCTCTACTGAATGTAGATACTCAAAAACACATAAAGCATTTGAAATAAAATACATAGAACCTAATATAATGTAAACTTGGAACCTACCTTAAACCACTTTAAATCAAAATTGCTTGAATAGAGAAATAATAATAGAAAGTAATAATATAATAAAAGCATTCAATTGTTCTATTCAATTAGAAGAAATATTAATTACAAGTACCATGCTAGATTACACACAAACCATTTATGTAAACAATAATGTAACGAAACTAGAACCACTTTCCTATATCCAAGCAAAAGAAATTGTACAAGAACAAACAAAACATCATAATACATTTCAAATTATAACTTTAACAACACTTATAATTATTGTAATCACTCTAATATTATGCTTTAGCTATAAATATAAGAACATACCACATAAAATAATTGTCAAATTTAAGAAACAAACAGAAACAACCCCACAATCAAATATTGTAAACTTAAATCCAATATCAAACCAAAATGATAATATTGTAATTTATTCTGAACCAACATTATATCCTAAGATAAACGCCTGAGGACAGGCTAATTTTTTATTGATGGGGAAGTAACATATTCACAATAACACATAAGCACTTACGCACTTATATTTCTTATCGTAATCATGTAATCGAACACCACTGGTGAAAATAACAAATCGGGCGCTCCCACGCTTCGAACGTTAACATAAACATTCTAGATTTGATATTCTCACCAAGGGTCATTTATGCCGACGCGGCACAAATCCAGGCTTTTGTTTAGAGTCCAAAGGTTCGCCATCTCAAGAGAACGAAACTTTAAGTCTCTGTTTATTTAAGAGTAAAGTAATAACCAAATTCTCTTAAGCCGAGGTTTGCTAAGCGTCAACATTTTATCTTTAGTTTGAGTCTTGATTTTCACTTGTACTCCAAACGTCGGTTAATTATACTGGACTTGTAATTATATAGATATGTGCAAAGTATCAGGAAATATTTTTTTATGAAGAAAATCCACTAACCTTTACGAACTTAGTTAGGCACCCCATCAATACTTCTGACGACATACCAATTTATACTAAGCCATATAGATATGGGTTTAACCAGAGAAAGGAAATTAAGAGACAAATAGATGAGTTGTTAGAGAAGAATATAATCAGGTACCGAAGAAAAAAGATGCAGCGGGTACGCAGAAATGGCGTCTCGTTGTGGACTTTAGGAAGCTTAATGAAAAAACAATCAAGGATAGATACCCAATGCCAGTAATAAGCGAGGCAGGGCTAAACACTTTACTGCTCTGGACTTAGCTAGCGGCTATCACCAAATAGAGATGAGTGCCAAAGACATACCTAAGACAGCATTTACAACGAACAGCGGCAATTTTGAGTATAAACGAATGCCTTTTGGCCTCAGAAATGCACCGGCAACATTTCAAAGGGCAATGGACAACTTATTAGGAGACTTAGTAGGAAAAAATTGCCTAGTTTATATGAACGATATAATTGTGTATTCACCTTCCTTACAAGAACACATGAATGATATACAAATGGTATTCGAACGGCTCTCCAATGCGAAGTTCCAGTTACAACTGGACAAATCTGAATTTTTACGTAAAGAAGTAGAATATTTGGGTCACATCGTCACTCAGGACGGTGTCAAGCCAAAACCGGATAAATTAAAGACAATTCGGGAATTTCCATTACCAAAGACTCGCAAAGATATAAAATCATTTTTAGGAATGATAGAGTATTACAGAAAATTCATAAAAGACTTTGCTAAAATTGCCAAACTACTGACTACTGAAACAGCTTAAAGGCAAAAAGGACATTGAGATAGATGACGAGTTTGTTAAGACGTTTGAATATTGCAAAACTCTGTTATGTAACGATCCCGTATTACAATACCCTGACTTTAATAAATCCTTTAGTTTGACAACAGATTCCAGCAATGTAGCATTGCGAGCGGTTTTGTCTCAAGGAAATATGGGGGCAGATCGCCCAATTTCATTCGCAAGTAGAACCTTGAACGACACAGAGGGTAATTATTCGACCATCGAAAAAGAAATGCTTGCAATTATATGGGGGACAGAGTATTTCAGACCCTATTTGTTTGGGAATAAGTTTAAAATAGTCACGGACCACAGGCCACTCACGTGGTTAATGGGATTTAAAGAACCTAATTCAAAGCTAGTTAGATGGAAGTTACAACTATACCCTTTATAACCGTTTATAAAAACGGATCCCAGAATGTAGTAGCAGATTGTTTGAGCAGGATCGAAGTTAATATGTACGCAAACACTCAAGATAGCGACAAATCTATTCAGACTTCAGAGAAACCAATTAATGAAAATAATTATCAGAAAATATTCAAAATCAGTCGGACAGATGATACACAATCAACAACGATCTTTAAGAAAGCTGGGAGGGTAGTTTCAAAACCACAATTTAGTGTCAAAGATATTGCAAGAGCTCTAAAAGAATTTCTTAAGCCTAACAAGATATGTGCAATTTTTGCGACAGATGAAGTATTTAACACATATTTTACAAACAGTAAAATATATAAAGTAATAAGATGCACAAAACTTTTAATGGACCTAACGGACAATACAGAATAGGAAAAGGAGATAAAAGAATACCACAAAAACAATAATCACAGGGGAATAGAGGAGTCTCACCTTCATCTGAAAAGAAAGTTTTATTTCCCAAATATGAAAACAAAAATAACAGAAGCAATAAATAATTGTTAAACGTGTCAAACCCTTAAATATGATAGGAACCCCCAAAAAAAAGTCGAGTTTCAAATAACAGAAACACCGAAGTTGCCACTAGATATCATGCATACTGACTTATATACAATTAACAGCATATCAATAGTTACAGTTATATATAAGTTTTCAAGATTTGCTGCGGGTTACACTATCCCAACAAGAGATAGTTTGAGTGTAGTAAAAGCAATAAGAAGTTTCATGAGTACATATGGAGCAGAGTATTCGTCAAAACTTTTTAGCGATTTCTGTAGTAGTAGAAAAAATACAGAAACAGAAAGAAGAAAATATTAAAAAAGTGAATAACAGTAGAACAGACCCAATAAACTCAGATCCCGGAAATATGATATTTAGAAAATAAACTAGAAGAAACAAGCTAACTCCCAGATTTTCTACCCACGAGGTAAAACAAGACCAAGGCGTAACGTTTATTTCCAAAAAGAACCAAAAAATACACAAATCAAAAGTCAAGAAACGAAAAGTGACAACTCAAACTTAAAATCTATTTTCAGGATCGTTCTGACACGAGGACAAGACATGACCATAAGAAAAATAAGGAAAGAGGAGCAGATAGCTAAGTTGGACCTGGGACAGGCAAAACTAATTTCAACATATAAACAATTTAATCATATTATCAAGTTAGGTGACTATAATGTTAACTTTCAGAGTATAGAAGAAGCTTTGGACTCGATACAAAATACTGATGTAGCAGGCGAAACAACTGGCTTTTTAAGGGCCAAGTTGCAACAGTTAAAAGACAAACTCAATGCGTTGCTACCTAGACAGAGACGGAAAAGAGGGATTTTTAACGGACTGGGTACTATTATAAAAGTAGTGACAGGCAACATGGACGCAAATGACGAGGAAGATATTCAAAAAAATATTCTAAGAGGAACAGAAGAAACAGGAAAAATATATAGAAAGATGAACGAACAGATAGAGTTTAACAAAGAGATATTCGTAAGATTCGATAATATAACCGAACAAATAAATAACGAACAGACGATTATAGCTAATTTTTTAAACAATTACAAAAAAATTATATATAAAGCAAATCGATGTACCCATTTTTGAAACAACTCAATATACACTTTATCATGTTATTCCATTACCCTTAAATAATAGTTATTTTCTTAAAATACCAAAATATGCTTTATCTAATAATATTAACCTTAAGATTTTGAAACAAAAATGTCAAAAAATTCACGATCTATATGTTTGCGAGAGTAATGACAGCGACATCAGCAAATCCGACGATAATTGTCTTCACGGGATATGGCGCCAGGACACGACGACGTGTGATGTGGTAAAAATCGGAGATCACGAGTTAGTAATGGAGATGGAGAAGCAGACCATTTTTGTATTCAATGCCCACAATCTGGAAATAAACTCAACTTGTGACACCCCAAAGAGAATCAACCAATCTGTCATAATCACGTACAACAAATGTTCGGTAGTGATTAAAGGCATAACGTATGAACAACCTAGTACTGCTTACGAGCCATCAATTGGACTATCACTGGAGGCTCCACCCAACGTGAGGATTAATAATACGCTGGAGGAAATAAATCTAGAGGCCTTGGACCCCGCAAACTTTAAAAATCTTGTCAATCTATCGGAGATCGAGAATAACGAATCACACCATGTCACCACGATTTATATTATCTTAACGGCGGCAATATTGCTCCAAGCAATAGCAAAGGTCGGGAAGCGGACAGTATTTACCCCCGGACCCCACAGCATTGATGTCGCTTTGGACATGCCTTCGTTATGGCCATCGCTCCATTCTAGGGGGGGCAGGAGTTACCATGCTGGTACCCTCTGGCACCCCACCACCTAAGCCCACAAGAGTGCAATGCCTCTGCGTACATTGTGCTACATTGTAAACTGACCGACTCAGCAATTCTTCAGCGCAGACGGACTAGAGCATGTAGATCGCAACATTCATATTTTCTGTTAGCATTTAAGTATATCTAAAACCAAAAGCATTGTGAATAAATCTGTTGGAAACCAAACCACAAGAACACAACACGTATTCTTTTATATTCAAATCTAAAGAGAATCTTTATTAAAATAATTAATTGGAATATCTACAACTGGAATACCATTGGAACCTAAATTGAGGACGTCACCACCTACTGGACGTACATATAATAGCTCGTGCTCCACTCAGACGCTACAAATGACATCAGCTCGTGCCACATCGATTACACGTTGCATGCTACAAAAAAATATAAATGAATTAAAATTTAATATTATCATTATGAATTATGAATTATATGATCTCTATTGTTTATTTTTTTTTACTATATTTCCTAAATATTCTTAAACTACCTGCTTTTTGCATCCAGGCTGTAGTTTATTTCGTTCTCCATGTTCTTTCTCATAAATGATTTCGCCGGTTTGGTAATTTTTAGGCGATCTCTTTTCGTTGTGATAACCTAACATTTTTTCGTGAGCCGATTCTAGTTTGTCTGGTAAGATTGAATGATCTTTTTTGTTGAATAATGTGTTAGAAGGTTTTTTGTTGAGTTGCTGATTGGATTGAGTTATTATATTCTTTTACTGCTCGGTAAGCTCGGAATGGTCCTATATATTGTATTCTTTTTGAACACATCGAGAAATTTCAATTGGCGTTGAATGAACTCTTTATACCTGTCCATTACTTAGACTGTGCCGGGGATCGGCATAATAAATAGTTGTACCTGAACGAGACATGGATGAATTGAATTGAATTGGGCTGATCAAAAACTAGGCTCGTTATCCATCATTATGGATTTAGGAAAAGTTTGGATTCATTCTAACACTGTATTTGCCATGTCTGATTTGTTAGCGATTTCTTTGACGACCAAAAACTTAGAATAAGAGTCTACACAAGTTATGAATGCTAATTTTTGGGCATAGAAAATGTCAATGTGAAATGCTTCAAACTCTCTTTCTGGAATGTGTTCTTCAGGGGTGCTCTCATGTGCCATCCACAAACACCCTGGATTGAACTGATACCGACAGTACTGCTTGCCCTCAGAACTTGTTATAAGAAGGATTTGGGTACTTCTGCGGCAGAAATGTTGTACGGAAGTCACGTGCGTCTTCCCAACGAGTTTTACGATGACATGTCGAAACTCAAAACTTCATTGAAAAGTTTCGAGAACAAATGAAAATCATTCGACCACCATCCGCAGCTCACCATAGAAATACCAGCAAAAGCATGATTGTTCTTAAACATATGAATGACTGTTCTCATGTCATGTTGAGAACTGACTCCATACGACAACCTTTGGAGCCACCGTACACTGGGCCCTACGAAGTGGTCAAGCGATCAACGGATCGCGTACTTGTCATTAAAATAAATGACAAAGAAATCTCGGTTTCAACGGAGTGCCTCAAGCCGACATTCACGCTTAAGGATCAGGAAGATGATGTCGACTTCATACAACCTAAGATCATGCGCAATTATGGGAGACGTCATCAAAGAGTTCGTTTCCCTCGCGACTTGGTCACTGAGGAGGGGGTAGCTGTGACAACACAAAAATGAGATTATCGATTACTATCGATAAATAATCGATCTGATAGTTGACTGGCGTGACACATCACTGTAGATTCCTTCTTCTTCTTCATCATCAAGCTTCGACAACACACACATTTGGAATTGAATTAAAGTATCCTAATATAAGCATTATAGTTAATAAATGACTAAAAACATATTTAGTAATCTTAATTACTAAAGTGTGCAACACTTAAACGCCCCGTAGGTAACATAACTAATTATCAATGTGGTGGAAAAGTATGCAGTGGTATTTTAATAGATTTGTTTACGCAATAACTTTCCCTCAAAACTTTAATTGGAAAGCAGAGAGACCTTTTTTTTTTTTTTGAATGACGGCTTTCGAAAGTCGAAATAAAATTTCTTTTACAAAAAAAAAAAAACAAAAAGCAAAAAGTGAAAATTAAATAAGCAAACAATTTTTATTAATTATACTAGGCAACAAATTTGAACTTTTTGGCTATTACACGAACCAAATCCACTTTTTGGATAGATTTGGGGCCAAAAACGACGAAAAACATTTTTTTTTTTTCTTTGGTGAACATTTTTTTTTTTAATTTTTTAAAATTTGGCTTTTGTTTCGTACTTTTTTTCAGAGGTGCGCCCACTTTTGTTATCATTACTCGAGAATGACAAAACCGATTTTTAAAAGCTTTAATATTTTTGAAAGTTTTTTTTTTTTTATTTAATATAATAATTTGGATGTTTTTTTTTTCTTATGCTATTTTTATTATTTTTAATCTTATGCTAGTCTCCGGTCGAGCTCTCGGGCATTAATTAATCCTATGTGAAATCTTTCTTTTCAGAAATAAGGTTTAATTATGTACTAATAACAAAGTATAGTGGCGAGAAATTAAATCGCAAGAAAAAAGTTAACAAAAATTTGCATCGGTAGTACTTGTAATTTAAGATAAAAACAAGTGGGAAAGGCTATAGTCGAGATCCCGACCATAGGATACCCGTTACTTATATCTATACATTATCGATTCAATCCTAATGTCATATTTACGTTCCCAGAACTAATTGAAAATCTTAAGCATTCTAATAAGGTTTAACAATACAAAAACTATTGCATACTCTAGGGGGCACCTGTTGATTCAACAACTTAGACACGCAATAACTGCTGTTCTACTTGTCCGATCTTGTTGCGATTCAGTGGGATAATAGATAATAATAACAAATATCGGTTATTACCAAAAAATACGTATTATATGAAAAATTGTGGGTGAGGTGGTTTTTCGCGATTTTCGGGGGCGGAGGGTGGCGTGGCTTAAATTTGAAACAAACTTGATCTGCGTGAGGTATATGGAAATCTGTGTGACAAATTTGGTTATTCTATCTCTTATAGTCTCTGAGATCCTTGTGTTTATACAGACGGATGACCAGTTTTTCGCGAATTACGGGCGTGGAAGTAGGCGGGTCCAAAATTTAAAAAAAAATTGACCTGCTCCAACGCATTTCTGATCTACGTGTGAAAGTTTGGTTACTCTATCTCTTATGGTCTCTGAGATCTAGGCGCTCACACGGACAGACAGACGGACAGACGGACAGACACACATGGCTATATCGACTCGGCTGTTGATGCTGATCAAGAATATATATACTTTATGTGGTCGGAGATGCCTCCTTCTACCTGTTACGCACATTCCAACGAACACAATATACCCTTATACTTATTTTTTATAAGTAACGGGTATAATTAGAAAAAGAGAAAGAAAAAAATAAAACAAGGGAAAACAAGGGGGCTCCGCCCCCTACTCGCTTCGCTCGCCTACCCCCGGCTCGCTTCGCTCGCGGTGAGGTGCGGCTACAGTCGAGCACGCTCGACAGTAGGATACCCTGAGCCCAGGTACTCTTTTATAAATGTTGATTTTCGACCAATTATTCCAATGGCAGCTATATGATATATGGAACCGATCTGAACCAAATCTGGTCAGAAAGTACAAAACCATCATAAATGCATATTCTATCAGTTTGGTTAAGATATCTCAAAAAACCAAAAACTTTTTCATACTAAAACTTGATTTTCGGCAGAGCGTCTGTATGACAGCTATATGATATTGTGGGCCGATTTGGACCAAACTTGGTCAGGATGTATAATACCAGCCCAGATACATATTCTATCAGTTAAGTTACGATATCTCAAAAAACAAAAAACTTTTTCATACTAAAACTTGATTTTCGGCAGAGCGACTGTATGACAGCTATATGATACAGTGGGCCGATTTGGACCAAATTTGGTCAGGATGTATAATACCACCCAAAATATATATCGTGTGAGATTGGTTGAGATATCTCAAAAATTAAAGAAGCTTTTCATACAAAAACTTCATTTTCGATGTATCGTTCCTATGGCAGCTATATGATATAGTTGTCCGATCCAAAAATAAAAACAAACTTGATCTGCGTACGGTATCCAGGAACCTACATACCAAGTTTAAAGTCTCTAGCTCTTATGGTTTCTGAGATCGACGCGTTCAAACAGACGGACAGACGGACAGACAAACGGACATGGCTCAATCGACTCGACTGTTGATCCTGATCAAGAATATATATACTTTTTGGGGTCTGCCACGCCCTCTTCTGCCTGTTACATACATTCTGCCAAATGCATTATACCCTTTTTTGCCCATTTTTAATGGGCTCAGGGTATAAAAAGGGGACAGGGTTATTCAGTCTGAGACCGAACATCAATATTATCAAGCCACCAGAAATTCTTTCTTGTTGCTATTTGAGCTTTTTGATCTCTGTTTGAGATCAAGGTATCAAATCTTTTATTTTCTACAGTCAATGTATTTGATTGTATCAACTTCTTATTGGCTCTCCTCAAAATGTGGTATATAATTGGAGTGCCATTGGGGTCTTGAATGAAACCTCTTTTATCCAAATGGAGAAATGAGTCGGGGGGGCACAAATCCGTTACTAATTGCTCGTTCGAAGTAGAGATTGCTTGTATAAAATGGGGCTTTAATTAGGTTATTTTGATTATCTAGGCATCGGTAAATATGCCTTCCGATTAGGTTTATGATGTGGTTATCTATCCTTATGATATTTGCTGCATTGTAAAGTTTGTTGTTGGAATAGAATTTTAAAAAATTACTATTTGGGGTCCTGTACAATGAAGTGCAGGCTCTTAGAATCCTTCTTTCATGTATAACGGGGAGATTAAGAACCAGATTGGGCAATTATATATAATTATTGTTCTAATGACTGATTGGTATAATAGGATTTTGACTTTGTTATTTAAAATTTTTGAGCTGAATGCTTTTTTGTAAATTTGATAGGCAGCCATTGCCTTGGAAATTTGCAAATTTATGTGGTCATCAAAGTTCAGGAATTTATCAAAATGTACTCCCAAGTATTTGACCTCCTCAGCAAGGGGTATGAAAACGTTGGAAATGTTGGAAAAAATTTGGATTCCTCTCTAATTTTTCCTGCAATTGTGATTGCATTTAATAACTGCGGGACGAAAGAGAATATAATCGCATTTGTTAATATTTATCTTAAGATGCCAATTCAAAGCAAATTCTTCTTAAGCATTAAAACTTTTTTGTAGGTTTCTGTTAATACCGGCTATTGTGTTGTCTGCATTATAAATTACGATATCATTAGCATAGGCTATAATGTTATCAATTTTTGAAAGTAGGTCGTAGATAAAAAGGTTAACTAAAGCTGGTGCATTTACAGTGCCCTGCTGTAGACCATTGGTTACAAGAAACTCAGAGGTACTTATATGAACCACAAACTTCCAAGATGAGATCATATTGAAGATTGAGATCAGCAGGTGTAGACGAAATTTATAGTTCATGACCTTTGCAATTAGGCCTTAAATCCAGACCGTGTCAAATGCTTTTTCTAGGTCGATAAAGCAATTGCCAACAACATGCTTTTTGTTCCAAATCCAGTTAATTTCAGATATTAACAGATTCATAGCATGAAGGGTTGAGTGGCCATATTTTAAACCAAACTGCTTCTGGCAATGGAGATTGTTTTTGTCGCATATATTCATTATGTTTGAATTTATTAGGACCTCAAATACTTTGTTTATATTGGGAAGTAGACTTACAGGACGGAGATTATTTATGTTGTTCTTGTCTTTTTATTTTTTGGTATTACTACTAGCTTAGCTGTCTTCCAGGTTTGGGGGTATAATATATTATTCAAAATTTAGCAATATTCTAATATAAGGTCTATTGGAATGTTTTTAAGTATTATATTTGGGATTTGGTCGATTCCTGATGCAAATTTAGGTTTCAACTTAGAAAATATATTAGTTAGATGTAACACAATAGTTATCAGCCTGGTGACAAGTTAGTTACTTAACTTAATTTCGTTCGTCACAAAATGGAATATCAGAAATTTTGGGGCTACAATATGCTTTCGTCACTAGACTTTTACCTCGTGTAGAGGTTTTTTGTGTGATATCAGAATATTTTGCAATTGCTTTTGCTTTTGACATTGTAACTTTAACATTAATGCTGGCCGATAGTAAAATATATATAAAATCTTATTTTTATAAATTTTGTTCTTTAATTATATACAAAATTAGGTGGCTCCGCCCCCCGCTCGCATCGTTTGAGTTCCTACAGTCGAGCACACTTGACTGTCGAAGACTCCGTACTTACTATGAAAAATAAAGTTTTTCATCCTAAGACTTGATTTTCGCCCGATGGGTCCTATAACAGCTATATGATATGGTGGTCCAAATTGATTGACTACCGAAAGGACTCTGAGATTTTAGGAGACATTCGTGGGCGTTAACAAAAGCCTGGCGAAACTTTTGAGACCTTTTATGATGAGATTATGATACTGTCATCTAGTATGTCTGCTTCCATTCCAGAAAAGCAGCTAATAGAGATGCTCAGCAGAAATATGTTACCAGATATTCGTCATGAGCTGTTGTATGTTCCCATTTATTCAATAGCTCATTTCCGAAAATTGGTACAAATGAGTGAAAATTTATTGGAAGATGTCGCGGCGAAGCTAATAAACAAAAATCCAAGCAGTCCGCCTTTCGTAAAGCGAAGCGTTTCTGCTTTGGATGATACTAATTCCAGTTTCGAAGTAGATCAGAATCTTTCAGATATTGATGCAATTCAAGCACCAACTAAAGTTTATCGCTGTTGGAACTGTGACACTGAAGAAAGAAAATTTTTTTGCTATGGTTGCGGAGAAAAAAATGTTTATAAGGCGCAATGTTCTGTTTTTTATTGCTCGAAAATCGGAAATCTCGACGAAGGGCCCATTCAACAACACTGGTCGAATGGCCCCGAAATCACAGCAGTAAAGTCTTCTCTAAATTTACCGGCTAGCTCAGAGATTTCACTGCAAGCTACAACTCCACCTGATGTGACAATTAAACAACCGAAACATGATAATGATAATGGTGTGCCTCAAATATATCATTTACGGCCATACCATGAGCGTCTTAGAGAATATCTATTGTCAGAAGAGCGAATTCTTGGTCCAAATAGTTGCCAAGCACGCAGATTGCCTAAGCGTTCAACCAAACGTATACGTAATTTTTGGAAGTCAGTTCGCCATACCAAACGTATGCTGATTTCTTCGATAGTGAATCGTCAGTCTGATAACCGTTTTTATGCAAATGTTTATTTTCTCAACTTTAACGAACAGGGATTATTAGACACGGGAGCTAATATCAGTTGTGTGGGTTCGACTTTGGCCTCAGAAGACTGGACAGGATTTCCACAGTTTCGACATATCACTTCTCACGTGAGCACTGCTGATGGTCGTTCTCACACGGTAATAGGGTATCTGTCTGTCGAAGTTAAATACAAGAATCTTAGCAGACTTATTAAACTATTCATCATACCGTCTATTGATAAGCGTCTTATATAAGGTGTGGATTTTTGGAAGGAGTTTGATTTAGCACCTGGTCTTATTTCGTGCTTAAATGCAGAAAAGATGCAGGATGCCGAAAATACAGGTGACAGGTGTGATTTTTTGTTGACTGCACAACAACGTTGTCAGTTGGATGCTGTTATTTGTTTGTTTCAGTCATTCGAAAAGCAATGCGTGGGAGTTACTTCATTGCTTGAGCATCATATCGATGTCGGTGATGCTAAACCAACAAAGCAAAGATTTTACCCAGTATCACCTGCGGTAGAAAAGTTAATGTATGATTAAGTGGACAGAATGATTAGTCCGTGGAGCTCTCCGATGAGACTCGTGGTAAAACCTGGTAAAGTTCGGCTATGCCTAGAAGCACGCAAGCTTAACTTTTGCACAAAAAAGGATGTTTATCCGATACCGCTCATCGATGACATTTTTTCGAGATTACCTAGGGCTAACATTATAAGTAAAATAGATCTGAAAGATGCATATTGGCAAGTCTCGTTGACGGAATCCTCTAAAGCATTAACCGCATTTACGATACCTGGGCGACCTTTATATCAATTCAAAGTTATGCTTGTGTAATGCAGCACAAACCATGTGTAGACTCATGGATGAAGTTATTCGCCCTGAGTTGAAATATTGTTGCTTTGGATACCTCGATGACCTGTGTGTGGTGTCAGCAGACATTGACTCTCATTTGATGGTGATAATGCGTTTGGCAGAGCAATTCCGTAAAGCGAATCTAACTCTTAAAGTAAAGAAAAGTCAATTCTGTGTAGCAGAAGTCAAGTATTTAGGATTCGTTATTGGACGAGGCGGTATTTCTACTGATCCTCGTAAGATTGAATCAATTCTCAACTGGCCGGTACCGAAGTCGCTAAAACAGACACGTGGATTTGTAGGTTTAGCAGGGTGGTATAGCCGATTCATTGCAAATTTTTCTGAAATCACAACACCAATTACGGATTTATTATCATCTAAGGCAAAGTTTGTATGGACAGACAGGGCGCATGAAGCATTTCGACATCTGAAACCAGTGATAACTTCAGCACCTGTTCTCCAAAATCCCGATTTCAACCAGAAATTCTTCCTTCACTGCGATGCTAGCGATTATGGAGTGGGAGCAGTGTTGGTACAATTAAATGAGGAAGAACATGAAAAGCCTGTGGCATTCATGTCAAAGAAATTGAATTCGGCACAACGCAACTATAGCGTAACAGAAAGAGAGTGCTTAGCAGTACTTCTGGGTATTGAAAGATTTCGTTGCTACTTAGAGTTGCAGGATTTCAAAGTCATTACTGACCATTCGAGTCTTGCTTGGCTCATGAAGCAGACGAATCTTAAAGGAAAATTGTCGAGATGGGCTACGCAAATCCAGGGATACAAATTCCCCATTAGCCATCGAAGAGGACAAGATAATGTCGTGCCAGATGCTCTTTCCTGCATGGATGCAGAGGAAGTCGCACTCATAGAATCTTATGGTCCAGAGATTGATCTAAGTTCCCCATGCTTTAAAGACGATGAATATCAAACCTTAAAAGCGAATATATCATCTACTGAAAGCACATATCCAGATGTGAGAGCTGTGGAAGATTTTGTTTATATTCGTACGGAACACGATGACGGTTCTGAATAAGCAAAGCAAACCTGTTGGAAATTTTGGGTTCCACAAGGCTTGACGGAATCTGTCATAAGACGTGCTCATGACGTAGTGATATCAGCACATGGCGGCATGAAGAAAACATTAGAGATTATTCGAAGGCAGTTTTACTGGCCAGGAATGGTGACGCAGGTACGAGCGTATATTCGAAGATGTGAAGTTTGTAAAACCACAAAAGCTCCCAATTTTACGCTTAAGCCCCCCACGGGTCAGCAGGCTGAATCACATCGTCCATTTTAGAGACTATATGTGGACATACTTGATTCTGAGCGCTATTTTTTTTGTATGTTCTTACCTTCTTCCAAGGTTAACCCAACGGTGAGATTATAAGTGAACCGCCGATTTAACATGCAAATATATTTGGTTTTTGTTGTGATTCGCTGTTTCGACACTTAGTGGAAACATACATCGCACTACAGCAAAGCCTCAATAAGATATTTTGATTTTGTTAAATTTTTTGGATTCTTTTTGACAATTATATAATAAATAACAAAAAAAATTTTAAAGTATTGCACTAAAAAAATAGATAAAAATATAAATTAAATTAATCTTAATAAAAGCATGCATTAAAAGATTATCTTGAAAATGATATAGCAAATATAAATAATGTTCAAAAAAAAAAAAATTAAAACTTTTGCACACTGTTATAAATACAAGAAATTATTATTTTTTATATGAACAAAAATTAATTTTTAAGAATTTGTATGGAAATTCTAAATGATGTCAGTAAGCAAACAAAGAAAATAATATATACAGAATTATTATGGTAAAAGAAAACTTGAATATCTTTTGGATTTATTGATATTGATAGCATTATGGACTAAACTTAATTTTCTTTCCTTAAGGTAGATGAAGGGGTAAAATAACTTTTGGGAGCTATCCATAAATTATCATCACGCAAGGAAGCTCATAGGCAGGAATGGTAGTGACGTGACAAGCTGCTTTTACATCTCAGCAGCAAAAGCATATGAATAGGTATAATTAGGTTTTCTTTAGTAGTGACAATTTTCATCCTTTTTGTTCGAATTTTTCTATATAATTTGGCTTAGTTTTCCTCTATTTAATTATGATGTACCCATGAGCGCCGTGAGTGAAGATTTCAACGAGCCCACTCACAGTCTGTTTTTGCTGGTCGTTTCGAGGAAAACAAACTGAAGCTCTAAGATAAGGCGATTCCTACTCTTGTGCCAAATGCCATTTAGACAAGTAGTCAATTGGTCATTACATAAGCACAAAACTTACATATCTCTCAACAACAACTACGTAATTATAGCCCCCCGCAATATGTTCATAAATTAACATGGTATTTAAACAACCCAACATGTCACATAAGATTCAATAACGTAATAAGAAGAAAAGAGTCAAGAATACTTTAACACAATTGTGATCTCTGATCTCATACATAAGATAACCTTTAAAACCCCATACAAACCAATAAACGATGTCAGTTCTTAAACTAACGCGTGAGTGTTATTAGTTAGGGATTGGCGATCGTGCTTACACACTAGTTCCGAAGTTGCGACTAACATCGCGACAGAGTTCAAGTGCTGATTTGCATGAACAGTTAAGATAATTTCCATTTTGTAAAATTCGAGGTGCGAGCATTTGGTCAGGCGACAGCGTTTGGTCAGGCGACAGACTCTGTGACTAGGTATTGCAGAGGATGGTGTGATAGACCCAGGTACGTGCAGGCACACGATCAAGCCCCAGCAAAGGCAAGAACTAATTTTAATTTTTTTAGCATGAAAGCCTTTTTTGTTTTTTATCTCAACCAAACTCACAGATTCGCTTTAGCACGCCAAGCGTGAATATAATTATTAGTTTCTCTTTTAAACAATGTTATCTTCTATATTATATACATTTTTTGCTACTAATAACATTTAGCAGGAAATTTTTAACAAAAAATATTAAATTCTTCTCTTACGAACGATGAAAAAAGTAGTAGTCTGATTTGAATGTGTCATTTAGCAGGTACTGATTACTGATTCAAAAACCTGCCAAATAAACCCAATGTTGAAAAAACGGCCTTTTGCTCTTAAATGATAGAAACTGCAGTTGAAATGCCTTCATTTGCAATTTTTTTAATATTATACTTTTATTGTTTTTACATACAAACACGTCAATATGATCGGATTTCAGAATCAATAAATTTGTGTGGTGCCCAGGCTACAGAATATTTTATAGATACAAATTAAGTGTCCGAAATATCAGGTTGTCCAATTAACAAGTAATTTATTTTTGCGTAAAATAAGTTTATTCAAGAAAAATATAAGAAGTTATCCTCTTTTTCACGTTTCAATTTCGCGAGCGAAGCGAGCCAGGGGTTGGTGAGCGAAGCGAGCAGGGGTCGGAGCCCCCTAGTTTGAATATAAAATTGTTGACTGTTTTATAGCAGGCATGCCCAGGCCCAGCATACGGCTGGGCACACACCAATACTCACAAACAAAAACACAAATACATTGAAGCGATCAGTTTTTGTTACACTGAAAAAAAGATCGCTTACATTTTCAACAGGGCGAGGATAAGTAAAACTAAAAAAAAAAAGATTTCTTTTAGTGCAAGCTCGCCGACAAGGCAACAACAAATTAAATTCGAATGTGAGCGCAAGACAAAAACAAAAACAGGAGCCCCCTGCTCGCTTCGCTCGCCTACCCCCGGCTCGCTTCGCTCGCGCTAAGGTGCGGCTACAGTCGAGCACGCTCGACAGTAGAATACCCTGAGCCCAGGTACTCTTTTATAAAAGTTGATTTTCGACCAATTGTTCCTGTGGCAGCTATATGATAAATGGAACCGATTTGAACCAAATCTGGTCAGAATGTACAAAACCAACCTAAATGCATATTCTATCAGTTTGGTTAAGATATCTCAAAAAACCAAAACATTTTTCATACTAACACTTACTTTTCGATTGAACGTCTCTATTGCAGCTATATGATATAGTGGTCCGATCTGAACCAAATTTGGCCAGAATATATGAGACGAACTTAAATGTTCATTCTATCAGGTTGGTTAGGCTATCTCTAAAAACAAAAAACTTTTTCTTACTTAAACTTGATTTTCGACTGAGCGTCTCTATGGCAGCTATATGATATAGTTTTCCGATTTGGACCAAATTCGGTGAGGATGTATAATACCAGCCCAGATGCATATTCTAACAGTTTGGTTACGATATCTCAAAAAACAAAAAACTATTTCATACATATGCTTGATTTTCGGCAGAGCGTCTCTATGACAGCTAAATCATATAGTGGGCCGACTTTAACCAAATTTGGTCAGGATGTATAATACCACCCCAAATGTATATCGTGTGAGATTGGTTGAGATATTTCAAAAATTAAAGAAGCTTTTCATACTAAAACTTAATTTTCGATGTATCGTTCCTATGGCAGCTATATTATATAGTTGTCCGATCCAAAAATAAAAACAAACTTGATCTACGTACGGTATCCAGGAACCTACATTCCAAGTTTGAAGTCTCTAGCTCTTATGGTTTCTGAGATCGACGCGTTCAAACAGACGGACAGACAGACGGACAGACAGACGGACATGTCTCAATCGACTCGGCTGTTGTTCCTGATCAAGAATATATATAATTTTGGGGGTCTGCCACGCCCCCTTCTGCCTGTTACATACATTCTGCCAAATGCATTATACCCTTTTTTGCCCATTTTTAATGGGCTCAGGGTATAAAAAACAACAATCGTTAAAATTGTTGTTGTTCATTTTGCTCGCGAGAGCAGCAACCAATAGAAAGAAGAGAGAAGGTTCTAGGCAGTGCAGTCACACGAAATTATTTGCATGTATTGGCTTGCTGTTTGCTTGGTGCTAGAGTTGGGCGCGGGCCTCAAATTTCAGGCCCGACACGGCCCGAGTCCGAAACTTACGATTAATAACACTAGGCAACAAACTTGAACTTTTTGGCTATTACACGATAATACTTATCAATTTTTAAAATTCTAAAAAAATTTCACCATAGAAAAAACAAAAATGTTTTTCGTCGTGTTTGGCCCCAAATCTAATCGAAACATATGGTTTGCTAACTTGCGTTTAGAATTTTGCATTTCTCTATTCTGCTCTATGCCATACAAATTTAAGCACATACACACAAATGCCATATTAACAAGCATCCCAAATGCAATTGTGAGCATAACGCACACACATTCACACCAATACGAAAAAATATTTTCCAGCTGATGAAGCCTATGACTTTTTGCTGTTTCCCTTTTCTTTTTGGAGCTGCTGCTGAGACGTAAAATAGGCAATTCGAAAGTAGTTATCGTTCGCCAGCAGCTGTTTTGGCCGTTTTGTTGCCTTTTAAAACTCGGATTTTAATTCATTTAAATTTTTGAAAATTAAGAAATTATGTGTTAGTAAAATTTTAATATTTTTATTATCTTTATTTGCGTTCGAAATCCGCAATAAGCGTGAAGTGTATTATTATTGAAGTCTAGTACCGAAAGCATATTCTAGCCCCAAAATTTCTGTTATCCCATTTTGTGACGAACGAATTTAAGTTTAATATAAAAATATTAAATAAATATATAAAAACACAATACCTGAAAATTGGCATTCTGCACTGTGCGCAAAAAGGGTGAGATAAAAATTACTTTCTGCCGAATTCCAATTTTGAGGTATTGTTTAAAATGCTTTCGTCTTTTACCCCTTGTAGAGGTTTTTTTTGTGTGATATAAGAAATTTTTGCAATTGGTTTTGTTTTTGATATTGTAATTTTATCATTAATGCAGGCATATAGTTAAATATATATATATAATTTTATTTTTAAATATTTTAAATTAATTTTTGTCTTTAATTTAAAATAAAACAAGGGGGCTCCGCCCCCTACTCGCTTCGCTCGCCTACCCCCGGCTCGCTTCGCTCGCGGTGAAGTGCGGCTACAGTCGAGCACGCTCGACAGTAGGATACCCTGAGCCCAGGTACTCTTTTATAAATGTTGATTTTCGACCAATTATTCCAAGGGCAGCTATATGATATATGGAACCGATCTGAACCAAATCTGGTCAGAATGTACAAAACCAACATAAATGCATATTCTATCAGTTTGGTTAAGATATCTCAAAAAACAAAAAACTTTTTCATACTAAAACTTGATTTTCGGCAGATCGTCTGTATGACAGCTATATGATATAATAGGCCGATTTGGACCAAACTTGGTCAGGATGTATAATACCAGCCCAGATACATATTCTATCAGTTTGGTTACGATATCTCAAAAAACAAAAAACTTTTTCATACTAAAACTTGATTTTCGGCAGAGCGACTGTATGACAGCTATATGATATAGTGGGCCGATTTGGACCAAATTTGGTCAGGATGTATAATACCACCCCAAATATATATCGTGTGAGATTGGTTGAGATATCTCAAAAATTAAAGAAGCTTTTCATACAAAAACTTCATTTTTGATGTATCGTTCCTATGGCAGCTATATGATATAGTTGTCCGATCCAAAAAAAAAAACAAACTTGATCTGCGTACGGTATCCAGGAACCTACATACCAAGTTTGAAGTCTCTAGCTCTTATGGTTTCTGAGATCGACGCGTTCAAACAGACGGACAGACGGACAGACGGACAGACAGACGGACAGACGGACAGACAGACGGACATGGCTCAATCGACTCGACTGTTGATCCTGATCAAGAATATATATACTTTTGGGGGTCTGCCACGCCCCCTTCTGCCTGTTACATACATTCTGCCAAATGCATTATACCCTTTTTTGCCCATTTTTAATGGGCTCAGGGTATAAAAAGAAGGCTCCGCCCCCCGCTCGCTTCGTTTGAGTTGCTACAGTCGAGCATACTGGACTGTCGGAGATTAAGTACTTACTATGGAAAATTAAGCTGTTCATACTAAAACTTAATATTGGACGGATTGGTCCTATGACAGCTGTATGATAAAGTGGTCCGATTTGATTTGTATAAAACTACTTAAATGCATATTCTATGAATTTGGTTAAAATATCTCATAAAACAAAAAAAATTTAATACTAATTTTCGCTCGGTCCTATGACAGCTATATGATATAGTGGTCTTTTTCAACCAAATTTGATAAGAATTTATAAAACTAAGTTTAATGCATATTTTATTAGTTTGGTTGAGATATCTCATAAAACCAACAAGTTTTTCTTGCTAAAACGTGATTTTCGACCGATACAAAAATGTCTATATTCAGTTAACACGTAATATCTTCCAAACTCCTCAGCCAAAACTTAAGTTTTATATACCAAAAAACAAAACAAACAAGGGGGCTCCGCCCCCCACTCGCTTCGCTTGCCTACCCCCGGCTCGCTTCGCTCGCGGTGAGGTGCGGCTACAGTCGAGCACGCTCGACAGTAGGATACCCTGAGCCCAGGTACTCTTTTATAAATGTTGATTTTCGACCAATTATTCCAATGGCAACTATATGATATATGGAACCGATCTGAACCAAATCTGGTCAGAATGTACAAAACCATCATAAATGCATATTCTATCAGTTTGGTTAAGATATCTCAAAAAACAAAAAACTTTTTCATACTAAAACTTGATTTTCGGCAGAGCGTCTGTATGACAGCTATATGATATTGTATGCCGATTTAGACCAAACTTGGTCAGGATGTATAATACCAGCCCAGATACTTATTCTATCAGTTTAGTTACGATATCTCAAAAAACAAAAAACTTTTTCATACTAAAACTTGATTTTCGGCAGAGCGACTGTATGACAGCTATATGATATAGTGGGCCGATTTGGACCAAATTTGGTCAGGATGTATAATACCACCCCAAATATATATCTCGTGAGATTGGTTGAGATATCTCAAAAATTAAAGAAGCTTTTCATACAAAACTTCATTTTCGATGTATCGTTCCTATGGCAGCTATATGATATAGTTGTCCGATCCAAAAATAAAAACAAACTTGATCTGCGTACGGTATCCAGGAACCTACATTCCAAGTTTGAAGTCTCTAGCTCTTATGGTTTCTGAGATAGACGCGTTCAAACAGACGGACAGACGGACAGACAGACGGACAGACAGACGGACATGGCTCAATCGACTCGACTGTTGATCCTGATCAAGAATATATATACTTTTGGGGGTCTGCCACGCCCCCTTCTGCCTGTTACATACATTATGCCAAATGCATTATACCCTTTTTTGCCCATTTTTAATGGGCTCAGGGTATAAAAACTTTACGTTGTACAACCTATTGAAAATAAATAAAAATCGTTAGAGCCGTTTTGTCATAATTCGCCAAAAAGTAAGCTTAAAAACGTTATTTGACCTGTAAATTGTTACCTGTGTACATAAAAAAACAAGGGGGCTCCGCCCCCTACTCGCTTCACTCGCCTACCCCCGGCTCGCTTCGCTCTCGGTGAGGTGCGGCTACAGTCGAGCACGCTCGACAGTAGGATACCCTGAGCCCAGGTACTTTTTTATAAATGTTGATTTTCGACCAATTATTCCAATGGCAGCTATATGATATATGCAACCGATCTGAACCAAATCTGGTCAGAATGTACAAAACCAACATAAATGCATATTCTATCAGTTTGGTTACGATATCTCAAAAAACAAAAAACTTTTTCATACTAAAACTTGATTTTCGGCAGATCGTCTGTATGACAGCTATATGATATAGTAGGCCGATTTGGACCAAACTTGGTCAGGATGTATAATACCAGCCCAGATACTTATTCTATCAGTTTGGTTACGATATCTCAAAAAACAAAAAACTTTTTCATACTAAAACTTGATTTTCGGCAGATCGTCTGTATGACAGCTATATGATATAGTGGGCCGATTTGGACCAAACTTAGTCAGATTGTATAATACCAGCCCAGATACAAATTCTATTAGTTTGGTTACGATATCTCAAAAAACAAAAAACTTTTTCATACTAAAACTTGATTTTCGGCAGAGCGACTGTATGACAGCTATATGATATAGTGGGCCGATTTGGACCAAATTTGGTCAGGATGAATAATACCACCCCAAATATATATCGTGTGAGATTGGTTGAGATATCTCAAAAATTAAAGAAGCTTTTCATACAAAAACTTCATTTTCGATGTATCGTTCCTATGGCAGCTATATGATATAGTTGTCCGATCCAAAAAAAAAACAAACTTGATCTGCGTACGGTATCCAGGAACCTACATACCAAGTTTGAAGTCTCTAGCTCTTATGGTTTCTGAGATAGACGCGTTCAAACAGACGGACAGACAGACGGACATGGCTCAATCGACTCGACTGTTGATCCTGATCAAGAATATATATACTTTTGGGGGTCTGCCACGCCCCCTTCTGCCTGTTACATACATTCTGCCAAATGCATTATACCCTTTTTTGCCCATTTTTAATGGGCTCAGGGTATAACAAGGGGGCTCCGCCCCCTACTCGCTTCGCTCGTCTACCCCCGGCTCGCTTCGCTCGCGGTGGGGTGCGGCTACAGTCGAGCACGCTCGACAGTAGGATACCCTGAGCCCAGGTACTCTTTTATAAATGTTGATTTTCGACCAATTATTCCAATGGCAGCTATATGATATATGGAACCGATCTGAACCAAATCTGGTCAGAATGTACAAAACCAACATAAATGCATATTCTATCAGTTTGGTTAAGATATCTCAAAAAACAAAAAACTTTTTCATACTAAAACTTGATTTTCGGCAGAGCGTCTGTATGACAGCTATATGATATAGTGGGCCGATTTGGACCAAATTTGGTTAGGATGTATAATACCATCCCAAATATATATCGTGAGAAATTGGTTGAGATATCTCAAAAATTAAAGAAGCTTTTCATACAAAAACTTTATTTTCGATGTATCGTTCCTATGGCAGCTATATGATATAGTTGTCCGATCCAAAAAAAAAACAAACTTGATCTGCGTACGGTATCCAGGAACCTACATACCAAGTTTGAAGTCTCTAGCTCTTATGGTTTCTGAGATCGACGCGTTCAAACAGACGGACAGACGGACAGACAGACAGACAGACAGACGGACAGACAGACGGACAGACGGACAGACAGACGGACATGGCTCAATCGACTCGACTGTTGATCCTGATGAAGAATATATATACTTTTTGGGGTCTGCCACGCCCCCTTCTGCCTGTTACATACATTCTGCCAAATGCATTATACCCTTTTTTGCCCATTTTCAATGGGCTCAGGGTATAAAAAAAGCAAAAGTAAAGCCACAAAATAATTGTCATTCTGCACTGTGAGCAAAAATGTTGAGCTTCTTAGCACATAAAAATTACTTTTTGCGCAGTGCCGAATGACAATTATTTTGTGGCTTTACTTTTTTTTTTGCTTAATATTTTTATATATATTTTAATTTAGATATTTATTAAACTTAAATTTGTTCGTCACAAAATTGGATATCAGATATTTTGGGACTAGAATATGCTTTCGTCACTAGACTTTCACCTCGCGTAGAGGTTTTTTTGTGTGATATCAGAAATTTTTGCGATTGCTTTTGACATTGTAACTTTTTCAAAATGATCGTAGTGTTCGAGATGGAAAACAAGAACCGGCCGACCATCGATATATGTATCGATATTAGTTTTTTTATACAATTCTGACGCACATATCGAAAGACTATTCTTATTTAATTCAGTTTAATGATATTTTTCTTTAAGTATTATGTTAAATTTTAAAAAAAATATTGAATTTAATTGGGAACTATTCTATAATATTTATTGATTAATTTGTACTGATTTCAAGTTAATTTCGCATATTATTATCATTAATTCATTAATATTTGTAAATTTATTTGTTGAATTTCTTCTGATTTAAAAATACTTAATAATCAGAAAAAGAACATATAAATTAAATATGCATTGCACATTAACACAACTACTTTAATTCATTTAAACTAGCTTAAGCCCGCATTGTTAATAAATCAAAAGAAAACTGTCTGGCAACACTGGGTATGTCTGCAACGCAAAAAAAACGCATATGCTTTTGATATTGCTATTTTGCTAGAAGGTTATATTAAATATAAAAACATATCGAAAAAATATTGTAGTTGCAGGAAGACCCAAACATTATAATTCAGTTTAACTAATGAATGTCCACATTGCCACAAAACAAATTTGTCTGGCAACACTCATTCTTTATGCAGAACAAAAGTTTTCAAGTACACTCTCAAACTCTGCCTGCTACGCATGCCTTGTTGCTGCTGTCCTCTCAATTCTAATGAAAATGTATATATTCAGTTAACAGGCTATATCTTCTAAACCTTTCAGTCAAAATTTATGTATCAGATACCAAAAAACGCAAACGTTCCACAACCAAAATGAAACGAATTATTGTCATTAAATGCAAATAAAAGCACACAGCCAAAACAGCAGAAATCTTTGAATAGCGATATCTTTTTCGATTTATATATTATTTTTTCAGAGTTCAAATAAAATGAATGTAATTTCGCAATTCCTTTTAAAAAATTTCAAAATTTTTATTTATATTAAATTTTATTTTTTAATTTTGTTAGCATGCGTTAATTATGTTATATTATTATTTTTACCCCTATTTATATATTTTGTTGAATTATTCTTAAAAATACGTTTATAACGAAATGAACTTTTAAGATTTTCATTGTTGGAGCCATGCAAAAAAAAAAGTCAAAATCTGGTATGACATACAAATTTCATATGACTTCAAACTAAAATTTCGCATGAAATAAAAATTTCATATCATTACAAAAAAGTAAGAATTTGGTCAACTCTCAAATGTTGTTTTAAGTTCACTGAAGAACCAATATTTGCCAAGCCTTGCCGTACTATTTTTCTTTATTTAAGTTCATACATTTATCGTGTTCATTTGAATATTGAGTATCGATATATAATACCAATCTGCTGTTGTGCAACACTAAGGACACCAGTTGTTCTCGAAAGTTTAAGCACACAGCAACACATTAAAATAAATCTTGCCTTTAATTTTGAGTTAATTTCTTAATTAATTTCTGTCCTACATTTAACCGTTGTACATGATTTGTTTATTTATAATTAATGACATTTATACAGAGTTGCATATTCTATTTTTGTGTTGTTTTCATTATATTCTGACCAGGTCAGAAGATTTTTATTTTAACTGATTTGCATGCTAAAAAGTATTGCGCAGTACACACATACATACAACGTCTGATGAAATTGTTTTGTGTGGGGAAATCGAAGAAAATTTACATGGAACTGCGCAATAAGAAGCGGATTTTTAGTGCTGGTGAAATGTCCGAATCTTTGACACCAAAGAAGACTGACGAGATGGAGTCAGAAAGTGACCAGGAGTCTGGCAAAAGCCAAACAATTGTGATCAGAGGAAAAGAAGACGTCAATGCGATCTTACTACACCGTATGATTGAGCAGATGTCGGCAATGTCTACTCGAAACTCAGTAATGTCTGCACAAAATGAGGCATTAGTTGTACAAAAGGCGAACGTAACAAAGGATTTGTCTCTTCGCATGAGCAATCTTGAGCGATTGGTTGCTTTGAATCCAATAAGTGTATCAGGCGAAGCCACACAGGGTGTCAGTGGTGTTTCTGCACACGACAGTGACTTACATGGATTGCCAATCGGGGATGCCGTACAGGATGGCACAAGTTTTGCCCGGAACTTTTGATAAAATCGCAGATGGATATGGTCAACGATCTACGAGCACTCCGGAGAATAACCTGGAAAAATTGGTACCGTTTGCCTCAAAAATTTAAAATTTCGTCATTTATTTACGGTCAGCTAATGCTTCCCAGTATTTGCTCAACACTGCAATGCTGGATCAGCTGATTGGGAAATGGCTATTGTCAAAGCGTATGTTGTGGAACGAGTATGCCGGAAGTATCTTACCTTTTCCAGATTTGAGCCATTTAAGCATTTGGCTAAATGGTGTAACCCAGAGCATTGCAAGGGCATTGATGGCGCCTTATCAACAACCAACAAAAGGTGAGCAGCGTGCTCAGCAAGAGGCGGTAATGCAGACTACAGAGGTGACTGCTTATCAAAAGAGCGCTAAAGATGGGTGCTTCAAATGCAAAAGTGACCATAAGTTGGTTAAATGCAAGGAATATATAAAAGCCGCTGTACATGACAAATGGAACACAGTAAAAGAACTTGGCGTGTGCTATAGCTGTTTACATCGAGGTCACAGCATGAAAGATTGAAAGTTAAAACGCACATGCGGCTGGACTGGATGCGACAAAATGCATTAAAGATCGTTACATCCAAAATACTGCTTAAAGTAGTGCCAATAGAGTTAATGGGTCCAAATAAGATGATAATCGAAACATTTGCTTTTATAGATGAAGGTTCTTCTGTTACATTGATGAACACAGATTTGGCACATGAGCTGGGTGTCAACGAAGACAAGACAAAGATCACTCTGAATTGGATCGGAAAACAAGCTATGGCTGTAGACTCTATGAGTTACAAGTTGAAAGTCCGCGCATAGGATAGTAACAACAAATGGCTGTATTTGAAACACGGTTCCTGAACTTCAACTACCGCTGCAGACGCTTGATATGACAATTAAAGGGTATATAAATGCTCGGCCAAAGCATCTGGTTAGAGTAAATAACTGTCAACTAACACATGCTATGAAGAGCTTTCCACTGGACAGCAATTTTGTTGCAGCAAAACTGCACTGGGATGGTATGTCTACGGCTTGACAAAAAGGCAGCCACAAGTGTCATCAATTTGTACAGCCGTTCTTCACCCAATTGGTACGAAGACGAAATATGTAATGGACATGCAGAAGACGATGACCGATTATTTTACCACAGAAGGTTTCGGAGTTAAGGCAACAGGAAAGCCTTAGAAAACCGATAGCTACAGTACGGCTCTACACTGGCTACACGCAGTCGAAAACAAAATGCGTTAGATAAACAAGATGGATGAGTATAAACGAGCTATGATAGACTTTGTAGAGAAACGATATGCTGTTAAGCTCTCTAAGGAAGGAAGGCAGAAGCTATACATCCTCACACATGGTATTTGCCGCATTTTGGAGTGCACAATATCATCAAGCCAAAAACGATGCGGTTGGTATTTGATGCACCAGCAGCAATAGATGGCGTCTCCCTAAATTCAAGACTTCTAAAAAGGCCCAGATGAAAACCCACCATTGACGAAGATTTTGTTTCAGTTCCGTCAATGGAGGATATCTGTATGCGCCGACATAACGGAGATGTTTTTGCAGGTGCGCCTCAGGGAACCTGATCAGCAGGCTCTAAGACTTTTATGGAGACATGGAAAATGGCAGTTATGATATTTGGAGCAGCTTGTTCGCCATGTTGTGCGCAATACGTGAAGAATATCAAAGCGCAAAATGCCACAAATCACAAGGAAGCTGTCATAGATGCCATTGAGTCAAAGCACTACATGGATGACTTTGTGGCATGTTTTAATTCTGAAAGCGAGGCTTATGACATCAGCAATGAGGTGAAAACAGTACAAAAGATAGCTCATTTTGAGCTGAGAGGATTTGTATCAAACTCTATGGAGGTACAAAATAGGCTTAATAGCACATCTTGCAAGGCTCCAAATGCTACAGTGAAAATGGATAGCGAGAAGATTGACAAGATCCTGGGAATGCATTGGGATAGCAGCAACGATAACTTTATATTTGATCTACAGTTTAACCACGTCGATAGGGATATTGCAAGAGCCGCAAGATGCCCAGCAAAGCGCGAATTGCTCAGTTTGGCTATGTCAGTATATGATCCGTTTGGAATGTTAGCAGACTTGATGGTACATGGCAAGATTTTAGTCCAAGATGTATGGCTTTCAGGAATAGACTGGAATGATTCTTTGCTCGAGCGATTTATGCAATGGGCTAGTCGATTGGAATGTGTTAAGCATTTTAAGATGGATAGATGCTATTCCATGAATTTCTTAGATCAAGATACACATATTGAACAGCATGTGTTTGTAGATGCCTGCGATTTGGCATTTGCTGCGGTAGCTTATTGGAAGATTATGAATAATGGCTCTATTAATACAATATTTGTTGCAGGCAAAACAAAATGTGCTCCATTAAAGATGCTTTCAGTGCCGCGGCTCGAGCTTCAGGCAGTGGTGTTGGGTACTCAATTCTGGCTTGTCATGACATAAAGGTGCAGAGCACAACATTGTGGTCCAATTCCATGACAGTTATTTCATAGATTCATTCAGATCAACGACAGTATAAACCATTTGTGGCTTATCGCATAAGGGAAATCCTGGAATCTACTGATCAGAGTAATTGGAGATGGGTACCTACTGACTTGAATGCTGCCGATAAAGCTACGAAAGAATCCAAAGGAATGAAATATTATGTTGGAAACGTCTGGACAGAAGCACCCGAATTTCTGAAACAGGACATGTTTTTCTCAATGATAGAAGGCAATTTAATTGACGACACATCGAAGCGAAAGAAAATAATTCTGACGGTTCTACAGGATCCCCTGGTCGATATGAATCGGTATTCGAACTATTTGTTTTTGAAACGCACAATTTCGTGGATATTGCAATTTATTAAGCGTCTTCGTCACCAGTATGCTGCAGATGCTTATGGAGAGCTAACATCCAGCAAATTACGATGGGCGGAAATCGCGCTATGCAATATGGCGCAGACTTAAGCATTCAAGCTGAAATTGAATGACCTGAAAGAATAGGGAATTGTAATGAAAAACATCTCATTATTTTCCTTGTGCCCAGCACTGTCTTGTGATGGCATTCTTGTCGTTGATGGAAGGATTGATTATGCAGCTGCATTACCATAATCAGCTCGGCGGCCCATAATCATTCCTAAAAGACTTTCTTGATCAATTTGATTGTTAAATGGTATCACGAGGTTACCCTCACCAAAATGAGAAACTAATTATCAACGAAATTAGACGAAAATTTTGGATTGTACATCTGCGCAGAGCTGTGAAGAGTGCTAAAGCAGTTTGTCAACGATGCAAAATTGAGAGAGCTGTTCCAATACCGGCACAGATGGGGCAGTTACATATGGATAGAGTAACACCGTATCGGCGTCCATTCTCGTACACAGGACTGGACTATTTTGGACCAATCATTGTCACGATTGGCCGACGACCTGAAAAGAGATGGGTTGCTCTGTTCACATGCCTTACAATCTGAATCGTCCTGTATCAAAACTAGCAGTGGTGGATGTGTTGGGTAATTAAAATAAATTTCTGTGGTACATTTAACGGTTGTACTTGATTTGTTTCTTTATTATTCCAGACATTTAAGCAGAGTTGCATATTCTATTTTTGTGTTGTTTTCATTATATTCTGACCAGGTAAGAACAGTTAGTCTCCTCTAATACATTTTCATAGCTAGTAATTGCAGAGTGAATAGTTTCAGTTTCGGAAGAAGATTCTTCTCCAGACAGGTGATTTCCTACAATGGAATCCTGACTACCTGTGATAGAAATGTGGTTAATGACTATCGTTGATAAAGCGTCGGCTACGACGTTAGTGGAACCTGGCTTGTAGAATATTTTTGGGGAAAATTCTTCTATGAAAGCATGCCAACGTTCCATTGGGTTTCGTGCAGAAACTGCGAAAGAAAGCGGTTGATGATCTGTGTGAATTTCTAAATTTGTGCAAAAACTCTCGACTGAACCCTCCACGAGGGTGCCGACTGGAAATAACACTCCTCCAGTTCCTCTGGGAACTGGTGTTAGCTAAGACCTTTGTCGAAGACATGTACAAGGGCTCCTCAATAGACTTAACGCATGCCTGAAGCTCTTGTCATGGTCTGAGGTAACGAGGGCTGGACTAAGGTGTCATGCGACGGAACGTGCCGATATTCAGACTGGCTGGGGGCCTTTACCTAAAATAGCCCAGTCGTAAACGGAGCGGCCGTATACCTGGCGCCCTCCGGTCGTGATAGCCTTACCTGCATAGTGCGCATCTCTGTGCAGGCGGATCACCCTTTCTTTGCAATTCGTGGGAATCAAAACATGAATACAATTAACAAAACAAACTCAAACATAAATAGCATGAAAAATATAAAAAATACAAATAAAACCACAAACAAATAAAAACACAAACGACGACGGAATCGCAGGTTCTTCGTCATCGGCAGCGGCTTCAAAGCCTGGCCAAAGCCTAAAACAGACGCCGGAGCTGGTTACCATGCCAGCCGGTGGAACTAGCGAAGCTGGTCCAAGTAAACCCGTTTTACACCCGGGCCATGGGGTAGATGGAGTGATTCTACCATCTCCTGTCACCAAGGCAGGTGTGATGGGGAAACCTCCAACAGTCAGCGTCGCCAGGAAGTGCAAGTTCGCAAGTATATGGAGCGAACCAGAGAAAGTTTTAAGGACTTATCGAAGCTTTTTCATAAAGCTAATGTCGTTTTTTCGGATATGGAAAACTTGTTCAGTAATTCGTCATTATTGAATGAGCAACCTAAACGAAAAAAGAGTAGTTCTTCTTCGCGGCATGCGCAGACTTCCTTTTCTATCCCGCAATCAGACCTGGATCTGCAGCATTCAAATACAACTGGTACATCTCAATCAACCAATTTATCAACCAATTCATTGCCTAAACATGTTAAGACCCACCATAACCCACATGTTATTGAAATTTCGGCCCCACAATCAACATCTTTATCCAATAGTGTAAATTTTAATGTCGCGCCAGTTGATACGGTAGCCAATATACTGACTGCCGTACCGCCTCGCCCGTCAAGGCCCCTCCAAGGCATTCCTCCTCCGAATCCTAAGAGACATGTTTTTATCTCTAGGCTTTCTAAAGATCAGTCTCCGTATGATGTTAAGGCTTATGTCCAAAACAAAATACAAGATGCTGATATTTCGGTGGATAAATTTAATTTTAATTACCCAAGGGAAATATCGTCATTTAAAATATCGTGCTCACAAAGTGTTTTTGATAATATTTGTCAACAACACTTTTGGCCTGAACATATTTTTGTGGCTGAGTACCAAGGTAATGCAAATCGAAAGAAAGATCGGAACCCGATATCAGGTGATGGCTCCTCTTTACCTGTTATACCTTCAAACGTAGTATCAAAAAACTAATTTCCTCTATCTCTTTAGCTTACCAAAATGTACGAGGCCTTAATAGTAAGCTATCTAGCCTATTTCTTAACAGTCATTCCTTCGACTTTGACATCATCTGTTTTACTGAGACCTGGCTCAAACCCGCCACATCAGATTTTTCTATTTTTTCTTCTAATTATACTATATATAGATGTGATCGTATTACTCGAATTGGAGGCGGAGTATTATTGGCTGTTGACTCCAATCTCGCCTCGGAACCGATTCCAACCACTTTTAATTCGGACATTGAGTTCATTTGTGTGAAAGTTTCTTTCAATAAATTTTCTATATATTTAACTTGTTCTTACATTCCACCCTCGGCTGATGATACAGTATACGATACTCATCTTAACGCCATTAAATATATATCATCTCTAGCTTCTGACACTGACTTGCTCTTTGTCTTGGGTGATTTTAATCTGCCCAATGTTGGATGGATCGCCTCCAATGACTTGAATTTACTTATTCCTGATAGCTCCAATAGTTTTATTGATGGCCTCTCAGAGCTTTCTTTGGTACAAATCAATCCTGTTTGCAATTCTATCAACAGGACACTCGACCTGCTATTTGTATTGGACCCCACCAATACCATTGTATCTAGGATTGACCCATTGGTTATGCCAGAAGACCCATACCATCCAGCTCTTAATACATGCATTAATTTACCTTTGCGTTCAGATGTATTATCATCTAATACCGCTGTGCGCACTCGGTGTTTTAGCAAAACAGATTTCAATAGACTAAACAATCTGATTTCGTGTATGGATTGGTCTCAACTATACGCATGTTCTGATTTGGATAATGCCATTAAGCTTTTTTATATTACTCTAAATTCTTTATTTGATATCTGTGTTCCGCTTGTATCTCCTATCAGTTCTACTATACCCCCCTGGTTCTCTAGAGAGTTATCACATTTAAAAAATGTGAAATCCAAGCAATTCAAAAAATATAAAAAGTCTGGAAATCCTTACGATTTCTCCAGATATGTAATTACCAACTCCAATTTTCAGGTACTTAACTCTCAGTGCTACAACAATTACTTACAACGTTGTAAGGTTGAATTCTCTAGAGATCCTAAGCAGTTCTATAAATTTGTAAACTCTAAACGCAAAACTATATCATTTCCATCATCTCTCACCTTAAATAACGTTCAAGCTAATCTGACCAATCAATAGCCGATTTGTTTGCTGACTTTTTCCAAACTACATACTCTACGAGTAGACCCCATGATGGTCACTCTTACCCTTACATGCTGAGCAGTATAAACTGTATGTATAGCCCCGCAATCACAGAAAGCTCTCTTCTTTGTGAGCTTAAATTAATTAAATCAGTACATACACCAGGTTCCGATGGTGTGCCTGATTCCGTATTAAAGTACTGTGCGGAATCTTTGTGTAGACCGCTACATAAGTTATTCACTTTATCAATTGACTCTTCGTCTTTTCCAAATCTATGGAAAGACTCTTATATTATCCCTCTTCACAAAAAGGGTATTAAATGCGACCTTCAGAATTATAGGGGTATTGCTAAGCTTTCTGCAATTCCGAAGTTGCTTGAAAAAATAATAACTTCTCATCTTCAACATTTATGTGGTTCTATTATCTCTCCTACTCAGCATGGGTTTATGAGGTGTAGATCGACAACCACTAACCTTCTTGAGTTTACTTCTCTTGTGATTAAAGGGTTCAAGAAAAAGATGCAAACTGACGTTATTTATACGGATTTTAGTAAAGCTTTCGATTCTGTAAATCACTCACTATTAATTCATAAGCTCGATCTTCTCGGCTTTCCGAATAATCTTCTTATTTGGATTTCCGACTATTTAAGTAACAGAACGCAAAGAGTTAGTTTCAAAACTTCATTTTCAAAAACCATCAAAGCTACGTCTGGAGTACCGCAAGGTAGTCATCTTGGCCCACTTCTTTTTACGTTATTTATAAACGATCTTCCAACTGTTTTATCCCACTCACGTGCACTCATGTATGCGGATGACGTCAAGCTTTGTTTAACCTATAGTGAACCTTTCTCTGATAGATTTTTGCAAGCGGACTTAAATGCACTGTTTTTTTGGTGTCAAGCCAACTTGCTTAATTTAAATAGTTTAAAATGTAAAGTAATGACTTTCTACAGATCCTTTCGGCATATTTGTCAGTATTCACTAAATGGCATTATCTTGGAATGCTTAAATGATAACGAAGGCTCAGTAAATGATTTGGGTATAATTCTAGATCATAAACTGAAGTTCGATAAACATATTGCTGTTGCAGTCAATAAGGCAATGGGAGTTCTTGGGTTTATTAAGCGATGGTCAAAGGAATTTGATGATCCTTATATTACTAGGCTTTTATATACATCTCTTGTTCGTCCGATTCTTGAGTATGGGTCATGCATTTGGTCTCCTCAATACGAATCACATCGTGCCAGAATAGAATCGGTTCAAAAACATTTTTTAATATTTGCTCTTCGCGGCTTGAACTGGAACTCAGAAATACAGTTGCCTTCGTACTCTAGTAGACTTTGCTTAATCCATCTTCCCTCTCTTACTAATCGTAGAATTATGCTTGGAGTAATGTTCGTCCATAAATTACTACAGGGTCAAGTAGACTCAGTTAGTTTGATGGACGAAATAACTTTCAACATACCTTTTAGATTAACTCGTAACTTTAATCCTCTTTATCTTCAGCATTGCACCACTAACTGGGCTTTGCATGAACCTTTTCGTATTCTGTGTGCTGACTATAACAATCTGTACCGTACGATTAGTTTCGAGCGTTCTTCGCCTACTATTAAAGCCTCTATATTATTGTTTCTAACTTCTAACTAACTAACTAACTAATCTCTAATTTTATCTTGGTCTGATTGGGTTTTTCTGGGTTTTCCCCAATCCTAGCAGCGAATGTTGGACCAATCGTTTTTCTTTTTCATTTTAGATACCCCCAGAATATAAAATATATATTTATAATTACATTTACATTTACATTACACTGTAATAATTAAATTTATATTTTAATTTAAATGTATAGTTAAATGTCGGCTGCTTATAGCTTGACAATAAATAAATAAATAAATGCTGAAAAAAAAGAGTGCTGGCAGCATTTTTCAGCGACAAAATGCGGGTGCAGAATCCAGTCCATCAGTGGAATGGCTAGAGAAGGTAGCGTGGGCCAAGAGCGTGCTTCCCGCTTACAGCGAGCTGGCGCCCAGGACGCAGGCCCAGGCTCAGGCCAAGAGGCAACACTCAGAGGAGACTCCTGGCCCATCTAACAAGAAGTCGAGGATTCAGGTGGGTAAATCCCTAATAGGGGTTCTTGACCGAGGTGATTCGGGCGGCAGGATTCCCAAGAATCAATGGAAGTGGGTGGAAACGGCACTGGCCATCTGCTGCTTCGAGATGCTGGAGTAGTAACCTGGACCACCACCGGTCTGCAAGGATGTTGGGTGGTACCAGGGCAACGTTAAGGTAATAGCTTGCGACGATGAGAGGTCTGCAGAGCTCTACAGAGCGGCAGTCTCAAATATCGGCGAGGTATACCCAGGAGCCAAGTTGGAGGCTGTAAAGTGGAGCGACATTCCAGTCCGGCCCAGGGCCAGAATGTGGATTCCATCCTCCATCAAGGAACCGGAGCGAATCGTGAAGATGCTCAAGGCACTGTGAGAAGCCACCTTTCGATGTAGCGTCAGACGACGAGGACGCGAACATGACAGAGGTGGAGGGAATGTCTTCAGATGTCTGTAAAGATTCTGCAGATAAACCTCCACCACTGTAAAGCAGCCTCCGCTGCACTGCTCCTCCGTATGGTTGGACACGGAGCTAACATTGTCGTAGTCCAGGAACCTTGGTTGATTGTTGGTAAGGTTTCTGGACTAGGAACACCAGACTACAAGCTAGTAGTTTCTGAAACACACGTGCCTGCATTCTTGCCAAAAAAAAACTTGAGTATTTTCTTGCTTCATAATTTTAGCAATGAGGACAACACAGCAGCAAGCCTGGAACTCCAGTCAGCTCCGATAAGGTTGCTGTCTTGTTATATGGCCTATGACCACCCAGGCCATCCTCCAGTAGAAGTCACGAGAAGTCTAATAAAAGACTGCGAATCGCGATGTATCAACCTCATCATTGGATGCTACGCCAATGCACACCACACCCAGTGGGGCAGCACAAATACAAACACAAGGGGTGAGTCACTCCATAACTATTTTCTCAACACTAACCTAGTTTTAGGCAACAAAGGTTGCGAGCCTACTTTTATAATAAAGGACAGAAAGGAGGTCATTGACCTTACCCTGGTATCCTATCCTCTATATGAACTCATCAGAGACTGGAAAGTGGCACACGATCACTTCTTCTCTGATCACAGATACATTGAATTCTCCCTTAACTTGAGGCACTCTAAACCAACCCCTTTTACCAATCCAAGCAAGATCAAATGGCCAATATTTATTGCTTTCATTAAAAAGGCTATCCCGGAACTTCGCAAGAGATCGAGAAACCTCTTCAATCAAGCCAACGCTGTTAACACAGAAGAATCTTGGCTCAATTATAAACAGGCCCTATTAATATACATGATTCATGGAAAGCTTTCTGCTCTAAAATAGAATCAACACCGGACGCGGCCAGACTGAAGAAGATTGTATCCAAATCTTCCTCACCTTAGGATACCTCAAAAAATAGGATGACACCTGGACTACATCAAGCGAAGAATCGCTGGATGCACTCTTAAAAAAGCATTTTCCGGGCTGCAAAGCAACCAATCAGGGTAGATACCAAACCCCGACCGAGATGCCAATGAGCCCCTCTCTTCTAAGCAGGCGCAACATAACCTGGGCTAAAAAAAGCTTTAAACCGTACAAATCACCTGGACCGGACGGCAAATTTTCTGACCAACTACAACAAGCATAAACTGCCATAAACTGGCTGCAATCTATCTTTCTAGGAGCTCTCAAAACTGGCCATATCCCAAACGCATGGCGAGGCTAAAAAATAATTTTCATACCAAAAGCTGGCAAATCATCCCATACGACAGCAAAGGACTTTAGACCGATCAGCCTGTCGTCATTTATGCTCAAAACCTTCGAACGGCTCTTGGCTCTTCATCTAAGAGCATCCATTCCCCCCCCATCTCTTGTCTAATTCTCAACACGCATATCGGAAAGGCAAATCGACGGAAACAACTTTGCACTCCGTAGTCGCCACTATAGAAAAATCCCTTTCGCTCACTGAATACTTCATAGCCTTCCTAGACATCAAGGGAGCGTTTAACAACGTCGTCCCGGTAGCAATCACTGAAGCACTCACGAATTCGGGGACTTATCGACCAATTGCTCACATGCAGGGTCGTATCGTCCACACTTGGCTCTTCACACTCACCGGGTTCGTCAGTAGGGGAACACCTCAAGGAGGGGTTCCATCTCCTCTTCTATAGAACCTAGCAGTCAACAGGCTGCCCAGTCGGGAAAAGTTACCGGAAAACTTTCCGAAATCTTATGGAAAACGCCGCTGTTCAGTCCAGCCAAGTTGTGGAAAACCTTCATTTGCTTTTATACATGCGTGGCCGGGGTAATTCCATACTTTTTAGCGGAATTTTTTCCGGCAGGGTCAGCCAAGGGCTCGGAAGGCTTACCGGAGGCCGTCACTGCTCTGTTCCACACAAAATTCCGGTGTAGGAAATTTATTTTCAGAATTTCCCCGCCGCAATGGGACTGGAATATCGTGTGGAATTGGCTACAAAAAGATCTGCGCAGTGCACAAAAAGAAAATTTAAAAAAAATTGTTTTTTCTCTGTAATTTATTTAAAATGTAACATTCTTAAAAGTACTTAAATTAATGTTTACTAAAATAGTTATATGGTAGAATATTTTGCAGAGTGATTTTCGCTGAAAATAAACAAAATATAAAAAACTATGCTTTTATTATTTATTTCAAATTACATATTCTTAATGTTGTAATTTTATTACCTTCGATGTCCGTCCAGTTGTCGGTTTGTTGCTTTCTGTAATAAAAGGAGATTAAATATTATTTAATTATTATATTTTAATTTTTTAAAAACCATTAAAGCTTACCTTTTTCAAATATGCGCAGTGCGCACATGTTGTTCACATAGTACTGCAGCGCAAAGAAAACGAGAAAATTAATATACATATACACAACAAGAAGGCGATCGCGTGTTTTCGACTCTACGACAACTTGAAACAAAGAAAGAGAGAGACATAGAACAAAGCAGAAGCGCAAATTGCCAAAGTTCTGACCATGAACAAATGGGAAATATCGTATGAGGAAAAATATGTGGAAATGAGCAGCGAACACCTCCGGTAACCGGAACGCATAACTGACCGTGTGTGGATTTGGAGAGGAACTCTCTAAATAACGAATTTTTCTAGGCGAAAGCGATGTGGACTTTTTTCCGTACTCCCTTATTTAAAAACTGGGTGTTATGTGACGTAGACGTAGGTGGGGGCTGCCAGGTTGTTGCCTACGCAGACGACGTAGCACTAATCTTCACGGGAAATTCCCTCAAACACTATGCGACTTGATGTCGGTCAAGCTACAAAAACTGGTCACCTGGGCCGATGAGTGTGGCCTGGGGATTAAGTCCAGCCAAAACGGAACTTGTACTCTTCTCTAGGAAATACAAAATCCCAGCTCTAATACACCCAAGAAAAAGACTCCGTCCTCTCCTCCAGCGAAAGCGCCAGACACTTGGGTTTAATTCTGGACAGGCAGGTGGACTGGAAAATAATCATGCAAGAAAGATGTAGAAAGGCAACAGTTGCACTCTACACTTGCAGGAAGCGATCGGCCTGAAATGGGGCATGTCGCCATATATCGTCCACTGGCTATACATAACTATAGTCAGACCGATACTACTATATGGTATAGCAATGTGGTGGCCTGCTCTTAACACATCTGGCGAAGCTCTAGACGCCATTCCTATCATTCAGCCAATCAGGCAAGTAAGCAAAAATATTTCCACGATGATAGCAATTCGACTGAGAGATTCTAACTCTTGGATAGAATGCTCAACAGGGCACTCCGCCATTTTTAAGGACAACCAAATCGTTCCTTCCAGAACCGACTACTGTATGCCAATAGAGCATATCGAAACTCCCTTTCAAATTTTTTTTTAATTTGAGACATAATTTCTTTATGTTTTATTCAAAGTTTTGGAGATAACAGTAATTGGTTTTTTTTTTGTCTGTAGTGAGAATAAACTTTTGTGAATATTGATATTTCCGTTTTCTTAGACATATGTTAAGAAACCATACCGTTATCTCCCTGTAACAATTTAGTGAGTGGTTTCGTTATGGATGCATATTATTTACAAATTTTCTGTAATAACCGGTTAAACCCAGAAAACCTCGAAATTCCTTTAAATTCTCGGGTAAAGGATATTTAATAATAGCTTCTATTTTTTGAGGATCAGTTTTGATGATGTTGTGTGATTCCATATACTCCAAAAATTCAATTTCCCATCTGAAGAATTTTGAGTTTTCTAAAGATATCTTCATGTTTGCTTTAAAAAGGATCTCAATGATTGCCTGTAAATCATCTTAATGTTGTTCCGGAAATCCTGAAAAAACTATAATATCGTCCATATAAATGTGACAAGTGTTTCCAACTTGTTCGCTCAATATATTATCCATTGCCCTTTGGAATATGCCTGGTGCATTCGCAAGCCCAAATGGCAGACGTCTCTTCATCTTTCATTTAAAATTTTTGGAATCCAGATTTTTAATCAATTGTCGAAAAGAATCGTGCTTTCCCTAAGTTAGACAAAAGAACCTAAGGATGTGGCATTGGATACCTATCGGGAATTGTATTATTATTAAATTTTTTGAAATCGATTCCTTGGTGTCTCGTCTTCGTTAAAGCCTTTTTTTTCCAACTACCTATACTAGAGCATTGTAAGGACTTCTGCTAGGTTTTACTATGTTTTCGTTCAACATCCTATTTACTTCATGATTAACAAAATTGTTAACTGAGTGAGGATAAGAATATTGCTTGCTTTAGATTGCATTTTCATTTATTGTTCGAATCTCTCTTCGGATATCTGTCCTAAAAGGGAGACTGGTTTGAATCTGAGAATGCTTTTCTTCTATCTCTTAAACGAGCTGTTGTTCAAGGATATTCAAATCTGTTTCATTATTATTATGATTTACTTTACACAATGAAGAACTTATCGTATAGGATACCGACATCTTCCGATGTCTGCTCTTTTTAAATTTTTTCTTTGTGCGTTTTGTTTCCCAATTTTTTTGTTTATTTGTTTGTGGGCCTTCAGCATCACTCAGTGACGATGATTCAGTATCTGATACATTAAAAGGGAAAATGTTTTATATTTTCCATTTTGGTAGTCCAGGTACGAAACGAATGTATAGGCTTCATCTTTACTCATTAAATTGCCTACTGTTCTTGGGCATGTTTTATAAAACTTATTTTTTCTGTTTTATTATTATAATGCAAACTTCCTTCCGATAAATTAATTACTGCTTTGATTTCCTTCAAAAGATTATAGCCAACCAAAAGATCTGCATCTAGGTTGTTGATTTCATAGAGCCTGTGGCGTTTGCCGAATATATTTATATCATGAAAGTGTGCTATTATACTGTAGCCGTTTACAGTTTTTATTATTTTCTTTAATTCTAACTCTTCTGCATTGTCGTAAATACCTTTGTTCACATAACAAGCGTTAGCACCTGTTTCTATCAATGTTTTTATTCTTTTATTTATTTTCTTGACTATCCTGTTCTTCCTCTTAAAAATTATCATCTTGAAGATTGTTAACACGCATAAGCTTGTTGGGTTGCTGACCTGAAGGAGGACTCAGCTCCCGCTTCTTTGGTTGCATAAAGTTTTGATTTTGACCATATGGATATGGCTTGTTTTGCAATTGGATGGACTTGTCTACATCTATTGGCACCTGTGCAGGTTGAGAAGTGCTGTTGCTGTGCGCAGCATATTGATTTTGTGGAGCTCGATCAAAGCGCAAGCGATTGTCAAATTTTTTAAACAGATTTTGTATTGTCAGCTTTCTTTTGTTGATTCCTTTGCCCTGACCTAGGATTGTTGTGTTGTTGGGAATTAGCAATATGATTGTATGCAAAATTAGGCATTTGATAATTCAAGTTCTTGTGCATTTGCCAAGGTAATACTATTGCTGTCTTTGTCACCGTATGTCATGATAGTTCTGTTTATGAGCAGAGTAAATTATTTTCTGACCAAATTGTAGTAATCGAGGACAAATAGGTTACCCTGCCTTAGAACGCTTAGCTCTTGTTCTATTATGAAGATTGGTCGTCTATACGCGAAATCCAATCTTGAAAGTATAGCTTCCAAACTAGGAACTGTACCATGATTGGTTCAAGTGTCATTAGCTCTGCCTGTCACTTTATTTCGGAGAATTGTCAACGTACGTACGTACTTACTGCTTCCCTCTTTGTACATACGCATAGCGCAGCAAGCTGCTTCGCGCCAGCTAACATACGCATTGTAGCTACCCGAAAATTTGGGTATTGATATGATAACGTCGAAAGACTCATCACAACGAATGGTATCATTGACTTGTATAGTCTTGTATTCTTGTTCATTGTTTGGGGACAAAATAACGTGCAATCTTTATTCTGCAATTTGTTGTTCAAGTGCTCTAGTTTGATTCGCAATTAACTGAGCTACCAAATCTGCTGTTAAGTGATCGTAAGCAATTTTTAAACCTTCAAAACTTTTAATTAGATCTTCCAGTATTTATCAATTATATTTTCACAATTTTCCGAGTTAATGTTTCTTATCAACACAAAGTACATTTTTATACCCTGAGCCCATTGAAATGGGCAAAAAAGGGTATAATGCATTTGGCAGAATGTATGTAACAGGCAGAAGGGGGCGTGGCAGACACCCAAAAGTATATATATTCTTGATCAGGATCAACAGTCGAGTCGATTGAGCCATGTCCGTCTGTCTGTCCGTCTGTTCGTCTGTTTGAACGCGTCGATCTCAGAAACCATAAGAGCTAGAGACTTCAAACCTGGTATGTAGGATAGCCATAGGAATGATACATCGAAAATGAAGTTTTAGTATGAAAAGCTTCTTTGATTTTTGAGATATCTCAACCAATCTCACACGATACAAATTTGGGGTGGTATTATTCATCCTGACCAAATTTGGTTAAAGTCGGCCCACTATATCATATAGCTGTCATAGAGACGCTCTACCGAAATCAAGTTTTAGTATGAAAAAGTTTTTTGTTTTTTAAGATATCGTAACCAAACTTATAGAATATGCATATATGTTAGTTTTGTACATTCTGACCAGATTTGGTTCAAATCGGTTCCATATATCATATAGCTGCCATAGGGAAAATTTGTCGAAAATCAACTTCTATAAAAGAGTACCTGGGCTCAGGGTATTCTACTGTCGAGCGTGCTCGACTGTAGCCGCACCTCACCGCGAGCGAAGCGAGCCGGGGGTAGGCGAGCAAAGCGAGCAGGGGGCGGAGCCCCCTTGTTTATATATAAAATTTATAAAAATAACTAGGGGCTTCGCCCCCTGCTCGCTTCGTTCACCAACCCCCTGCGCTCTTCGCTCGCGAAATAGAAACGTGAATGGGAGGAGCACTTCTTATATTTTTCTTGAATAAACTTTTTTTCAATTATTATCAGTTATTTGAGAAGAATTTAAAATTTTTGGTTGTTGGAAATTCCCTGCTGAATGTTATAAGTAGCAAAAAATGTATATAATATAACATTTAAAAAAAAAAAAGAAACGAATAATTATATTCACGCTGCCAGCTGCCCCTGCAATTGGATTCTGGGAAAAAGCCAGATCTAGCGGGAAAATTCTAGATTTGGCAGAAAAACTTGAGTCTTGGCGTGCAAAAGCGAATCTGTGTCTTTGGTGGAGATACCTTAAAAAACATAAAAGATTTTCATACTAAAGCTTAATGTAAACCCGATTGTTCCTTTGGCATCTATATTATATAGTAACTTGGTTCTGACCAAATTGTAAAAAATCTTTATATAAAAAAAATATATAAAAAAATTGCCTGGTGTGGATAATGAACCCGCGCTTCCCAACAGTTGGTCTAACACACCATCCTCTGCACAATTTATATCTTTGTTTTGTCAACTCGATTTAAAACAAGCCATGATCAACCAAGTTTCGAACCCGGAGCTACTGCTTCTAATTCTAACAGACCATTCTCTGCACCACTTTGCCACTGCTTCCTAGCACTGGCCAAACTCTAGTACACTAAAAACACATGTAAATTGAAAATATATATATATAGATCAGCGGTGGGCAAGCCCTTGCTCACGCTGCTCAAAACGGTAAATTAGCTTGCCTGCGATTTTTGACAATACAACAACAACTTTTGACGCTGCTTAAATTTTTTATGACCCCCAATAAAGCAAAACAATAAATACACAGCAAATGCTCGAGTCTTGGCTGCGACGCGTACCGTCATAAAAGTGTTCATTTTGCTAAGATTTATGACTTCAGTACCGTTTTGTACACTGTGTGAAAAGTTTTGATGCGTTTTGATGCAGGTCTTGAACCCGTGATACCTAACGCGTGAGTCTAACAGACCATCCTCTGCACCATCTGCCACTGGATGGCTCGCCTGACCAAACTATGTGCAAACACTGCACTTTGACCTTTAATTTAACACCCATTCAGGTCGATTTAGAAAAATCCCGCCTTATCTCCCGATGAAATTATCTTAAGAATATTGTGGGCCAGTTTGAGGGTCGTACGATAAACCGTTTGGGCTGTACAATGCTAAATCAGTTGGACAAAGAACTTTATATATATAGATTATTATATATTTCTGATGGTTCAAGTAAGCGTTCTTCTTCTTCGTTGGTGAATATGAACTTTTATTAGTCTTCCTTCCTTCTGGCTTTAGGGTTTTCTTTTCGGCTGTCCCGGCTTAAGAAATCTCGAATTGATTGTTGTAAAATAAACTGGTCTTCCTTCTGGTTTTTGGTATTTTCATTTGGTTGTCCAAATTTAGCAAATCTTGAATTGTTGATTGAGGCACTCACTTGTTGAACATTTTTGGTGCTCTTGAGTTAATATGGCACATGGTATTTCCAATTGTTGAAAATTTTGAATGCACTTGAGTTTTTTTGAATTCAAAATCTTTTTATAATATTCGTCTCCTTTGGTATACAATATCGGTACTTGACAAACTCTAGAATTACTAAAGATTTTGTTTCTTTGAATTAGATCTTTTTAATGAGTTTTTAAATGCGAGCCACACGTTGGGCGCCAGTTAACAATTCAACAAATATTAAATTGAAAAAGTGTTTATTAGTGGGAGACAAGTACTTCCGATGTGATTGATACCAAAACTAGAACTAAAGTACAATGAGAAACTTATGCTGCAAAGTCAGCTGTGCTTAAGCTAAAGCTTATTTTCAAAAGCTCGTATAAAACTGCTGGTGCAATCATAAGCACAATGGTGTAATTGAATAGCTGGATTGTGCTTCCGTTGCAAATCAACCGCGAGAGTCTAGATCGTTAAGTGTTTACGTTACGAACTGCGCAGAAGAATCTTTATTTTTAACGTTTACGTTAGAACTGAGCAGGAAAATCTTTTCCTTTGAATTTAATGTTTATCTTAAAAGTTGCAGCTGCGCGTTAAGAAAAAGCGGTATCTACAAGGGGTCTGATAAGAGAATTTTAACGATTGGAAATATTGTTTTTAATATCGAAAAGCTTAATAGAATGGAATGGAAATCCAATTGAAAATACTATTTATAATATTAAAGACAATTGCTTTGCAGGCTGGGTTATAATTTGCATGGCAAATTGATCGTGCGAGCGAGACAGCATAAAAATACGTTTTCATGCAATCGAACGAAAAGTTACCAATTTTTTTTTGGGTATCGAGCATAAATTATTAAACAATTTTTTTGGGTAACGAACTAAAAATCAAGCGATAATCAAAAATGTTATTCTTATAATAGAAAGGTCGCCAAACAACAAATAATCTCCATTATTAAATGGATTTTTACATTTGTTATTTAGTTATTAAAATGTTGATGTATAATTTATGTACATACAAATATACAATCATATTAAAATATAATTTAGTTCTGGCTTTCACATTCGGCAAGATTTGTCGGAAGTGAAAATCTGTAGCCGGTTTTTATATCAATCTAGATATATTTTGCGTATTGAATTCACTTTAAGTTGGTGAATTTAAGTCCAATAAAGTGATTGAACATAATATTAAAATGTTTAGACCAAATGCTAGGTGAAAAATTACATTCGATGAAATCCGATAAGAGTGGAAGTGAAAATCGGAATAGGCCTAATAATTATGAATGAATAAAGTCGGACAGAAATTGAGAAAGAGAGACGAAGAAGAGAAGTTAGAGAGAAAAATGGGTGCTGCCAGAATGCAGGCAAAGATATCCAGTAGTTGAGGGAGTACGGAAAAAAATCCACATCGCTTTCGCCTGAAAAATTTCGTGTATTTAGAAAGCACCTCACCAAGTCCACAGCTACGCGTTCCAGTTACCGGAGGCGTTCGCTGCTCATTTCCACATATTTTTCCGCATACTCTATTTCCCATTTGATCATATTCAGAATTTCCTTCGACAAAGTAAGCCACGGCTCTCGAGGTACCGCGGAACCCGTCACTGCACTATTCCACACAAAATTCGAACTCATCTTCAGCAATTTTCGCTTCTGCTTTGTTCTATGTCTCTCTCTTTCTTTCTTACAAGGTGTCGTAGAGTCGAAAATACGCGATCGTCTTCTTTTTGTATGGATTGCAACCCTCTTTTTGTGTATTTATTTTCTCGTTTTGGAAAAGGTAAGTTTAAACTGTTTTTAAAAAAATTAAATATAATATTAAAATAGTATTTAAATATTATTTATTACAGAAAGCAACAAAAAAACAACTGGACGGACATCGAAGGTAATAAAATTTGAACATAAAGAAAATGTAATTCGAAATAATTATCGCATAATTTTTCATATTTTGTTTGTTTTCATTTAACTTTTTTAGTAAACATTAATTTAGGAACTTTTAAGAATATAACATTAAAAATAAATTATAAAGAAAAAATAATTTCTTGTTAATATTTTACTTTTGAGCGCCGCGCAGAACATTTTGTCGGCAATTCCACACGATACCTTCTAACCGCTGGCTGACCCTGCCGAAAAAAATTCATCTAAAAAGTATGGAACTACCCCGGCCACGTATGTCTAAAAATGAATGAAGATTTACCACAAGTTGGCTGGACTGAACAGCGGCGCGTTCCATAAGATTTCGTAAAGTTTTCCGACTTTTCCCGGAAACTTTTCCCACTGGGTATGTTGTAGTTTGTGGCTACTCTTGACCACTTGGCCAAACTTGATTCAGATCGGTTTCTATATCATATAGCTACCATAAAAACAATCTGTCGAAAATTAATTTTCAGTACAGCTTACCTGGGCTCAGGGTATCCTACTGTCGAGCTTGCTCGACTGTTGCAGCCCACTTGTTTTTCCTGTTCCCGGACGATAGTCTTCGTGGCTAAGCTCATTGAAACGGCGTATAGCATTTGTCGCAGCTAAATTGCAAGACATGCACGATGAATAATTGCGATGATTTATCCTGTACGATATGTTATATATCGATAACTATTTTATATACTATTTTTTAACTTTGTGATTTTGATCTAAAATGAAGCTGGTCACTCTCTAATTAAGCAAGCGAAGGAAACACACATGGTGAAATTAAAATAAATAAACTTCAGAATATAATTTACATAGTGGTCCTTCGAGCCAGATGCTTAATTAGCAGCCAGCAATATAGATTACAGTCCTCAAACAAATCTACGTTATCAAAATGTGGCAGTGGAGTGAGCTAAAACTTAGCGGCATTGATTCGTGGAAGTCGCAATCACTGCGAGACGTTTTTTTTGCAATATACCGCAAATTTGTCACAGAAACTTTAACTAATCGATAACTTCGCAACTTTGAAGGCTTAAAACCAGCAGTGCAGCGAGAGCACGAGCAGACAATTTCTAAGGAATTGGGCGAAAACGCATTAATGCGCGTCTGTGAATTCTTTGACATCGGTGTAAGTGATAACGCGGCAAAAATTTAAGTGGCAGCAAATATTGTGAACGCTATATCATTTGTCGGCTCCGAAAACTCTGATGGGTCAAATGCAACGATCTTGAATAAGCAGCTGGTCATTCTGGAACAAATGGAACAAGTGGATGCAGAAAACGTAGACGTCATATGAAAAGTGTGCGAACAGGAGGCAAAGCTTATAAATATGAAACGATTTCTACAGGAGGCGGAAAACAACGCAACTGCAAGCTAAGAGGCAGACATGGCAATAATGCGCAAAGATATTGGCATGCTACAAAAAACATTGGATCTGCTCCAGGCAGAAGAAGAAGCAGTCATCAGCAAGAAAAATGTTCCTTAAACTAAAGTTGCACTAACAGAAATTTCTGGTAACTCTGAACGGTCCATATCGGTCCACATGCTTAATATCAACAATCAAACTCAGCGCATGTCAGAGTGGGTACGCAACTCAGTACGCAAAGTTTCAACAGCAAACATCTGTAGTTTGATGGTACATCAGCATTAAACTGGCGGCATTTCATCAGCGAGTTTAAGGCAACAAGTACATAGCAGACAACTGCAACAGGTAAGAGATCATGATCGAACGCTGACTCGTACCCGTTGTGATTTTTTCACTTTGCTTGAGCGATCTGAGCGGATCGTTCAAACCGAGTGTTTGATTCAAACGGTCAGCTTGAATCAAATTGTCCGCGATCATACTGATCGTTTGTGAGCGTTCGTTTCGATCGAATCACGAGTCATGATCGAACTTGCTGGCTGATTTGATTGGATGCATACCCGTTTTCTTCAAACCATTGGATCGATCATCGAGTCATACTTAAGTTGACACGTTCAGAAAATGTGCGATACAGAGCGCGCACGCAGCAGCGTTTGCGCTTACAATAATATGTTTGTAATATTTATGTGTGTAAATATGTATGTATATAAAATTTATATTATTTATTAGAAATGAAATAGTAGTTATGCTTAAAAGCTGCGTATACTGAAATACTTACATACACGCAATTACACATGGACATAATATAATAAAAGTATTCTAATTTTTTGTACAGACTAGAAAAATTTATCAATCTTTAAATCAGCGGTGGGCACAGAATTTGCAATCGTGAGCACTACAACAACGTCTACAACAAACACAACTTCTGAATAGTTTTTCATTTGGTTGTCCAAATTTAGCAAATCTTGAATTGATGATTGAGGCACTTACTTGTTGAACATTTTTGATGCTCTTGAGTTAATATGGCACATGGATTTCCAATTGTTGAAAATTTTGAATGCACTTGAGTTTTTTTGAATTCAGAGACTTTTTATAATATTCGTCTCCTTTGGTATACAATATCGGTACTTGACAAACTCTAGAATTACTAAAGATTTTGTTTCTTTGAATTAGATCTTTTTAATGAGTTTTTAAATGCGAGCCACACGTTGGGCGCCAGTTAACAATTCAACAAATATTAAATTGAAAAAAGTGTTTATTAGTGGGAGACAAGTACTCCCGATGTGATTGATACCAAAACTAGAACTAAAGTACAATGAGAAACTTATGCTGCAAAGTCAGCTGTGCTTAAGCTAAAGCTTATTTTCAAAAGCTCGTATAAAACTGCTGGTGCAATCATAAGCACAATGGTGTAATTGAATAGCTGGATTGTGCTTCCGTTGCAAATCAACCGCGAGAGTCTAGATCGTTAAGTGTTTACGTTACGAACTGCGCAGAAGAATCTTTATTTTTAACGTTTACGTTAGAACTGAGCAGGAAAATCTTTTCCTTTGAATTTAATGGTTATCTTAAAAGTTGCAGCTGCGCGTTAAGAAAAAGCGGTATCTACAAGGGGTCTGATAAGAGAATTTTAACGATTGGAAATATTGTTTTTAATATCGAAAAGCTTAATAGAATGGAATGGAAATCCAATTGAAAATACTATTTATAATATTGAAGACAATTGCTTTGCAAGCTGGGTTATAATTTGCATGGCAAATTGATCGTTCGAGCGAGACAGCATAAATATACGTTTTCATGCAATCGAACGAAAAGTTACCAATTTTTTTTTGGGTATCGAGCATAAATTAATTAACAATTTTTTTGGGTAACGAACTAAAAATCAAGCGATAATCAAAAATGTTATTCTTATAATAGAAAGGTCGCCAACCAACAAATAACACTAGGCAACAGCCCAATTCTGAATTGGACCAAACCGACTTTTTTGGATAGATTTGGGGCCCCAAACACCGAAAAAAATTTTTTTTTTTTCTATGGCAGAATTTTTTTTTTAGAATTTTTTTAAATTTGGCTGTTTTTTTAATGCTTTTTTTTAGAGGTATGCCCACTTTTGTCATCATTACACCCGAATGCCAAAACCGATATTCAAAAGCTTTACTTTTCCTGAAAGCTAATGAATATACCTATAATTTATCTATACACAGTCTAAGATTAAAGTTAGTAGTTTAAGAGCTATTAATTTTTGAATTAAGAAAATGTTGTTTTTCTTAAGCTTTTTTTTGTTTTTAAATTCAAGGAAAACTCGAAAAAAAAATCTGAACGGGATTATAGATTTTTTTTGGCAAAGCTGCATTATTTGAGCGTCGTTTAAGATATGTCTTATGAAAACCTGTGGAGAGACGGCGATATAATATTTTTTTGTGTCTAGGCATGTTTTTGTCGACTTTTTTGACTTCCTTGTAGAGTGGCATAACCTTTTGTATGAAATTTTTTTGTGTTTTTTGTGATATCCTTACCAATTTTACAGGAAATCAATTTGATGTTGTTTTACGCATTATGACTAAATTTGGTTGAAATCGGTCAACTATATCATATAGCTGCCATAGGAACGATCGGTTGAAAATCCACCTTTAGTATGGAAAACTTTTTTATTTTCTGATATATTTAAATCGAACTCACAAATTGTGTACTCCATGTTGTCCTTTACATCTTTATTAATTTTGGTTCGAATCTGCCTACTATATCATACAGCTGTCATAGGACCGATCGGTCTAAAAACAAGTTTTAGTATGAAAAACTTTTGTGTTTTTTGAGATATCTTAACTAAACTGATATAATATGCATATAAGTTGGTCTTATGCATCCTGACCAAAGTTGGTTCAAATCGGTCAACTGTATCATATAGCTGTCATAGGACCGATCGGTAGAAAATCATGTTTTAGTATAAAAACTTTTTTGTTTTTGGAGAAATCTCAATAAAACTCATAAATTGTGTATCTTTAATTGCCCCTCATATTCTTATAAAATTTGGTTGAAATCGGACCACTATATCATATAGCTGCCATAGGAACAATCGGCGGCATTCGGGTGTAATGATGACAAAAGTGGGCGTACCTCTAAAAAAAAGCATTAAAAAAACAGCCAACTTTCAAAAATTCTAAAAAAAAAAATTCTGCCATAGAAAAAAAAAAAATGTTTTTCGGTGTTTGGGGCCGCAAATCTATCCAAAAAAGTCGGTTTGGTCCAATTCAGAAGAAAAAAGTTGCAATTTGTTGCCTAGTGTAATCTCCATTATTAAATGGATTTTTACATTTGTTATTTAGTTATTAAAATGTTGATGTATAATTTATGTACATACAAATATACAATCATATTAAAATATAATTTTGTTCTGGCTTTCACACTCGGCAAGATTTGTCGGAAGTGAAAATCCGTAGCCGGTTTTAATATCAATCTAGATATATTTTGCGTATTGAATTCACTTTAAGTTGGTGAATTTAAGTCCAATAAAGTGATTGAACATAATATTAAAATGTTTAGACCAAATGCAAGGTGAAAAATTACATTCGATGAAATCCGATAAGAGTGGAAGTGAAAATCGGAATAGGCCTAATAATTATGAATGAATAAAGTCGGACAGAAATTGAGAAAGAGAGACGAAGAAGAGAAGTTAGAGAGAAAAATGGGTGCTGCCAGAATGCAGGCAAAGATATCCAGTAGTTGAGGGAGTACGGAAAAAAATCCACATCGCTTTCGCCTGAAAAATTTCGTGTATTTAGAAAGCACCTCACCAAGTCCACAGCTACGCGTTCCAGTTACCGGAGGCGTTCGCTGCTCATTTCCACATATTTTTCCGCATACTCTATTTCCCATTTGATCATATTCAGAATTTCCTTCGACAAAGTAAGCCACGGCTCTCGAGGTACCGCGGAACCCGTCACTGCACTATTCCACACAAAATTCGAACTCATCTTCAGCAATTTTCGCTTCTGCTTTGTTCTATGTCTCTCTCTTTCTTTCTTACAAGGTGTCGTAGAGTCGAAAATACGCGATCGTCTTCTTTTTGTATGGATTGCAACCCTCTTTTTGTGTATTTATTTTCTCGTTTTGGAAAAGGTAAGTTTAAACTGTTTTTAAAAAAATTAAATATAATATTAAAATAGTATTTAAATATTATTTATTACAGAAAGCAACAAAAAAACAACTGGACGGACATCGAAGGTAATAAAATTTGAGCATAAAGAAAATGTAATTCGAAATAATTATCGCATAATTTGTCATATTTTGTTTGTTTTCATTTAACTTTTTTAGTAAACATTAATTTAGGAACTTTTAAGAATATAACATTAAAAATAAATTATAAAGAAAAAATAATTTCTTGTTAATATTTTACTTTTGAGCGCCGCGCAGAACATTTTGTCGGCAATTCCACACGATACCTTCTAACCGCTGGCTGACCCTGCCGAAAAAAATTCATCTAAAAAGTATGGAACTACCCCGGCCACGTATGTCTAAAAATGAATGAAGATTTACCACAAGTTGGCTGGACTGAACAGCGGCGCGTTCCATAAGATTTCGTAAAGTTTTCCGACTTTTCCCGGAAACTTTTCCCACTGGGTATGTTGTAGTTTGTGGCTACTCTTGACCACTTGGCCAAACTTGATTCAGATCGGTTTCTATATCATATAGCTACCATAAAAACAATCTGTCGAAAATTAATTTTCAGTACAGCTTACCTGGGCTCAGGGTATCCTACTGTCGAGCTTGCTCGACTGTTGCAGCCCACTTGTTTTTCCTGTTCCCGGACGATAGTCTTCGTGGCTAAGCTCATTGAAACGGCGTATAGCATTTGTCGCAGCTAAATTGCAAGACATGCGCGATGAATAAGTGCGATGATTTATCCTGTACGATATGTTATATATCAATAACTATTTGATATACTATTTTTTAACTTTGTGATTTTGATCTAAAATGAAGCTGGTCACTCTCTAATTAAGCAAGCGAAGGAAACACACATGGTGAAATTAAAATAAATAAACTTCAGAATATAATTTACATAGTGGTCCTTCGAGCCAGATGCTTAATTAGCAGCCAGCAATATAGATTACAGTCCTCAAACAAATCTACGTTATCAAAATGTGGCAGTGGAGTGAGCTAAAACTTAGCGGCATTGATTCGTGGAAGTCGCAATCACTGCGAGACGTTTTTTTTTGCAATATACCGCAAATTTGTCACAGAAACTTTAACTAATCGATAACTTTGCAACTTTGAAGGCTTAAAATATACCAGCAGTGCAGCGAGAGCACGAGCAGACAATTTCTAAGGAATTGGGCGAAAACGCATTAATGCGCGTCTGTGAATTCTTTGACATCGGTGTAAGTGATAACGCGGCAAAAATTTAAGTGGCAGCAAATATTGTGAACGCTATATCATTTGTCGGCTCCGAAAACTCTGATGGGTCAAATGCAACGATCTTGAATAAGCAGCTGGTCATTCTGGAACAAATGGAACAAGTGGATGCAGAAAACGTAGACGTCATATGAAAAGTGTGCGAACAGGAGGCAAAGCTTATAAATATGAAACGATTTCTACAGGAGGCGGAAAACAACGCAACTGCAAGCTAAGAGGCAGACATGGCAATAATGCGCAAAGATATTGGCATGCTACAAAAAACATTGGATCTGCTCCAGGCAGAAGAAGAAGCACTCATCAGCAAGAAAAATGTTCCTTAAACTAAAGTTGCACTAACAGAAATTTCTGGTAACTCTGAACGGTCCATATCGGTCCACATGCTTAATATCAACAATCAAACTCAGCGCATGTCAGAGTGGGTACGCAACTCAGTACGCAAAGTTTCAACAGCAAACATCTGTAGTTTGATGGTACATCAGCATTAAACTGGCGGCATTTCATCAGCGAGTTTAAGGCAACAAGTACATAGCAGACAACTGCAACAGGTAAGAGATCATGATCGAACGCTGACTCGTACCCGTTGTGATTTTTTCACTTTGCTTGAGCGATCTGAGCGGATCGTTCAAACCGAGTGTTTGATTCAAACGGTCAGCTTGAATCAAATTGTCCGCGATCATACTGATCGTTTGTGAGCGTTCGTTTCGATCGAATCACGAGTCATGATCGAACTTGCTGGCTGATTTGATTGGATGCATACCCGTTTTCTTCAAACCATTGGATCGATCATCGAGTCATACTTAAGTTGACACGTTCAGAAAATGTGCGATACAGAGCGCGCACGCAGCAGCGTTTGCGCTTACAATAATATGTTTGTAATATTTATGTGTGTAAATATGTATGTATATAAAATTTATATTATTTATTAGAAATGAAATAGTAGTTATGCTTAAAAGCTGCGTATACTGAAATACTTACATACACGCAATTACACATGGACATAATATAATAAAAGTATTCTAATTTTTTGTACAGACTAGAAAAATTTATCAATCTTTAAATCAGCGGTGGGCACAGAATTTGCAATCGTGAGCACTACAACAACGTCTACAACAAACACAACTTCTGAATAGTTTTTCATTTGGTTGTCCAAATTTAGCAAATCTTGAATTGATGATTGAGGCACTTACTTGTTGAACATTTTTGATGCTCTTGAGTTAATATGGCACATGGATTTCCAATTGTTGAAAATTTTGAATGCACTTGAGTTTTTTTGAATTCAGAGACTTTTTATAATATTCGTCTCCTTTGGTATACAATATCGGTACTTGACAAACTCTAGAATTACTAAAGATTTTGTTTCTTTGAATTAGATCTTTTTAATGAGTTTTTAAATGCGAGCCACACGTTGGGCGCCAGTTAACAATTCAACAAATATTAAATTGAAAAAAGTGTTTATTAGTGGGAGACAAGTACTCCCGATGTGATTGATACCAAAACTAGAACTAAAGTACAATGAGAAACTTATGCTGCAAAGTCAGCTGTGCTTAAGCTAAAGCTTATTTTCAAAAGCTCGTATAAAACTGCTGGTGCAATCATAAGCACAATGGTGTAATTGAATAGCTGGATTGTGCTTCCGTTGCAAATCAACCGCGAGAGTCTAGATCGTTAAGTGTTTACGTTACGAACTGCGCAGAAGAATCTTTATTTTTAACGTTTACGTTAGAACTGAGCAGGAAAATCTTTTCCTTTGAATTTAATGGTTATCTTAAAAGTTGCAGCTGCGCGTTAAGAAAAAGCGGTATCTACAAGGGGTCTGATAAGAGAATTTTAACGATTGGAAATATTGTTTTTAATATCGAAAAGCTTAATAGAATGGAATGGAAATCCAATTGAAAATACTATTTATAATATTGATACTATTTATAATATTTATAATACAATTGCTTTGCAAGCTGGGTTATAATTTGCATGGCAAATTGATCGTTCGAGCGAGACAGCATAAATATACGTTTCCATGCAATCGAACGAAAAGTTACCAATTTTTTTTTGGGTATCGAGCATAAATTAATAAACAATTTTTTTGGGTAACGAACTAAAAATCAAGCGATAATCAAAAATGTTATTCTTATAATAGAAAGGTCGCCAACCAACAAATAACACTAGGCAACAGCCCAATTCTGAATTGGACCAAACCGACTTTTTTGGATAGATTTGGGGCCCCAAACACCGAAAATTTTTTTTTTTTTTCTAATGCTTTTTTAATGCTTTTTTTTAGAGGTATGCCCACTTTTGTCATCATTACACCCGAATGCCAAAACCGATATTCAAAAGCTTTACTTTTCCTAAAAGCTAATGAATATACCTATAATTTATCTATACACAGTCTAAGATTAAAGTTAGTAGTTTAAGAGCTATTAATTTTTGAATTAAGAAAATGTTGTTTTTCTTAAGCTTTTTTTTGTTTTTAAATTCAAGGAAAACTCGAAAAAAAAATCTGAACGGGATTATAGATTTTTTTTGGCAAAGCTGCATTATTTGAGCGTCGTTTAAGATATGTCTTATGAAAACCTGTGGAGAGACGGCGATATAATATTTTTTTGTGTCTAGGCATGTTTTTGTCGACTTTTTTGACTTCCTTGTAGAGTGGCATAACCTTTTGTATGAAAATTTTTTGTGTTTTTTGTGATATCCTAACCAATTTTACAGGAAATCAATTTGATGTTGTTTTACGCATTATGACTAAATTTGGTTGAAATCGGTCAACTATATCATATAGCTGCCATAGGAACGATCGGTTGAAAATCCACCTTTAGTATGGAAAACTTTTTTATTTTCTGATATATTTAAATCGAACTCACAAATTGTGTACTCCATGTTGTCCTTTACATCTTTATTAATTTTGGTTCGAATCTGCCTACTATATCATACAGCTGTCATAGGACCGATCGGTCTAAAAACAAGTTTTAGTATGAAAAACTTTTGTGTTTTTTGAGATATCTTAACTAAACTGATATAATATGCATATAAGTTGGTCTTATGCATCCTGACCAAAGTTGGTTCAAATCGGTCAACTGTATCATATAGCTGTCATAGGACCGATCGGTAGAAAATCATGTTTTAGTATAAAAACTTTTTTGTTTTTGGAGAAATCTCAATAAAACTCATAAATTGTGTATCTTTAATTGCCCCTCATATTCTTATAAAATTTGGTTGAAATCGGACCACTATATCATATAGCTGCCATAGGAACAATCGGCGGCATTCGGGTGTAATGATGACAAAAGTGGGCGTACCTCTAAAAAAAAGCATTAAAAAAACAGCCAACTTTCAAAAATTCTAAAAAAAAAAATTCTGCCATAGAAAAAAAAAAAAAATGTTTTTCGGTGTTTGGGGCCGCAAATCTATCCAAAAAAGTCGGTTTGGTCCAATTCAGAAGAAAAAAGTTGCAATTTGTTGCCTAGTGTAATCTCCATTATTAAATGGATTTTTACATTTGTTATTTAGTTATTAAAATGTTGATGTATAATTTATGTACATACAAATATACAATCATATTAAAATATAATTTTGTTCTGGCTTTCACACTCGGCAAGATTTGTCGGAAGTGAAAATCCGTAGCCGGTTTTAATATCAATCTAGATATATTTTGCGTATTGAATTCACTTTAAGTTGGTGAATTTAAGTCCAATAAAGTGATTGAACATAATATTAAAATGTTTAGACCAAATGCAAGGTGAAAAATTACATTCGATGAAATCCGATAAGAGTGGAAGTGAAAATCGGAATAGGCCTAATAATTATGAATGAATAAAGTCGGACAGAAATTGAGAAAGAGAGACGAAGAAGAGAAGTTAGAGAGAAAAATGGGTGCTGCCAGAATGCAGGCAAAGATATCCAGTAGTTGAGGGAGTACGGGAGTACTCATCTTCAGCAATTTTCGCTTTTGCTTTGTTCTATGTCTCTCTCTTTCTTTCTTACAAGTTGTCGTAGAGTCGAAAATACGCGATCGTCTTCTTTTTGTATGGATTGCAACCCTCTTTTTGTGTATTTATTTTCTCGTTTTGGAAAAGGTAAGTTTAAACTGTTTTTAAAAAAATTAAATATAATATTAAAATAGTATTTAAATATTATTTATTACAGAAAGCAACAAAAAAACAACTGGACGGACATCGAAGGTAATAAAATTTGAACATAAAGAAAATGTAATTCGAAATAATTATCGCATAATTTTTCATATTTTGTTTGTTTTCATTTAACTTTTTTAGTAAACATTAATTTAGGAACTTTTAAGAATATAACATTAAAAATAAATTATAAAGAAAAAATAATTTCTTGTTAATATTTTACTTTTGAGCGCCGCGCAGAACATTTTGTCGGCAATTCCACACGATACCTTCTAACCGCTGGCTGACCCTGCCGAAAAAAATTCATCTAAAAAGTATGGATCTACCCCGGCCACGTATGTCTAAAAATGAATGAAGATTTACCACAAGTTGGCTGGACTGAACAGCGGCGCGTTCCATAAGATTTCGTAAAGTTTCCGACTTTTCCCGGAAACTTTTCCCACTGGGTATGTTGTAGTTTGTGGCTACTCTTGACCACTTGGCCAAACTTGATTCAGATCGGTTTCTATATCATATAGCTACCATAAAAACAATCTGTCGAAAATTAATTTTCAGTACAGCTTACCTGGGCTCAGGGTATCCTACTGTCGAGCTTGCTCGACTGTTGCAGCCCACTTGTTTTTCCTGTTCCCGGACGATAGTCTTCGTGGCTAAGCTCATTGAAACGGCGTATAGCATTTGTCGCAGCTAAATTGCAAGACATGCACGATGAATAAGTGCGATGATTTATCCTGTACGATATGTTATATATCGATAACTATTTGATATACTATTTTTTAACTTTGTGATTTTGATCTAAAATGAAGCTGGTCACTCTCTAATTAAGCAAGCGAAGGAAACACACATGGTGAAATTAAAATAAATAAACTTCAGAATATAATTTACATAGTGGTCCTTCGAGCCAGATGCTTAATTAGCAGCCAGCAATATAGATTACAGTCCTCAAACAAATCTACGTTATCAAAATGTGGCAGTGGAGTGAGCTAAAACTTAGCGGCATTGATTCGTGGAAGTCGCAATCACTGCGAGACGTTTTTTTGAAATATACCGCAAATTTGTCACAGAAACTTTAACAAATCGATAACTTCGCAACTTTGAAGGCTTAAAATATACCAGCAGTGCAAAGCGAGAGTACGAGCAGACAATTTCTAAGGAATTGGGCGAAAACGCATTAATGCGCGTCTGTGAATTCTTTGACATCGGCGTAAGTGATAACGCGGCAAAAATTGAAATGGCGGCAAATATTGTGAACGCTATATCATTTGTCGGCTCCGAAAACTCTGATGGGTCAAATGCAACGATCTTGAATAAGCAGCTGGTCATTCTGGAACAAATGGAACAAGTGGATGCAGAAAACGTAGACGTCATATGAAAAGTGTGCGAACAGGAGGCAAAGCTTATAAATATGAAACGATTTCTACAGGAGGCGGAAAACAACGCAACCGCAAGATAAGAGGCAGACATGGCAATAATGCGCAAAGATATTGGCATGCTACAAAAAACATTGGATCTGCTCCAGGCAGAAGAAGAAGCAGTCATCAGCAAGAAAAATGTTCCTTAAACTAAAGTTGCACTAACAGAAATTTCTGGTAACTCTGAACGGTCCATATCGGTCCACATGCTTAATATCAACAATCAAACTCAGCGCATGTCAGAGTGGGTACGCAACTCAGTACGCAAAGTTTCAACAGCAAACATCTGTAGTTTTATGGTACATCAGCATTAAACTGGAGGCATTTCATCAGCGAGTTTAAGGCAACAAGTACATAGCAGACAACTGCAACAGGTAAGAGATCATGATCGAACGCTGACTCGTACCCGTTGTGATTTTTTCACTTTGCTTGAGCGATCGGAGCGGATCGTTCAAACCGAGTGTTTGATTCAAACGGTCAGCTCGAATCAAATTGTCTGCGATCATACTGATCATTTGTGAACGTTCGTTTCGATCGAATCACGAGTCATGATCGAACTTGCTGGCTGATTTGATTTGATGCATACCCGTTTTCTTCAAACCATCGGATCGATCATCGAGTCATACTTAAGTTGACACGTTCAGAAAATGTGCGATACAGAGCGCGCACGCAGCAGCGTTTGCGCTTACAGTAATATGTTTGTAATATTTATGTGTGTAAATATGTATGTATATAAAATTTATATTATTTATTAGAAATGAAATAGTAGTTATGCTTAAAAGCTGCGTATACTGAAATACTTACATACACGCAATTACACATGGACATAATAAAATAAAAGTATTCCAATTTTTTACAGACTAGAAAAATGAATCAATCTTTAAATCAGCGGTGGGCACAGAATTTGCAATCGTGATCACTACAACAACGTCTACAACAAACACAACTTCTTAATAGTCTGTGCGCCGCGACGAAAGATCTGTGTGGTTGTTGTTGGTTTTGATGAGCCAAAACAATTATACACTAAAAGAAGTTCTAATTAATTATACCCGTTACTTATAAAAAATAAGTATAAGGGTATATTATGTTCGTTGGAATGTGCGTAACAGGCAGAAGGAGGCATCTCCGACCACATAAAGTATATATATTCTTAATCAGCATCAACAGCCGAGCCGATATAGCCATGTCCGTCTGTCCGTCCGACTGTCCGTCTGTGTGAGCGCCTAGATCTCAGAGACCATTAGAGATAGAGTAACCAAACTTTCACACGCAGATCACAAAAGCGTTGGAGCAAGTCAAGTCTATATAAACACACGGATCTCAGAGACTATAAGAGATAGTAACCAAATTTGGCACACAGATTTCCATATACCTCACGCACATCAAGTTTGTTTCAAATTTAAGCCACGCCCCGCCCGAACCCCCGCAAATCGCGAAAAACCACCTCACCCACAATTTTTCATATAATACATATTTTTTGGTAATATCCGATATCTGTTATTATTATCTATTATCCCACTGAATCGCAACAAGATCGGACAAATAGATCAGCAGTTATTGCGTGCCTAAGTTGTTGAAGCAACAGATGCCCCCTAGAGTATGCAATAGTCTTTGTATTTTTAAACCTCATTAGAATGCTTAAAATTCTCAACTAGTTCTGGCAACGCAAATATGACATTAGGATTGAATCGATAATGTATAGATATAAGTAACGGGTATCCTATGGTCGGTATCTCGACTATAGCCTTTCCCACTTGTTTTATTTTGTAAGTCGAAATCTTAGTATGTGGTAAAAAAATGCATCAAAACGCATCAAAACTTTTCACACAGTGTACAAAACGCTACTGAAGTCATAAATCTTAGCAAAATTAACATTTTATCTCGAGCATTTGCTGTGTGTTTGTTGTTTAGTTTTATTGGGGGTCGTAAAAAATTTGCGCGCAGCTTCTAAAAATGTTGTTATATTGTCAAAAATCGCGAGCAAGCCAATTAACCGTTTTGAGCAGCGTGAGCAAGGGCTTGCCCACAGCTGCTTTAAATAATATAAAATAAATTATACTTTTGCAATTTTAATGTATTTTATTTTTTCATTTTAGTTTTTTTTCCTAAATTTTATTTTAATTTTAATCAACTGTTTGGAGGGGTTATTAAATAAATAAAACAAAATTTAAAATTAAATTAATAATTTATAAAAATGTGTGTACATAATTGCGTTTATAATATAATATAAAATCGCCTGAACGAGTCATTTTCGAGTCGCCAGTCATTCTTCTTTTACTAAAGGTACTCTCTTACCTTATTAAATTCTATAAATATTAATAAATATATATTATTTCCTTAACTTAATATTTATATTTTAATTGTGAGCAAATGATTTTAAAAACGACTCGAATATGAGTCGAAACTGATGGGTAATACGACTCGAAAATGACTCCTTCAGAAGAGTCGCAAACGACTCATTTAGAAGAGTCGCGGCTAGGGTATCATTTTCTTCCGACGAAAGTGTCATTTTAGATCAGAAAACGAGCGCACTTTCGAGTATTTTAATCAGTTTGAGGAGTCGAAATAGACTCAAATTTGATCAGAAATTTAATAAAATGTTTGTTTTATATGTATGTAAATGCGCACATTCACTTAGAACAAGAAGTAGAAAAAAAATACAAAAACAACACTGTCGTTTTCGATCATACTCGAACGATCACAAATCGTGACTCGATCGAAACGAACGCTCACAAACGATAACGATCCAAGGCGATCGTTGCAACTCGAACGTGATTGGATCGAAACGAACGCTAACGAACGATCACGATCGATTATGATCTCGAGCGCTACTCGACCCGAATTGTTCGAAAGCAAAACAATCATACACGTGACTCGATCGAAAACAAAGAGACCCGTGACTCGATTGAACACGTTGCGTCCGAGTCGCTGAGTTAATTTGATTTAACTTTTCGAACTGATGTTCAATCATACTCGAACATACCCGTTGCAGCTCTCTGGTACACAGTGCGGATTTTCCAAAGAGAAAAACATTTGACGTCTTTCAAAATCACTCAATGGAGCGGCGAGGCATAAAGTCTCACTGCTGTCGATCTCCGCAAGGAAGCCTGATAACATAATGTCGATTTTAGAAAAGGCTTATGGTGGACTAGAAAATGTAGTTCTGGAGTTGGTGTCAAAAGCTAGCGAGGTAAAAGCAGTCAATCAGCTTTCCGCTTTTGAGTAGAACAACTACAGTGTCCAAAATATAAGCTCTTCTTTGGAATACACTGACACTATGCTATTCGACACACAGAGGCTATTAGCTACGATGATCGGCAAATTGTCCGAAAATTATCTTCGAGAATGGGGAGCATTCTTGAGAGCTGAAAATGTGATAGCATCTTATTGTACCTTCGAGAAACTGGCGTAATGGTCGCAAAAACAAGAAGTTAATGAATATCAACCAGCAATCATCGGCTGCAGAACAGCCAATAGCACATCAGATACAAAATCAAGAGGAGACAGCAAATCATCCGAAAATTAAATCCAAAGCAACCTGCTCGATTTGCAGTGAAGAGAAACATGTTCTAAGCAAATGTAACATGTTCTTAAAAGCAGATGTGAAGAAAAGATGGAATAGCCAATCGCCACAAAGAATGCTACTGTTGCTTAAAATTTCATAAGGGTCAATGCAACGAAAGACAGTCAACGAAAAATTGACAACTGTGAGAAATTTCATAGCTCTCTGCTACACAAACGTGTCACACAGCCAAGCGTAGCACCACCTTCAAACTTTAGCGGCAGCACATCTACAATCATGGCTATGAGTTTGGCACGAGAAGTTACCCTTCTGCTTTACCTTTACAGGAAGAGTCTACAGATATGAAACAGAGGCGGAATCAACCAATACTTGTCTTTGTGGCAACGATTTTTTGCTAAAAGATTTAAGCTTACCATCGAAACAAGTCAACTACAACAGTCTGTCGGAGCTTGTACTAACAAATATGGTAAACATCAAGAAGCTACAGGATAAGAAACCAATGCTGTTGATTGGACAACGCATGCTAATCTGATTACAACACGTGCTGTAATTAACACCGCCCGATGTTATCCAAAACCAAGTTAGGCTGGCTAATATATAGACCAGATCAAATGGAACTAGAAGGAGCACATTTTATTTGTTGCCAAGTAAGCGATGAAATTCTGCAGCAGATGATCAAGCATCAGTTCAATATCAAAAAGCTTTTGCGTTTGCACAGTATACTATAAACCGACAAAACACAGTCAGTAAAGGATCAGTTGGCAATAAAAAAGGCGGAATCATCAATTCTCCAAAAGGAGAACTTGACATGGAAATTGGATGACGTCAAACTACCAGACAGCAAACCAATGGCTATTAAACGTCTCAAGTGTCTTGAAAAAAAGCTACTACGGGACGATGATACAGCACAGGCATATCAGAATGAAATCCAGAAACGCTTTGATAAAGGCTACGCAGTCCAACTAGCAGACATGAATGTTCTTCAATCTCCAATATTGTGGTATTCGCCATATTTTGCCGTCATCAACCCAAGTAAGCCAGGCAAAGTTCGATTGGTCTTCCACGCAGCAGCTGAGTGCAACGGCACATCTCTCAACAACAGCCTGCTCACTGGCCAGACTGGTGAACGTCTATAGTCGGAATTCATATACGATATCGGCTACACATTGTAGCAGTTGTTGCATATATTCGCGAAATGTTTAACCAAGTGCACATTGCGGGCACTGCAGCTCAATGTTTGCTATGAAAAAATCTAGACCAGAAAAAGGAGTCAACAGTATTCCAGATGAAGGCTATGTTGTTTGGAACTACATCGTCACCATTCTTAGCTCAAATCGTGAAGTATTACAACTCTGGAAAACACAAAGAAGAGCACCTCGATGCAGTAAAGGCAATACTGGAAATCATTATGTGGACGACTACTTGGATTCCAAACCTAGTGCTAGCGAAATCATTAATCTTATAACATCAATTATTCAAATACATTCAAAGGGTGGATTTGAACTACGTCAACTCATTTCGTGATGCACAGAATTCCCGAAAATCGAATGGCAACCAACGTGGCAGCAATGATCGGAGAGAAAACAGATGTACAACAGAAAATGCTAGGTATGTTGTGGGACGCAAAACGCGATTTCTTTACATACTCAACAACAACGTTGTATACGCTTTCAAAATATCTTCTTAACGGCAATATTTCACCAACAAAAATGAAAGTATTGTCTGCTGTCAACTCTTTATACGATCCCTTGGGCCTCATGACACCAGTAATCATTAAAGGAAGAATACTTATGCGCGATGTGTGGAAGACTGGAATCGGCTGGGATGATACAATCAAAGGCGATCTGCTAATTAAATAGCAGAATTGGCTGAATACTTTAACATCAATTGAAGATACGAAAATTTTCAAGTGTTACAGAGGTATTCAGCAAAGGCGGATCGTATCGAAATTCATATATTTAATGGTGAAAGCCTATTCTTCGGCGGCGAACATAAGATGCTGCTATCAATCAGGTGATAAATGGTAATATGATGTGGCATTGGTTGCATCAAAGGCGAGAGTATCACCAATAAAACACGTAACCATTCCAAGGCTGGAAACAATGGCCGCTGTATTGGGATGTCATTCAGACTCGCGAACCGTATGTGCTTGGACGAATAGCGATAAACGCATGGAAGTCTTTGTGGCAAACCGAATAGGGGAAATTGGCAAAAAAAAAATCAGCAAGGTCAGAATGGCGTTGGCTTTCACTGAAACTACGTGGGAAAATTCGAAGTCTACGGCAGATAGGCGAATTAAATGTGGATGATATCGAATGGGCAGAACAGATGTGTAAGGTGTAAGGTGGTCTAGCAGCAATGGTTTTAGGTCGACCTGATCAAGCTGCAAACTGGGAATCCGTCTTTGAAGCTCCGACTTTCAAAATATTGTACATTTCTCTACACAAATAAAATATTGCGTGTGGATTGTCGCTTCGAACATACAAAAGATATTTCGGCATGCACCAAAAATCCAATTGTTTTGGATGGTAAACATACATGCACACATTTGCTGATTAAGTGGTGGTACATCGATTCAAGATGTCGTACCGGATGCCAAAATTTAACCAATTTATCAGATCTACGATCAAGCCACAAACACCAAAAATGGGCCTACTACCCCAGGAGAGACTTTTGACTCATGAGAAACCATTTACTGCAACAGGCATAGACTATTTTGGACCATTTTAAACCTAGGAGGGTAGAGGAACCCGAGCGTCAAAGAGTAAATGCAAATTCCAACGACGAAATACTACGAACCATCTTCATGGAAGCAGAATACCTTGTCAACAGTCGACCATACATTCTGGAGTCGGATGATGCTGATAACAAAAGGGGCCAATGCCCAAACGATATTTGCATTCCACAAAGCTGCGCACTTCATTGTCCTGGAAAGTTCCAAAGCAACACTGGAGAGAAGCGCGTGTGGAGAATATCACAATGTCTGGTAGACGCATTTTAGAAACGCTTCATCAAGGAGTATATACCGACACCAATACATCGTTCGAAATGGCGTCAGGATGTGGACAATTTCATGGTCGACGAAATAGTTGTGATGAAGGACAATACCCCTCGCGGCGAATGGCCGCTAGGCCGTGTAATGAGCGTATAGCCTGGAAAAGATGGAGTTGTAGGCGTAGTCGAACTAAAAACGGCAAAAAACACTTATCACACACACTAAACATGCTCGATGAATATGATCGATGAATGATCTTGTACGATATGCCATTTATCGATAAATATTTGATTTACTATTTGTTAACTATGTATTTTTGATATAAAATTAAGCTGGTCACTCTCTAATTAAGCAAGCAAAGGAAACACAAATGGTGAAATAAGATTCAACTTTAATGTCTATTTAAAAAACAATAAGCGACTCAGAATATAATTTACAGCATTTGAAACAGTCTGCTTAGGCACAAAGAGCAAACAAACAATTCCATTTTCACGTTTTTCTACGCGAAAAAACTCTAAAAAATGCACCACGTTTACTTGAAGTTATAAAGCCACAGCAAAAATAAAGACCTATAAATCAAAAACTTTGGCCTAGCATAAAAAACATAAAGAAAACGATAAAATTACATTTAATGAAATCTAGTGAAATCCTCTAGTTTTTGAGACATATTAAAGTTTGTCTCCGTCAGGTCATCCTTATATAAATTATATAAGAGTTATAATTATAATCTACATTTATAAAGTTGTTCGTCCAACTGATTCACTGACTGATTTAGCATTGTACAGGCCAAACGGTTTAACGTACGACCTTAAAACTTGAAAGATAAGGCGGGATTTTTCTAAAATCGACCTGAAAGTGCGTTAAATTAAAGGTCAAAGTTCCCATGTATTTGCTGTTTACATGTGTTTGTAGTGTAGTAGAGTTTGGTCAGTCGTAGCATGCAGTGGTAAAGTGGTGCATAGGATGGTCTGTTAGATTCAGAAGCAGAAGCTCCGGGCTCGAATCTTGCTTGATCATGGCTTTTTTAAAATCGACTTGACAAAACAAAGATATACATTTATTTGAGGTACGCAGTAGTGCAGAGGATGGAGTGTTAGACCCAACCGCTGGAAAGCGCGGGTTCATTTCCCACACTGGTCAACAATTTTTTTTTTTTTTTTTTTTATTAAATTTTATTAATATTTTTTTCATTCAAAGATTTTTTATAATATGGTCAAAATCGGGTTACTATATAACATAGCTGCCATAGGAACAATCGGGTTCACATTAAGCTTTAGTATGAAAATCTTATTTGTTTTTTAAGGTATCTCAACCAAAGACACAAATTCGCTTTTGCACGCCAAGTCTCAAATTTTTCTGCCAAATCTAGAATTTTCCCGCTAGATCTGGATTTTTCCCAGAATCCAATTGCAGGAGCAGCTGGCAGCTTGAATATAATTATTCGTTTCTTTTTTTAAAAAAATGTTATTTTATATAAATTTTTTGCTACTTATAACATTCAGCAGGAAATTTCCAACAACCAAAACTTTAAGTTCTTCTCAAATAACTAATAATAACTGACAATAATTAAAATGAAGTTTATTTAAGAAAAATATAAGAAGGTATCCTCTTTTCACGTTTCAATTTCGCGAGCGACGCGAGCCAGGGGTTAATGAGCGAAGCGAGCAGGGGGCGGAGCCCCTTAGTTATATAAAAAAATCGTTCGGCAATCGGCACTGCGCACAAAAGCTATTTTTATTTTTTAATGTAATTATAATTATATTTCTTCCTCAAGCACACCAATCCAACGATGTAGCTTCTATGGTTTTGGAACTGTTGAGGTTTCAATTTAGCGCTATCCCAAATCGTTTCTAGATTTTCGAAAAGGAATAAATCCCCATCATTGAATTTACGGTTATTTAGCGCTTTGATGCGAACAGACAACTGAATTTTCATTTCATTTTGGTATGGTTACAAAAAATATCGAATTTACTTATCTTTTAACTCGAATAGTCCTGATCTACTTTTTCGGGCTTCTTCATGAAACTTTCATGACTGATAAATTTCAGGTCACTGAATCCGAAAAAAACATTCTTTTTCTGCTCCCTTGTCAGGATAATCGACAGGACCATTTTTTCAGCCATTACGATATGGTAACGCTAGTACCAACAGGGTACAGGTTTTCTTAACATTACACAATACAAATATTTGAGAAATAGTGTAATAAACACAGCTTAATCTAACAGGAGGCTCCTCCTTGATATATATGACCAAATTAAGTTCAAATCGTTGAACTATATCCTATAGCTGTCATAGGAACAATCGAGTTCAAATTCACCTCTGGTATGGAAAACTTTTCTGAGATATCTCAACCAAACTCACAGAATATGAATATAAGTTGTGTTGGGAGCTGCCGAGCTTTTTCGGCAACTTTCCACGCTTTGGTCTTTAATGCAAAATATGAACACCTTCGATTTAAAATATGTCTTATTTATTTAAACCGCACATTAATAGCCCAGAAAAGTACATTTATATTTAATTTACGCGCCCGTGAGTTTTGATTTCTTTAAACAGTTCAAGGTTTTCCGCGGAGCTGCTGTTAAACGCCGTTCTATTAGCAAAAATCGAGAGAGCGAACAAAAAAAAATAAATGGCAGAAGAAGAGCAGCACAAAAGTGACATGAGTGCAAATTGAGTTCATTAGAAGAAAAGGTGCAACAGAGAGCGATAACACTAGGCAACAAATTGCAACTTTTTTCTTCTGAATTGGACCAAACCGACTTTTTTGGATAGATTTGGGGCCCCAAACACCGAAAAACATTTTTTTTTTTTTTTCTATGGCAGAATTTTTTTTTTAGAATTTCTTAAAATTTGGCTGTTTTTTTAATCCTTTTTTTTAGAAAAGCTTTACTTTTCCTGAAAGCTAATGAATATACCTATAATTCATCTATACACAGTCTAAGATTAAAGTTAGTAGTTTAAGAGCTATTCATTTTTGAATTAAGAAAATGTTGTTTTTTAAATTTTTTTTTTAGCTTTTTTTTGTTTTTAAATTCAAGGAAAACTCGAAAAAAAATCTGAACGGGGGTTCAGATTTTCTTTTGAAAAGCTGCATTATTTGAGCGTCGTTTAAGATATGTCTTATGAAAACCTGTGAAGAGACGGCGATATAATATTTTTTTGTGTCTAGGCATGTTTTTGTCGACTTTTTTGACTTCCTTGTAGAGTGGCATAACCTTTTGTATAAAAATTTTTTATGTTTTTTGAGATATCCTAACCAAACTCACAGGAAATCAATTTGATGTGGTTTTACGCATAGTGACCAAAGTTGGTTCAAATCGGTCCACTATATCATATAGCTGCCATAGGAACAATCGGCGGAAACTAAAGTGTTAAACCACATCAACATTTTCTTAATTTAAAAATGAATAGCTCTTAAACTACTAACTTTAATCTTAGACTGTGTATAGATGAATTTTAGGTATATTCATTAGCTTTCAGGAAAAGTAAAGCTTTTGAATGTCGGTTTTGACATTCGGGTATAATGATGACAAAAGTGGGCGTACCTCTAAAAAAAAGGATTAAAATAACAGCCAACTTTCAAAAAATTCTAAAAAAAAAAATTCTGCCATAGAAAAAAAAAAAAAAATGTTTTTCGGTGTTTGGGGCCCCAAATCTATCCAAAAAAGTCGGTTTGGTCCAATTCAGAATTGGGCTGTTGCCTAGTGTAATTAGTGATGATACAAATATAAAGCAAAATGAGAGAATATTTTTTAGAGTTGCCGACGCTTGGATCAGCTGCTGCTCCGAACAAGTTGTTTTTATACATCCAAATTTGGTTCAAGTCGGACCACTATAAAATATAGCTGCCATAGGAGCAATCAAATTTTTTTAACAAAACAGTACCGAAACACGAATAAAATGTATAGAAAAATCTTTTACCCTGTATGTACAAGCGTTACCATATGGTAACATGAAAATTAAAAGCTTAAATTTACCAAAAAAAAAAAAATTTTTCTTATTTCAATTTTTTGCATAATTAAAAAGAGCTTTCATTCACCTTTTTAATGATGTATGCATTGGATATACAGGGTAGGCCACTTAAAGCTGACCCATGTGAAAACGCTAAGTTGTTTTGACTGCGCTGACAGATTGATATATGTTATTCCGCGTTGAAAGCGTCGTTCGAATACAATGTACATGTAACATTAAACTCCAAAATAACGCACCGAAAATATTCTGATGTACTTTAAAAAAAATCTCTTTATTATATCCGTTACTTATAAAAAATAAGTATAAGGCTATATTGTGTTCGTTGAAATGTATGTAACAGGGAGAAGGAGGCATCTCCGACCACATAAAGTATTTATATTCTTGATCAGCATCAACTGCCGAGTCGATATAGCCATGTCCGTCTGTCCGTCCGTCCGTCTGTCCGTCTGTGTGAGCGCCTAGATCTCAGAGAGCATAAGAGATAGAGTAACCAAACTTTCACACGCAGATCACAAATGCGATGGAGCAGGTCAAGTTTGTTTTAAATTTTTGACGCGCCTCCTTCCACGCCCGTAATTCGCGAAAATCCTGTCGTCCTTCTGTATAAACACAAGGATCTCAGAGACTATAAGAGATAGTGTAACCAAATTTGGCACTCAGATTTCTATTAACCCCACGCAGATCAAGTTTGTTTCAAATCGCGAAAAACCACCACCTTTCACAGTTTTTAAGAAAATAAATTTTTTGTGGTAATGTATCTATGAGTATTATCTATTATCGCATTGAATCGCATCAAGATCGGACAAGTAGAATGTCAGTTATGGCGAATTAAAGTTTTCTGAGCAAACCATGTAATTTCTTTAAAGTACTTTTATATGTATTACAATAAGTAACGGGTATCCTATGGTCGGGATCACGACAACATGCGTATCGCTAAAAAAAAATAGTGTGAAAAGTGCTCCAGTTAAAAGCACAATTACAAAAGTTGTGAACACCGGTAATCTTAGTAATGCCAGTCATGCATCTGAACAACGAACAAGACGCTCCGATGAAATTATTGAACATCCAGCTATCGTCACTCTCAGCAATTAGGCATCGCTCGCACCCCTCTCCGACGCATAAGTCATAGCTAAAACTACATGGATAGCTTCTAGGATCAAAAGGATGGCATTCAGCTAAAGAAACAATCAATCTATTGAAACCATAGTTCCCGGGCGGTTGATATCGAAAAGTGGTGAATTTGACTGCCCACCTTAATTACCAGATTTGACGTCACCACACTTTTATTTGTGGGATTATTTGAAATCCATGGTATACGCTAGTAAGCCAAAGGCCTTAGCTTAACTGAAAGTTAACATTCGATTTGAAATAGCCGCCATATCATCTGAAATATTTGCCAATGGAAAATACTGAAAAAGGAGTTAATTTTTCTATCAAAGCTAAGGGTGTCCATGTACGCGATATCCTCCGTAAATATTAGCTGAAACAAATTTAAATGAACCGTTCCAAATAAATTTTTTAATAGAAAGAAACATTTTTTGTATTAACTATGTTTTTTTCAAAATCACATGGGTCAGCTTTAAATAGCCTACCCTGTAGTTTAATACTAAAATTAGTTCAAAGACTTAAAATAAAATTTTTGCACTGCAGAATATAGTGAGCAATTTAGTGCGCATTTTTTGAACAGTTAATTTCAAGAGATTGTTCCAAAAAACTTTTTATCGGTTAGCGAAAGCAAATTACTCCTAGAATATCATATTAAAGGTAATCTAATGTAAATATCTTGTGTACAAATAAAGTTTTAGGAAATGTTTATTGCTTGTTACCATATGGTAACACTAGGATTATTCGGGTTAAACCCATTGTCAGATTTGGTTCATCGAGGTATTTAAAAAAAGAATTTTAACAAAAGGTCCCAAAAACCGCATTATCTGCACTCATTAACATTTTTTCCCTACCATTATCACCCCCTTTTCTCATGAGCCAGGTGAGTTAGCAAAAGTTTTAGTATGCCATTTTGTTAGTTAAAACTAAACCTTTCGATCGTTAGAAAACTGATCTGACAGTCGTGGAAACTTTTCCATATCTTCGAACATGCCGCGAAGAAATGACTGTTGGCTGTGCGGCACGCCGCTACTCCTGATGGAACCATACCGATCATTTACTTGAAGAGTGACATAAGTAAAAAAACTCGAATTTTGAGTAAATGATGTAGAAATGTTCGTTTTGTAATAATCTATGTTGTGTCAATTTAATTTTCAAATTCATTAGCTTTAATAGCTTTTCTACACACAACGTGAGAAAAGACTATGCATGACCGCTTTGCAAGCAGACAAACGGCAAGTGAAAACTTTAAATGCGTTTATCTCGTAATTCCATTTTTTGAGAATTGTCACTCTTCTATTTAATGCGCGATATGTACGCGAGTTACCGCCAACCGTCCTACATTTCCCCCACCCCCTCGGACAACAATGGTCTATTGAATGTCTATGTCATTCAACCCGGACATTACTTTGTCCGTCGCAACAAATTGATTACATTGTCTACCACAGCAAAAGCCGCCGACAAAACACACTTGAGTTGCAATGTAAGCAAAATTGAATCTGGGACTCGACATCCGGCGTAAGGCCAACTCAGCGGATTGGTTCATGTACTTTGTTCTCTTATATACTAAGAAAGGCTTCTTAAAACTAAAATGAAATAAGCTCTTTACACTTAGTTTTCGAATTTTGCTAGAGGCATTCAGTCTTTATTTCAAATATCAAATTTAAATATTCAGTGAACACTTAACATAAGCTTCTACAAAACCTACAATCAGAAGGATCACCCGAACACACAGCTGGATACAGCAGAAGTAGGTAAACTATGAGAGCCTGCCACGACCACAATTCTTACCCGATTTCAATAATCTTTTGGATTCGTAATCTTTAAAGATTTCTCTATCGAATGCATATTTACGGATGCTTTCGTAAAAAAAAAAAAACTATTTTTGCCATGCTTTTCGGCATTTGACCTAGTGCGCGACGCTTTAAAATTTTGTGAGTTTACACGACACCGACGGAATTTTAGAAAAAAATGTCGGTGAACAGTCGTGTTTAAAGCCCCGGTCAGACGAGCGTTTTTTTGCTATTCACAACATTTGCACAAAAAAATCCCATCGGTTAATTTCTCATAAAATCTGGCAACACTCTATTATTTTTGTATGCATTTCAGTGACTTTAGTTGAACGACGCAAAAAACCGATAAAATAGGACGTGTTCTATTTCCATCGGTGAGCGTCGGTCAAAAACCGACCCTGTCAAATTTTGTGTGTTCACACGACAACTGACAGCTTTTCAGCAAAAAGTCTCGGTGAAAAACGCTCGTCTGACCGGGGCTTAAGCAATTGTAGGGAAAAAAAATTCACAAATACTTACCTTATCGAAGGCCATTGGACGTGACAGCTTTTCAATTGTTTGTGCCTGTGACATTGTAATGGCGCAAAAAGGTGTACTACTACTGTATGAGCTCGAGACACATATATAACCAACTGGACATGAAGCTTTTGCCGCTGCAACAGCTGGTTGCTGATGATGTGGATGGTGAAAACCTACCGAACTGCCACTGAAGGCAGTTGCTGCCTGGGTAGTTGCAGATATAGCAGTGGCGGTGGAGGCTAAAGCGAGATTACTTCCACATGCAGCGTTACTCTTACTGGCGCTGCTGACAATTTCTAATGTCTTTAAATTGTTGCTGGTCTGTGTAGAGGGAACCACTTGGGCTGACGCCTGTAATGCGATAAGTGGCTGCAAGCTCAATGTAGTTGGATTGACATAATGCTGTTGCAGCTTTTGAACCTGTGATTGCTCTGTCAAAGTTGGAGGAGTCGCACCTTCTATTTGAGTGGCTAGATTGCACAGAACCATCTCTCTATCTGGCGGTAAACCACCCGGCAACTCCATGTCCTTTTTATTTTAACCTTAAAATGAACTATTGCCTTTAAGTAGATTGAGGGCGCTTACGTGATATTGCGTCTTTAAGACATTTTTTTTTTGGTATACTCAGGCCTTGAATTTGATTAATCAAATTGTGTTCGACTTAGCTGTGCTAACAATAATAAAAGGCTTGGTACAGTTGCTCTATTTGTATTATGCCGTTGCTGTAAGTAGAAGATAAAAACAGTTTTTCAAAGTTGTTTAATCGAAAATTGTATAAGACTAGTTTTTAGTTTGGTTCAGATATTTTAAGAAACAAAATCTTTTTTACTTAAAAAAAGTACGGGGATATATATATGTATTAAGTTTGTTTTAGGGATTATGTGCGTAACAGGCAGATGCAGGCGTTGCAGTCCCTATAAAGTATATATATTCTTGATCAGCATCATCAGCTGAGTCGATACAGCCACGTGTGTCTATCCGTCTGTCCGTCTGTATGAACAAAAGGATATCAGAGACTATAACAGGTAGAGTAACCAAATTTAACACAAATATTTCTATATACCCCACGCAGATCAAGTTTGTTTAAAATTAAAGCCACGCTCCCTCCACTCCCCCAGTAGACATTACTCATACATTACTCGCTTCGCTCGCGAAATTGAAATGTGGAAAAAGGATCACTTTTTATATTTTTCTTTAATAAACTTATTTTACACACAGATTTCTATATACCCCACGCAGATCAAGTTTGTTTTAAATTCAAGCCACGCCACCCCCTCAGTAGATCTAAATATATAAAATTCTTTGGCCGTACATTCATTCACTCACTCACTCATGTATCTTTGTACAGGTCAAACGGCTCAAGATACAAGTTTGAAATTTTGGGACAGCAAAGTGATTACAATTTCATCGGGAGATAAGGCTGCGTTTTTAAAAATTTTGGCTACAAGTGAGGGAAATTCGAGGTCAAAGCTCGCGTTTATTTTGATTTACATGCTTACATGCATGCTTAGTGCTTAGGTAGTGCAGCGGATGGTGTCGTAGACTCACTTCAAATTTATTTTCATAAATATATTATAAATTTTACGATATTTTACAATTTGGTCAGAATCTGGTTGCTATATCATATAGTTGCAATAGGAACAATCGGGTTCAGATTCACCTTTAGTATGGAAAACTTTTTTGTTTTTAAAGTTATCTCAACCTAACTCTCAGATCGTGTTTTTTTTTTAAATGCTACACCCTGACACAATTTCGTCAAAATCGAATGACTATATCATATAGCTGTCATAGGTACAATTAAGCTCAAATTAACATTTAGTATAAACAACTTTTTTGTTTCTTAAGACATATCAACCGAACTCCCAGATTGTGTGTTTGAGACTGCCTGATACACCCTGACCATATTTGGTCAACATCGGGTAACTATATCATATACCTGCCATTGGAACAATTGGATGGAAATTAACTTTTAGTATGAAAATTATTTTTGTTTTTTGAGCTATCTCAACAAAACTCACAGAATATGTATTTTTTACTAAATGTTATACCCTGTTTAAATTTGGTCTAAGTCGGATGACTATATAATATAGCAGCCATATAAACGTCTGCTTCTAATTAACCTTTAATATGAACAAGTTTTTTAATTTTTGCAATTTCTTAACCAAACTCACAGATTCGCTTTTACATGCCAAATATCGAACTTTTCTGCCAATTCTAGCAGCGTGCATACAATTATTGTTATGTGTTATATTATTATATATACATTTTTTGCTACCTATTACATTTAGAAGGGAATTTCCAACAACAATAAAATATTAAATTCTTCTCTAAAACCTGATAATGATTATTATTGCTTCGTACGAATGGTGAATAAACGTGGTTGTCTAATTTGTGTAAGAAGGTATCATTTCATTTAGCAGGTACTGATTACTGATCCATCAGAATTTAAGACGGGATTACTGATTAAAAAACCTGCCGAATAAACCCAATGTTAGAAAAAAAAACCTTTGCACTTAAATTGCCCCACACAAATTTATTGATTCTTAAATCCGATCATATTAACCTGTTTGTATGTAAGAAAAGAATAAAAGTAGCAAAAATATGTGCTAGAGAAGGCATTTCAACTGCAACTGCAACACTGGGTTTATTCGACAGGTTTTTTAGTCAGTTATGCCTTCTTTACCTGCTAAATAACATGATAGCTTCTTATACAAATCAGACTACTACGTTTTTTTCACTGTTCATACGAAGCAATTATTTTCGGTTATTTGAAAAGACATTAAACATTTTTTTTGTTTTTGGAAATTTCCTATTCAATGTAATAAGTAGCAACAAATTTGTAAAAAATAACATTTTTTGACTGAGAAAAATTGTATTAACCTTGCCGCTGCCCTTGCAATCGGACTTTGGGAAAATCGCCAAATTTGGTGGGAAAATTCTAGATTTGGCAGTAAAATTCAAGACTTGACGTACAAAAGCCAAAGTTTGGTTGAGAAAACTTAAGAAACAAAAAAGATGTTCATGCTAAAGCTTATTGTGAATCCGATTGTTCCTATGTCAACTATATTATAGTAATCCGATTTTGACCAATTTGTAAAATATCGTTAAATTAAAAAAATATTAAAAAAATTAAATTAAAATATAAAAATAAAATCTTGCCTGGTGGAAATGAACCCGTGTCTTCTTGCACCTGGGTCTAACACACCATTCTCTGCACTACTTAGGTACTGAACTAGCCGGCTGACCAAACACTGCTAAATGTAAATCCAAATAACATAATAAGATTTGACAGAAAAATTCGAGACTGCCAAATCAAAACTATAAGTTTTGTTGAGATAACTTTAATAACCATAGAGTTTTTCATGCTAAAGATTATTGAGAACCCGATTGTCCCTATGGCAGCTATATTATATCCCACAAAAAAAAACCTCTACACGATGTACAACTCTAGTGATGAAAACATATTCTAGCCCCACAATTTCTGATATTCAATTTTGTGACGAACGAAATTAAAATAATACGCATAAAAATTTTAAATAAAAATATTAATTATTTAAAAAAAAAATTACATTATGCACTGTGCGCAAAAAGGGTGAGCTTTTTTGTACATAAAAATTAGTTTTTGTCAATTTTTACTTAATAATCAATATTTTTATTTAAAATTTTTATGAGTATTATTCTAACCCGAATCGTCCTGAGCAACGTATTTTCGAGTTATTTCACGAAACCTTTAGAAAGTATAGATTTGAGGTCGCTGAATCCGAAAAACACATTCATTTTGTTCGTCCTTGTTAGGATAATCGACAGGACCAATTTTACATACTAAACAAGGGGGCTCCGCCCCCTGCTCGCTTCGCTCGCGCTGAGGTGCGGCTACAGTCGAGCGCGCTCGACAGTAGGATACCCTGAGCCCAGATACTCTTTTATAAAAGTTGATTTTCGACCAATTGTTCCTGTGGCAGCTATATGATATATGGAACCGATTTGAACCAAATCTGGTCAGAATGTACAAGACCAACCTAAATGCATATTCTATCAGTTTGGTTAAGATATCTCAAAAAACCAAAAACATTTTCATACTAGCACTTACTTTTCGATTAAGCGTCTCTATTGCAGCTATATGATATATGGAACCGATTTGAACCAAATCTGGTCAGAATGTACAAAACCAACCTAAATGCATATTCTATCAGTTTGGTTAGGCTATCTCTAAAAACAAAAAACCTTTTCTTACTTAAACTTGATTTTCGACTGAGCGTCTCTATGGCAGCTATATGATATAGTGGTCCGATTTGGACCAAATTCGGTGAGAATGTATAATACCAGCCCAGATGCATATTCTAACAGTTTGGTTACAATATCTCAAAAAACAAAAAACTATTTCATACTTAAGCTTGATTTTCGGCAGAGCGTCTCTATGACAGCTATATCATATAGTGGGCCGACTTTAACCAAATTTGGTCAGGATGTATAATACCACCCAAAATGTATATCGTGTGAGATTGGTTGAGATATTTCAAAAATTGAAGAAGCTTTTCATACTAAAACTTCATTTTCGATGTATCGTTCCTAAGGCAGCTATATGATATAGTTGTCCGATCCAAAAATAAAAACAAACTTGATCTGCGTACGGTATTCAGGAACCTACATACCAAGTTTGAAGTCTCTAGCTCTTATGGTTTCTGAGATCGACGCGTTCAAACAGACGGACAGACAGACGGACAGACAGACGGACATGTCTCAATCGACTCGGCTGTTGATCCTGATCAAGAATATATATACTTTTGGGGGTCTGCCACGCCCCCTTCTGCCAAATGCATTATACCCTTTTTTGCCCATTTTTAATGGGCTCAGGGTATAAAAATACAAATATTTGAGAAGAGTGCCATGAACCATGCTTTTTCCAATAGGGGGGCTCCTTCTTGATATATATGATAAAATTTGGGTAAAATCGGTGCAGTATATCGTATATATAGCATAGTTGTCATAGGAACAATCGGGGTCAAATTCAACTCTGGTATGACAAAATTTTTAGCTTTCTGTGACATCTCAACCAAACTCTTAGAAAATGTATTTAATATTTTCTTATATATCCTGAACAAATTTGGTTCAAATCGGACCACTATATGATATAGCTGCCATAGGAGCAATCATATTTTATGAACAACACAGTACCGAAACGCAAATAAAATGTATGGAAAAAACCCGTACCCTGTACTTTCCGGCGTTACCATATGGTAACACAAAAATAAAAAGCGTAAATTAACTTTAAAAAAGTGTTTTTTATTCAGAATTTGTTTCATAATTAAAAAGAGCACTCTTTAACCTTTCTTTACTGAAATTGGTTAAGCGATTTAAATTTACTTGCGACGAATTGCCAAATGCCGTTTTTTTGCACTGAAGAATATTAAGGGCAACTTAATGAGCATTTTTCGGTAACCTAACTTTAAGAAATAGTTTCAATCAACTTTTAATCGGTTAGAGACATCATTTTACTCTTAGAATATCATATTAAAGTTAGTCTAATGCTAATATGTTGTCTAAAAATGTAAATTCCTATTGCTTGTTACCATATGGTAACGCTGGGAAGATTCTGGTTAATTTCGTTCGTTACAGAATTGCAAATCAGAAATATTGGGGCTAGAATATGCTTTTGTCACTTTTACCTTGTGTAGAGGCTTTTTTGTTGCTGTTGCTTTTGATATTGTAGCTTTATCACTAATGCAGGCAGATAGTTAAATATGTAAATTTATTTCCTAAATTTCTTTCAAAAAATTTTCTTTAATAATAAAGAGAAAAAGACCATATAAATTTAATATGCGTTGCAGAAAGACGCAGGCCCGAGTTCTCAAAAAAAAAAAAAAACAATTTAACTGTCTGGAAACGCTGGGTTTTCTTCCACGCAAAACAAAACTTCTGGCAACAACGGTTGTTTATGCCGCGTAAGCTGTCTGCTACGTAGTTTTGCAGCTATGACACGTTATTGCTGCTTTCAGCTTTCAACTTTACATAATATGTAAGTTAACAACCTGCATGTCAAAGTCCAAACACATTAACAACAATACAAGTACATAGGCAACCTGGTCAAATATAATATAATATAAGCAGACAGACAACAACATCAATATGGCTGATAAGACAACAACAACAAGCATTAGCGGCTAAACCAAAGGGTACAGAGACGTAACTACGTGCGCTGAGTGCGCACTCTTCAGGCCAGTGACCGTGGGACCAGCGGATGCAAGACGACACCCAACCAAACCCAAGTGTTAAGGTACGCAGCACCAACAACAGCAGCGGTAACAACGACCAATGGCAGCGCAAGACGACAGCAGCGGCAGAATAAACAGCGACGCCGGCAGAGCGTAGGTTAAGTGGATAATCATAAGACATAATTGTTTTAGTTCTAATCAAACCATAAATAAATACTGACGTATTTTTTTTAAAAAAGAAATAACACAATTTATTAAAGAGAATCGAAAATACACCTCCAGCTAGTTTATTCTCAATGAGCAATAAGTGCGCTCAACCATTGAGAAACTTTGTCGCTAAATTTGTCCAAAGTGTCTTTTCCGCTTGTATGTGTGTTGCGCGTGTGCCTCAGTTAGTGCTCTATCTTTTTTTCCCTTCCTCTTTAAAGCATTGCCCGAGGTGAGATATAACGCAACAACAAGAGCAAAATCCAACAACAATAAAAAGACACTTCGTGCTTCCACTTTGTTTGTTTTGCTCAGTAGCTGATGCGCAGTTGCTGAGCGTCAAATGACAGTGTCCCTGTTAAACTGTTTTCGTGAAGGAGCTTCGTGTGTCTTTCTCGCCCAAGGTGAAGTTACTAAAGGTGGCGTTTTCAGCACAGCTGCGCTCTTTCGAGGAGCCAAAACGTCGTTTGCTATCTCTTAAAGCGCGTGCTGAAAGAGCGAGCTGAGAACAGTTTTTGCCATTCAGGAAATTGGAAAACGCCACCTATATATAAATTTGCCTTGCTCTCGCCGATCAGCATAAAACAGAAAACACAAGAAAACAAGGGGGCTCCGCCCCCTGCTCGCTTAGCTCGCGGTGAGGTGTGGCTACAGTAGGATACCCTGAGCCCAGGTACTCCTTTATAAAAGTTGATATTCGACCAATTGTTCCTATGGCAGCTATATGATATATGGAACCGATTTGAACCAAATTTGGCCAGAATATAAAACACGAACATAAATACATATTCTATCAGTTTGGTTCAAATATCTCAAAAAACAAATTTTCATACTAAGACTTACTTTTCGATTGAGCGTCTCTATTGCAGCTATTTGATATAGTGGACCGATTTGAAACAAATTTGGTTAGGATGTATAATACCACCCCAAATGTATATCGTGTGAGATTGGTTGAGATATTTCAAAAATTGTAGAAGCTTTTCATACTTTTCAATGGGCTCAGGGTATAAAAACACAAAACAGTGTTTTGCTCAAAGAGTGCGCTCCGTTTAGTTTTTTCTGTCATTTTGGTGAGCAGACAGAAAAGAAAAATATGACTAAGCATAAACTCATTCGGCGAGGGATTTTGAGATCGCTGATCACGAATTTTCAGTCAATTTTTAGAAATTCAAAATGGCGGATGGTGGATACTTTTTTGAAAATTCTACGAATTTGAATGAAACTCGTTACTCGGGGGTACTCGGTCAACTTTTAATAAAAATTCAAAATGGCGAATATAATATTGCGAATTTTTCAAGATACAAGTTTGAAATTTGGACACAAAGCTATGACAATTTTATCGGGAGATAAGACGGCGTTTTCAAAAAATCCACGTGCAAGTGCGTGAAAAACGTGGTCAAAGTTCGCATTTATTTTAATTTACAAATAGCAGAGTTAGGTCAGTCGGCGGGTTGAGTACCTAGGTGGCGCAGATGTTGGTGTATTTTATTTATTTATTTATTTATTTATTTACGTCAACTAAAATCAGTCGACAAAAAGTTAAATTATGAAGAAGATAAAATAAAATTATTATAAAAACAAGTGGGAAAGGCTATAGTCGAGATCCCGACTATAGGATACCCGTTACTTATTTCACTACATATAAAAGTACTTAAAAGAAAATTTTCTAACAATACAAAATCTATTGCATACTCTAGGGGGCATGTATTGCCATGATTGCTTAAAGAATCATTTTCAGACAATAACTGCTGTTCTACTTGTCCGATCGTGTTGCGATTCAATGGGATAATAAATAATAATAATAGATATCAGTGACAACAAGAAAAACTATATTATCTTAAAAACTGTGGGTGTGGTAGCTTTTCGCGATTTGCGAGGGCGGAGGGGGCGTGGCCAAAATTTGAAACAAACTTGATCTGCGCTGGGTATATAGAAATCTGTGTGCCAAATTTGGTTACTCTATCTCTTATAGTCTCTGAGATTTCTTTGTTTAGACGGTTTTTCGCAATTTGCGGGGGCGGAGGTGGGCGTGGCTTAAATTTGAAACAAACTTGATCTGCGCTGGGTATATAGAAATCTGTGTGCCAAATTTGGTTACTCTATCTCTTATAGTCTCTGAGATTTCTTTGTTTAGACGGTTTTTTGCAATTTGCGGGGGCGGAGGTGGGCGTGGCTTAAATTTGAAACAAACTTGATCTGCGCTGGGTATATAGAAATCTGTGTGCCAAATTTGGTTACTCTATCTCTTATAGTCTCTGAGATCCTTTTGTTCATACGGACAGACGGACAGACGGACGGACGGACAGACGGACAGACACACATGGCTATATCGACTCGGCTATTGATGCTGATCAAGAATATATATACTTTATGTGGTCGGAGAAGCCTCCTTCTGCCTGTTACATACATTCCAACGAACACAATATACCATTATACTTATTTTTTATAAGTAACGGGTATAATAAAATTGAAATTAAATTAACAATTTAAATTAACAACTATATATGATTATACGATATAACTGAAATTATAAAAATATAAAATTAAATTAAGTTAAGTCTAGTCTGGGGAATTCAAAAAATTATTTAATTGATCCAACATTTGTTGCAAGGATTGGGGAAAACCCAGAAAAAACCCAATCAGATCAATGATGGAAAATAATGAAAGTTATGTTGTGTTAGTGCCTACGGTTTAAATAGTTTAGAATTAGAAATTTAATAGTAGAAAGAGAAGCCTCTGAGTTGAAAACACGATAAAGTCGATTATATTCAGCACAGAGTACTCTAAAAGGTTCATACAGAGAGTAGTTAGTAGTACAGGTGTTAAGAGAAAGAGGAGTGAAGTTACGTGTACGCCTAGAAGGAACCGACAAGTTAATTTGGCTAAGTAATGCAGAGGAGTGAATATCACCCTTAAGCAGTTTGATAATGAACATAACACCCAGCATAGTGCGCCGATTAGCTAAAGATGGAAGGTTAATCAATAACAGTCTATCAGTGTATGAGGGCAAGTCTAAACCAGGGTCCCAGTTGAAGCCACGAAAAGCAAAAAGAAGAAATTTCTTTCGAACAGACTCAATTGAATTTTGATGTATAGACCATGAGGTCCGCGGTTCGAGTCCCAAGAGAGGCAAGATTTTATTTTTATTTTTTTATTAACATTTTTGTAAATTTAACGATATGTTATAATTTGGTCGTAATCGGGTTACTCTATAATCTAGCAAAAATACGCGTCGAATGATACCTCGATCACCCAAATCCGACAACAATTTCAAAAGATAATTAAATTTGAAATGTTCAGTGGACTTCTCAAAATGAGATGAAAAGTCAGTTTGTTTGTTTGTCTGTTTGCATCAACGCGCTAAGAAGCTTAAATGTAATAATGGGGATTTATTCCCTTTCGACTTTTTGAATTTCCCGCTAGTGGGAAACGATATTTTCTGATAAAATTAATACCCTCGCAGTTTCAAAACCGTAAAAGCTAAAGATATGTACTATATATCGTTGGAAATGTATTTTTAAAGGCTTTTAGGTAGTGATGTTAAAATATATCGAAATACCGACAACTCGATTTTCGCGAAAGCGATCATCGTAGTTAATTTTCATAGTTTTGTTTTTTCGTTCAATTTATGATCAGAATCCGTATTATATAAGCAACAAAATTGACAAAGTTTGAATTAGACATGAAAACGATGCAAGAAAAATTACAATTACAATTGCGTTTTCAAATAAACAATTTTTTTTGGAAAAACTCGATATTTACAACTGGATCTACTATTTTCCAATATATCGACAACTTGATATTTCTTTTTGGCGATTTTCTATTTCGATATAAAACTCGATATAAAATTTGGATTTACATCTGTTCAGTCTACGACAAGCAGTTCAAACCAAGCAGTTTAACAGAGAGAGCAGCTGTGCACTGAGCGCATATGAGCGGCAGCAAAGTCACAGTTATTCTCTCTCTTGCTATTCCTTTTATGCTGTATTCTTTTGTACTTTTGCTACTTTTGGCGCGTAAGATTTTTCACTCTTCTCATTGCATTAACTCAGCGCACACACGTTTATAATTGGAAATTAATTTAATTAAAATAAAGTAATCATTAAGCTAACAAGTTGTTTTTAGCTTATTACAAATTCTGGAGACTACTCGCCAACGGTGTGGAAGCCTCAAAGCCGCCTCAGCGCAATAACTGAAGGCCGCATATCGGTTGAAAATCACGTTTTATTACGAAAACCTTTTTGGTTTTATGGGATATCTCAACCAAAATAATAAAATATGTATTTAACTTAGTTTTATATATCCTGACCAGATTTGGTAGAAGCCTGGGCTGGCAAAATTCCTCTAACTGAACCCTCACCGAGGGTGCCGGCTGGGCAATGGTCACTGCATTACCCCGCTCGGGTGGTGCATTCCCAGTAGTAAATTGAGGGAGTACAACAAAATGAACATCGCTTTCGCCTGGAAAAATTGGCGTATTTAAAGAGTACCTCTCCAAATCCACAGACGGTCATTTACGCGTTCCGGTTACCGGAGGCGTTCGCTGCTCATTTCCACATATATTTCCCCATCCTCTATTTCCCATTTGTTCACAGTCAGAATTTCTTTGGACAAATTAGGCCACGGCTTTTGGGGTATCGCGGAAACCGTCACTGCACTATTCCACACAAAACTCGGACTCAACTTTGGCAATTAGCGCTTCTGCTTTGTTCTATGTTTCTCTCAATCTTTCTTTCAAGTTGTCTTTGAGTCGAAAATGCGCGATCGCCTTCCTTTTGTGTATATGTGTATTTATTTTCTCGTTTTCTTTGCGCTGCAGTACTATGTGATCACGTGACTTGTAAACAACATGTGCGCACTGCGCATATTTGGAAAAGGTAAGTTTAAATTGTTTTTAAAAAATTTAAATATAATAATTAATTTAATTAAACTAAATTACTTTTATTACAAAAGCAACAAACAGTCATCTGGACGGACATCGAGCGTAAATAAATTATAATATTAAGAAAATGTAATTGGAAATAAATAATTACCGCATAATTTTATATATTTTGTTTCTTTTCAGTGAAAATCACTTTGCAAATTATATTACCATTAAACTTTTTTAGTTAACATTAATTTAAGAACTTTTAAAATAAATTATAAAGAAAAAATAATTTTCCATGAAATTTTTATTTTTTTAGCACAGTGCAGAATTTATTGTGGTTAATTCCACACGATATTCCAGTGCCATTGAACCAGGGAAATGCTAAAATTAAATTTCCTACACCGGAATTTTGTGTGGAATAGAGCAGTGACGGCCTCCGGGATACCTTCCGAGCCCTTGTCTGCCGGAAAAAATTCCGCTACAAAGTATGGAATTACCACGGCCACACATTTGTAAAAATGAATGAAGGTTTTACACAAGTTGGCTGGACTAAACGGGCTGAGATATCAGCCCAAACGGGCACGGAGAGGAGAAATCCTCTCAGCGTGTCGCCAGCTGTCACAACGACGGGAAGGAGGCAGGACGGGAACGCTACAGAGGCAGGGCGGCATGGACCGGAAACCGGTGGCTACGGTGACAGAGTTCGTGAGACAGGTCCACCTATGACAGAGCAGGAGTTACTGAATGCACTAGCTCGGCATAGATCATCGAACACGGTCGCTGTCGAAGAGACACCGGCCCCTACCACGCCGACTGCCATAGTGGTAGCCAGTGCCAGAGACGAGAAGACTCTCCGACGCATACAGCGATCCGGGTACAACGCAGCCTGGTATCGCAAAATGCCAAGGAGAAAAAACTAAAAAGGAACAACGAGTACAACGTCAGACGATACGAGTGTCTTACTGAGACCGGTGACGCTTAAGACCTCCCACAGTGTGCGGGCTTGCAGGTGGAAGAACCGGTCGAGAAGACGACCTCGGTGGTTGCAGTAGCCACTTCGAGCAGAGGAGACAATCCCTCCACATCGAAGTAGTGGCACCTAAAGGGTGCAAGAGTCTTGAGGACAAGGGGTCTACTCCTAAGCAAAAGGAGAGATCAGGCAGCAAAGGCAGTAAGGCCTCAACATCAAAAAAAAAAACAGATGGTATCAGGTGGTATAAGGGAGTCAATGCCGTGGCCTGTGCCAACGAGGAATCACTGCGGTTCCTGAAAGACACAGTCCAAGGCGTTGGCGAACTGTGGCCTGGTGCAAAGATGGAAGTTGGTCTGTGGGGACAACCAAAGAGCGATCGACAATTAAGGTGTGGATCCCACCTCCAATGATGGAGGATCGAACCATCCTTGACATGCTCAAACGCCAGAAAGAGGACTGTTGCACCAAGGACTGGACGTTTAGAAGAGGTCTGACACGCGACAAGGGAAACGGCAAGGACATCTGGATCAGCATTGGTCACGATTCCAAATGCCACTTCCTGAGAAAGCAGTGCCAGCTGAAGTACGGAATGGGGTGCCTAAAAGCCTTATTTTCAGGAGGAGAGGAAAAGCAGGCTGCTAGGTCAGTCGGAAAAACTCCGGGTGGTGCAGATCAAACTGCATCATTCGAGAGTACCTTCGGCTGACCTACTACGGTTTATGGACAAGGAGATGGTTGACCCAGATCTCATCGAGGAGCCCTGGATCGTAAGTGATAGGGTTTGTGGACTAGGTTCTCAACGATGCCACCTCCTTGTCCCCAGTTAGTCTAGAACCTGTATTGTCGTAAGAGCCGGACTTAATGTTCTCTTCTCTTTACAGCAGCAGCGACTTAGCAGTAGTGCTATGCGAGCGCAGGAACGGGCTCAATTTATACTTGGCATCTACATACCTACCGTACGACGAAGAAGATCCACCATCTGAGAACGTCAAAGCCCTCGTCCAGCACACGCAAAAGGAGGGTATCGACGTTATCCTTGGTTGTGACGCCAATGCCCATCACACTTTGTGAGGGAGCACGGACTTTAACAAGAGAGGGGAGTCGCTGTTTGATTTTGCACTGTTAAAAAGCTTACTGTGTGTAATAGGGGAAACCACCCTACATTCCGCATTAAGAATCGAGCAGAAGTTATTGACATAACTCTAGCAACCAACAGTGACTTAGGATCGAAAACTAACACGTGACTACAGGATAGTGTTTGACGTCAGGTGGACCCAAGAGAAGCAGCCACCTCTCAAAATCAAATGAGACACCCAGACATCCTGGAAAGATCCACCCAGACTATAACCAAGACACTATGTAAGGCTTTCCTTAAATCCTGCCCTATCAGCAGACCACCTAAAAAAAATCACAGCACGTGGAACGAGGAACTCGGTCAGATTAGGAAGGAAACGAGGAAGCTACAACAGAGCAAGAGATAGAAACTTCCTAAGGGATTGGGAAGCCTATCACCTCAGTTTCAAGATGTTTAAGAAAAAATGCAGAAAAACCAAAAGAGATTCCTGGGCTACGTTCTGCGAAAATCTTACCAGTACCACAGAAGCGACCAGACTTCGACGTTTACTGGCGAAAGATCCTGTCAAACCTGGTCTCCTATGCGATCGGAATGGCAAATTCGTAGAAAATAGCCAGGAGTCCCTTGAACTCCTCATGGGCACTCACTTGCCGGGATGTCTTGACGATGATGATCAAGATGGAGCTCCCATCTTACCCAACGACGAAGAACCTTTACGAGGGGTGATAACGGAGAGTCAGACTCTCATTGAAGATATTGTTAACGAATAAAAGATAATCTGGGCTATCAAGTCGTTCCATCCCTACAAATCTGCAGGACTGGATGACATCAGACCAGCCATGTTGCAAGCTGCCAGCACTTTTTGCCATGGCTTTTGGCAATCTTCAGGGGTTGCCTTTTAGTGGGCTATACCCCTGCAAACTGGAAAGAAGTGAGGGTGGCATTCATTCCCAAGGCGGAAAAGATAAACCACTGCTCACCAAAAGATTATAGACCCATAAATCTATCATCGTTTTTTCTGAGAACGCTGGAACGACTTATGGATGTGTACCTACGAACGATGCTCACACCTCAAGCTTTAAGCGGTTCTCAGCACGCCTATCTAAAGGGTAGATCTGTTGAAACTGTTTTGCATGAGGTAGTGGGTTGTATTGAGCGGACACTGCAAAAAAAAGAGTTTGATTTGGCGGCCCTACGCGACATAGAGGGGGCTTTCAACAATGTCAGAATCGAGTCTATCTCGGCTGCGCTGGCCAAGATCTGCTTACACCCGACGATCACTTAATGGATTAGCAACATGTTTCGCTGCAGAGTGATCAACTCTCGCCTCTGCACTTCTTCGACGAGGAAAAAGGTCACGAGAGGTGCCCCGCAGGATGGAGTCATCTGCCCCTTGCTATGGAACCTGGCCCTCAACCATCTTCTCGTTCAGCTAAAACATAAGGGTTGTAGAGCCACAGCCTATGCGGATGACCTGGTATTACTGGTAACGGGCTAGTTCTTGCCCACAATCAGTGTTATCGATAGCACATTGGGCTTAACTCTACGCTGGGCTGGACAAAACGGTCTTTGGGCCTACACACAAAAGACCGAACTAGTCCTGTTCACAAGAAAATACAAGATCCCGAGCTTCCGACATTCTACCCTAGGAGGTACACAGCTCAGGCTCTTAAAAGAAGAAGTACCTTGCAGTGTTCCTGGATTCCAAACTCTTCTGGAAGAGAAACACGGAGGGGAGGATGAAACAGGCTTTGTAAGCATTCCTTATATGCAAAAGGACCTTCGACAAGAGATGGTGACTGCAACCGTATATCATCCATTGGTTTTACACAGCATTCTTCAGACCCATTCTAGATTATGGGGCGCTGCTTTGCCCATCTTCAGTACCTCCAAAAGGTGCAGAGACTGGCCTGCGTGGGGGTGACAGGGTGCTTGCGCTTCTGCAGTACATGGCAGACAGGAGTGCAACCTGGCTTCGAGCACTGGACCTCCTGAAGCCAAGTGCTTCAGGTCACAGCTCCATACTATCTCCGATAGAACGGACTGTGGGTGGGGAGTTTGACTATTGTGCCCCTGAACTAAAATGGCAAGACAGATTCACAACGAGCTTTCTGGACAGATTAGATTCGCAGAAACCACCCCTTTACACCACCCCTACACGGACGGTTCTAAGACAGACGGTGATCTAGCCACGAGACTCTCACTCCGTCTTCCAGAGTGATGCAGTGTCTTCCAGATGGAGACCTATGCTGTCTGGTAGTCGACCAAGTAGATATTCGAACTGAAGGAAACTTCAAAATTTCTAGAACCCACTTTTAAGACGAACGAAATTAAAATAGTACGCATAACAATTTTAAATAAAAATATTAATTATTAAAAAAAAAATTTACATTCTGCACTGTGCGAAAAAAGGGTGAGCTTTTTTGTGCATAAAAATAAATTTTTGTGCTATAGGAACAATCGGGTTCTCAATAAGCTTTAGCATTAACAACTTTTTTGTTTCTTAGGTTATCTCAACCAAACTTTGGGCTTTTGTACGTCAAGTCTTGAATTTTACTGCCAAATCTAGAAGTAAACGAAGTAGTGTGATTTGTGTAAGAAGCTATCATGTCATTTAGCAGGTAAAGAAGGCATAACTGACTAAAAAACCTGTCGAATAAACCCAGTGTTAGAAATATCGACCCTTTGCTCTCAAATGAAAGAAATTGCAGTTGAAATGCCTTCTCTAGCACATATTTTTGCTACTTTTATTCTTTTCTTACATACAAACAGGTTAATATGATCGGATTTCAGAATCAATAAACTTGTGTGGTGCGCGGCTTATAAAATTTTTAAAGATAAAAATTGAATGTCCGTTATTCTATAGTATCATATATAATACTAGGGCGCTCCGCCCCCTGCTCGTTTCGCTCGCGAAATTGAAGCGTGAAAAAGAGAAGCACTCCCTATATTTTTCTTGAATAAAATACTTTAATACAAATATAAATTACTGTACTACTTCAATAATTCGGACAAACTGATAATTAGGACATTCAAGTTTTATCTATAAAATATTCTGTAGCTCGGGCACCACAAAAATCTGTTAAGTCTGAAATCCGATCACAATAAGAAAAAGAAGAAGGCATTTAAACTGCAGTATTTGGAATTTGAGTGCAAAGGCCTTTATTTCTAACATTGTGTTTATTCGGCAGGTTTTTTAATCAGTAATCCCTTCTTTGCTTCTGATGGATTTAGAAATCAGTACCTACTAAATGACATGATACCTTTTTATACAAATCAGACTACTACGTTTTTGCACCGTTCGTCCGAAGCAATTATTACACTAGGCAACAAATTTGAACTTTTTGGCTATTACACGAACCAAACCCACTTTTTTGGATAGATTTGGGGTCAAAGACGACAAAAAACATTTTTTTTTTCTATGGTGAAATTTTTTTTTTAGAATTTTTTAAAATCTGGTTTTTTTTTGCACTTTTTTTCAGAGGTGCGCCCACTTTTGTCATCATTTCTCGTGAATGACAAAACCGATTTTCAAAAACTTTACTTTCTCGGAAAGTCAATGAATATATCTAGAATTCATTTTTACAAAGTTTTAGATTTAAACTAATAGTTTAAGAGACATCAATTCTTGAATTAAGAAAATTATGAATTTTTTTAAGCTTTTTTTACTTTAAAATTCGAGGAAAAGTCGAAAGAAATTTATTACATTTTGTCTTTAATTTTATTTGCATAGCTGAATTAATTACACGTCGTTTATGATATGTCTTATCTGTGAAGAGACGGCGATATAATATTTTTTTGTGTCTATGCATGTTTTTGTCGACTTTTTTGACTTCCTTGTAGAGTAGCATAACCTTTAGTATGAAAATTTTTTGTGTTTCTTGAGATATCTTAACCAATCTTACACAATATCGATTTGTTATTATTTTACACAATTTGACCATATTTGGTTGAAATCAGTGTACTATATCATATAGCTGCCATAGGAACGATCGTTCAAAAATCAAGGTTTAGTATGAAAAAGTTTTTTGTTTTTTAAGATATATCATCCAATCTCGCTGGTTATGTATTTAGTAATGTGGTATGTATCCCAACCAAATTTGGTTCAAATCGGATTACTATTCAAGATAGCTGCCATAGGAACGATCAGTCGAAAATTCACTTTTAGTATGAAAAACTTTTTTATTTTCTAAGATATTTTAATCGAACTCACAAATTGTGTACTCTATGTTGTCCTTCACATCTTTATTAATTTTGGTTCGAATCTGTCTATTATATCATACAGCTGCCATAGGACCGATCGGTCTACAAACAAGTTTTAGTATGAAAAACTTTTGTGATTTTTGAGATATCTAAACTAAACTGATAGAATATGCATATAAGTTGGTCTTATGCATCCTGACCAAAGTTAGTTCAAATCGGTCCACTATATCATATAGCTGTCGTAGGACCGATCGAACTTTTTTGTTTGTGGAGAAATCTCAAAAAAACTCATAAATTGGGTATCTTTAATTGCCCATTACATCCTTACCAAATCGGACCACTATATCATATAGCTGCCATAGGAACAATCGATACGAACGGTCGATAAGCAACCTTTTGTATGAAAAACTTTGTTTTTTAAGTTATCTGTACCAAACATACAAGTGTTAAGCCTTCTATTGCCTTATACAACCTGTCCAAATTTGGTTCGAATCGGATCACTATAACATATAGCTTCCATGGAACACATCAGTCGAAAATCTACCTTTGAGAAAAAATTGTTTATTGTTAATATACTAATAACTTAGCCGTCCTTCCATAGATTTAAACGGTAAACATACGAAACGATTGGTAATTAATATAGCTATATATATATAAACAAATTTAATATTTCAGATGACCATCTTAAGTGCATATTCTGTCACATTGGTTAAAATATCTCAAACAAACAAAACAAAATTTCATACTAAACCTTGATTTTCGAACCAACGTTCCTATGGCAGCTATTTGATATAGTAGACAGATTTGAACCAAATTTGGTCAAAATGTGTAAAATAATAACAAATTGATATTGTGTAAGATTGGTTAAGATAACTCAAAAATCACAAAAAAATTTCTTACTAAAAGTTAAGCCACTCTACAAGGATGTCAAAAAAGTCGACAAAAACATGCCTAGACACAAAAAAATATTATATGGCCGTCTCTACACAGATTTTGATAAGACATATCATAAACGACGCGTAATTAATGCAGCTCTGCAAATAAAATTAAAGATATAATGTAGTAAATTTTTTTCGACTTTTCATTGAATTTTAAAGTAAAAAAAGCTACAAAAAAAAAGGCTTAAAAAAATCATAATTTTCTTAATTCAAATATTAATGTCTCCTTAACTTTTGGCTTAAATCTAAAACTTTGTATTAATGAATTATAGACATATTTATTGACTTTCAGAAATAGTAAAGCTTTTGAAAATCGGTTTTGTCATTCTCGAGTAATGATGACAAAAGTGGGCGCACCTCTGAAAAAAGTACGAAAAAAAAGCCAAGTTTTTAAAATATTCTAAAAAAATAATGGTTTTCGTCGTCAAATCTATCCAAAAGTGGGTTTGGTTCGTGTAATTTTTTGGCTGTTGCCTAGTGTTATCAGTTATCAGGTTTAAGAGAAAAATTTAAAATTTGTTGTTGTTGGAAATTTCCTTCTAATAAATGTATATAATATAACATACTAGGGGGCTCCGTCCCCTGCTCGCTTCACTCGCGAAATTTAAACATGAAAAAGAGGATCATTTCTTTTATTTTTCTTGAATAGACTTCTTTTACGCAAAAAAAAATTGCTGTTCTATTTCAAAAATTTGGGCAATTGTTAATTAGGACAACCTGGTATTTCAGAAACTTAACTTTTATCTTAAAAATATTCTGTAACCCGGGCACCACACAAACTTATTGATTCTGAAATCCGATCATATTAACGTGTTTGTATGTAAGAATAGAAACAGCGCCGCCAACCGAGAAGTCCACATCCGCTGGAGACAATCTACCTCCAACGGACATGGAAATATCTCCTGTGGCCGTTAGCGAGCCCAGTGTCCAACTGGCAGATCAAACCAATCCGATGGAGGATCTGGCCGAGGATGAGGACCTGGCGGAGTTGACGCTGGACCCCGCTACGGCCCAGGAGATAGAGGATCAGATGGCCATCTCGTCCCAGGAGTTGTTGGACGAGCTGGAAGGAGCGGACGTCACCCTGACGCCACGCGGTGACGAGGGAGACTCCCGACCCCCCTCGTCATGTGAAATGGAGCCGCTGCTTTAGTGCAATGACGCAAGTCATCAGCACTAAGCTAGCCCAGGTGAACATTCATCGTGCAAAGGCGGACTCGGCCGTCCTAGCCAGAATGTTCACCAACACCACCTTGGGCTAGCCCTTGTACAGGAGCCGTGGCACAAAAACGGCACCAAAGGCCTGTACACAGCGGACTCAAAGGTAATCTGGGATCAAAGGGATCCAGTACCTAGAACATGTATAATGATAAGGAAATGTATTGACTATACTATCCTTTCCTAAGCAGGGACTGCTTGCCAATAGCAGTGCAAGAGATCGGGCATGCCCGTACCACTGTGGTTGCATCGGCATACTTTGCCGGGGACGAAGCCTGCCCGCCAAAGGAAGTCAGCAGACTGGTTGAACACTGCGTCCGGGAGAAGCTTCCTCTCATCATCGGGTGCAATGTCAACGCACATCCCGAGGTATGGGGCAGCACCGACACCAACATGAGAGGTGAGTACCTTCTTGACTTTATATTTAGATATAACTTAGAAATCAGTAATGTCGGAAATACACCGACATTTGTAACCAGAGAGGAAGAAGTCTTAGACATCACCATGATAAGTAAGGGTCTTAAGCCGCATCTGAAAAACTGGCACGTCTCTTCGGATGAGTCTATGTCTGATCATAGAATCATTCTATTTGAACTGCAAGTCAATATGGATAGCAGCTTACCAACCCGTAATCCCAGGAAAACAAACTGGGAGAAGTATAAAAAGACCCTGCAATTGAATCTATCCAATGAAAGAACGGGCACACCTCGATCACCGCTGGAACTTGAATTCAATGTCAAGGCTACGCTGACGACATTGTCATCATAGCTCGAGGCAATTTCGAAGACACTCTTTGCGATATTGTTCAGTTAGGTCAACGGATAACGAGTGATTGTCATCGTCCCCTTTACCAATAGATACAAGTTGCAAAAGATGAGGCAGATAAGGCTTTCAAATAGCACAATAGAAACAAGTAAGGAGGTCAAATACCTAAGAGTCTCGTTTGACAGTAAAATAATCTTCGGCCCACATTTCAAGAACGCGATAGCGAAGTGTTCTAAAACACTCTACACATGTCGCAGCATAGCCGGGAAATCATGGGGCGCATGACCGAAGATAGTTAGATGGCTATACCTAATGGTAGTCAGGCCGATGCTCACATACAGAGCAATAGCTTGGGGTGAGAGAGCGCAGCTCATCACCGTCAAGAAACAGTTGCTAAGGAAGCTCTAATGGATCTCACGCCACTCCATGAATTCATAAAACTGCAACAAAAAGCAACCCTGCTGAGGAAACCACGAGAGGGTGTTGGTAGCAGTTTTATCCTCAGTCATAGAGATGTAGAATTGCTATCAGATAATTTCCCACTACTGGTACAACCAAGGGACGAAATGACAGCTGTACACGTGTTCGAGAAAAACTTCGAAGTAAATCTAAGCAGTAAAAAGAAATGGACAACACTCGATGAGGTCCACCCCATGAGAGAGCACACCATAAAATGGTACACCGACGGATCTCTTACAGACCAGGGCCCAGGCCTAGGTGTTGTGGGCCCCCGGATATCATATCATGAATTTTTAGGAGCATACACCAGCATCTTTCAAGCTGAAGTATGTGCAATAGGAAGATGTGTCGATCTCAACTTTAAACGCAACTATCGGAATAGAGACATAGCTATTCTGGCGAAGGCGAAGGTTACGTCTAAAGTAGTGCATGAAGTGAGGAAGAAGCTAAGCCAACTGGGATCGCTCAATAGGCTAACCCTTAGATGGATCCCAGGTCACAGGGAAATAGCACGTAACGAAGCAGCTGACAAACTAGCCAGAATGGGTGCAAGCAAGCCCCTAATAGGTCCTGAACCGTTTTAGGGAATAGGAAGACACACAATCCGGGAGTACCTACGTAAAGAGGAGAGGCGACTGCAGCAGTCGCACTGGAAGAATACCACAGGCCTCCTAGGTAGCTACAACCAAAAACGGTTCAAACAAGTAATCACCTTACGAAAGAATAGACTCAGGATACTAACCGGTCTACTGACAGGGCACTGTAGACTGAGAAGTCACCTATCCAAACTAGGAATCGTAAGCAACGGAACCTGCCGTTTCTGCAACTTCGAGGAAGAATCCTCAACACATGTTCTCTCCGAATGTACTGCTCTATCCAGACGCAGATGTAGTTTTCTTGGAAAACATGTCCTACAGTTTAGGGACATAGCTAATCTCAATCCGACAAAAATTCTCGACTTCGTGCGAAAAACCGGATTGATGAACGAGCTATAAACCCAGAATGGGGCACAATAGATCCAAGGGGTCGCAGTGTAGGTTTCCCCACTTTAATAATAATAGTCATAGTATTTAATCAAATTATACAACACTTCTCGATAGGCAACTGTTAGCATAAGAATGCAATGTAAAAATAAGAAAAAGAAAAATAAAGCTAGTCGTTGTATGAGCGAGGAATTAGCTGGTTCACAAAATATCGATATTTTAAATCGATATATTGATATTTTTTTTAAAACAAAAAATATTATCGATACGATATTACAAAAATATTCGACAACCCTAGTACTAACCACGATGGCTGACTAAACAGCAGCTGTTAACAACAGCGTTTGCATCTGTTAAACAAATTTTATGTTGAAGCTGTTTGGGATTTTGTGAGAGATTAAAAAAAGAATAACAATGACAAAGCAGCATAACAAACTGCAACAAGAATGCTAAATGTTGCAATATTTTGTTTTTAATTTTAGAAAATATGAATAGTCTAAACACCATTCTCTGCACCACATAGGTACTAGGTGCGCTGGCTGACAAAATGCTGCTATATGTTAAAAAAAATAAACGCGAACTTTGAAATCGATTTTGACGCACTTGCACTTGGACTTTTTCAAAACGCTGTCTTATCCCACGATAAAATTGTCTCAGGTTTATTGTGGCCAAGTTTCAAGCATGTAACCTAAGCGGTTTGGCCTGTGCAATGCTAAGTAAATGATTGCGGTAAAGCAGTTTTATATATATAGATAAAGAAAACCACGAAAATTGCCATTCTGCACTGTGCGCAAAAAGGGTGAGCTTCTTTGAAAATTTTTGGATCCACGTGGCAAAAGTGCTAAAAAAAACAAGCGGGAAAGGCTATAGTCGAGATCCCGACCATATGACACCCGTTACTTACTTTAATATATTGAAAAGTACTTTAAAGAAAATACTTGTTTTGATCTGAAAACTTTAATTTGCCATAACTGTCGTTCTACATGTCCGATCTTAATGCGATTCAATGGGATGATAGATAACGCTAATAGATAACGCTAATAATCACAAAAAACGTATTATCTCAAAAACTGTGGGTGTGGTGGTTTTTCGCGATTTGCGGGGGCGGAGGGGGCGTCGATTAAATTTGAAACAAACTTGATCTGCGTGAGGTATATAGAAATCTGTGTGCCAAAGTTGGTTACTTCATCTCTTTTAGTCTCTGAGATTTCTTTGTTTAGACGGTTTTTCGCTATTTGCGGGGGCGGAGGGGGGCGTGGCTTAAATTTAAAACAAACTTGATCTGCGTGGGGTATATAGAAGTCTTTTAGTGAAAGTTTGGTATCTCTATCTCTTATGGTCTCTGAGATCTAGGCGCTCACACGGACGGACAGACGGACAGACACACATGGCTATATCGACTCGGCTATTGATGCTGATCAAGAATATATATACTTAATGTGGTCGGAGAAGCCTCCTTCTCCCTGTTACATACATTCCAACGAACATAATATACCCTTATACTTATTTTTTATAAGTAACGGGTATAAAAAGTACTAGGAAAAGATGAAATGGGAGATCTGACTCCACCCGCTGTACTCTCCAGACATTGCTCCATCTGACTATCTTATTAGCTTACGAGCACATCCGCAATTAGAAGAAGTCAAAAATTGGATTGATTCTTGGATCGACTTGCAGGATGGGCAGTTTTTCCATCAAGAAATCTGAATGCTGAACAAAATATGGATAAAAGTAGTAGCTAGCAATGGACAGATATTGGAAAAGTGCAAATTTAGGGAAAGGGGAGAGAGAAAGACTTCTGAGGAGAAAACGTAAAAGATGCTACGAGGGTGGGCTGATAAATAGTCGGCCTACCAAAGAAAACACGGTTTTTTTTTTATTTTTATTTTTTTTTTTTCAACATAATCTCCTTTTAGACGTATGCACTTAGTCCAACGGTCCTCCAATTTTTTTATACCTTCCATAAAATATGACTGGTCCAGGTCCTCAAAATAGGCGTTTGTTTCACAGATCACCTGTTCATTCGACTGAAATTTCTTTCCACCAAGCCATTTCTTTAAGTTTGGAAATAGATAATAGTCACATGGTGCTAAATCTGGAGAATAGGGGGGATGTGGAAGAATTTCATAGTGTAGTTCATACAATTTCAACATGGCAACAACGCTCTTGTGAGCCGGAGCGTTGTCCTGGTGAAACAGAACTTTTTTCTTCGCCATGTGCGGCCTTTTTTTCTTTAGTTCTGAATCGAACTGTCCCAAAAGGTTAGAATAGTATTCTCCATTAATTGTTCTGCCTTTTTCTAGATAATCCACATGAATTACGCCTCGGGCATCCCAGAAAACCGTTGCCATTACCTTGTTGGCCGACAAACCAATCTTTGCCTTTTTCGGCGCCGTTTCTCCGGTTGAAATCCACTGCTTTGACTGTTCCTTGCTTTCTGGTGTATGGTGATGTATCCAAGTTTCGTCGACAGTCACAAAACGACGCAAAAATGCATTCTTATTTGCGTTTAACAATGCCAAACTCTCCTTCGCAATGACCAAGCGGTTGCGTTTGTGTTCCGCTGAGAGCAATCGCGGCACCCACCTTGACGAAAGCTTACTCAAATTTAAATATTCGTGTAAGACGTTTCCAACACGTTCACGAGAAATGTTTAGGGCCTTAGCAATCTCTCTCAGCTTTATTTGGCGATCATCCAATATCATTCCGTGGACTTTATCTACCATTTCTGGGGTTGTCACCTCTCTGGGACGTCCCGGACGGTCCTCGTCAAAAATGCTTGTCCGCGCCTATACTCAGCAGTCCAATATTTAATGGTCGAAATCGATAGAGCTGATTCCCCATAAACTTCGATTAACTCATTTTTTATTTCATCGTTGGATTTCTTTTTTAAAATTTTGGGGACAATGCAAAAGTGACCATGCTAAAACTCCCGCCAAAATTACCAGTGTTGAGAAAAACGCCTAAAACTTTTTCAGCAATCAGCCGATAGAAAACACTAATCGAATAAAATATTTATGGGTTGTTTAAGATGTTTTTTTTTGGTAAGGCCGATTACTTATCAGCCCGCCCTCGTATTATAGTTAGTGCATAAAACACGAAACGAATCGTGTGAAGCGTAATAAGTTATGCATGTAGGTAAAAATAAACGTGGTAAACGTTTGGTAAACGAAGGTTGGGATCCCAGTTAAAGCCACGTAAAAATTTTGGGGCTAGAATATGCTTTAGTCCTTAGACTTTTACCTCGTGTAGAGGTTTTTTTTGGTTTCTTATATCTCCAGATCAAACTTAGTTTAAGCCGGTGCCCATATCATATAGGTGCCATAGGAACAATCGTTCGAAATGCAACTTTTAGTACAAAATACCTGAATACACCGTGATCGACTGTAGCCGAACCTCACTGCGAGCAAGTTACCACTGATATTGTTGTATTTGTGTTTGCGTATTTGTGTGTGTGAGTGTGTATATGTGTCCGTCTGACTGTCAATCTGATTGAACGAATACCGTACGCATATCAAAATTTTTAAGATCATAATGAAGATTGGTCAGCATTATCTTCTTGTGTCGTTATTTAATTTTTAGCTTAAAATTTAGCTTTGTATGTATTTATGACTGTTTGTCTGTGAGTATGAATTTGTGTATGTATGAATTTGTGTGGGTTTGTATGTGTGTGTATGTGTTTTACCTAGCGTTGGTGAATTCTCTGCTTAGTTTTCAATAGTGAACTCACCAACAAAATTCAGCGACCGCTACCACCAGTACTAGAGGGTATGGTTTTGTACGTATACACCCAGCCAGCATTTGGACGATTTCATTTATGAAAATCGACTGACTGAGTCATTTTCGAGTCGCTTTTCTGATTAAAAAGAGATTGGTGATCAAAAGATGACTCGAAAATGACTCGTTCGTATGCCTAAAATGCGATTCATTGAAATAAGACTAACAAAACGCAAATCAATCGAATACTGATCGCGCGGGTGATGAAATAATGATTGTTTTTGGTCTTGCTATGTTATGTCTCTCTTCTTTTACTAACGGTGCTCTCTTATCTGAGTTTAAGTCAAACTCTGAATTTTTCTTCATTATTATAGTTGAAAAGTGAAGTGAAGGTCTGGCAAGCGAAAAATTTTGAATGAAAAATATAAGTTTTTTTGTTTATTCTTATAAGTCAACTTTGAATTAATTAAAATACTTTTGTGCATATTAATTTATTAAATTAAATTCTATAAATATAAATAAATATATATTATTTCCTTAGTAAATATTTATATTTTAATTGTGAGCAAATGATTTAAAAAACGACTCGAATATGAGTCGAAACTGATTTGTAATACAACTCGAAAAGGACTCCTTCAGAAGAGTCGCAAACGACTCATTTATAAGAGTCGCGGCTAGGGTACCATTTTCTCCCGACGAAAGTGTCATTTTCGATCAGAAAACGAGCGCACTTTCGATTATTTTAATCAGTTTGAGGAGTCGAAAAATACTCAAATACGATCAGAAATTTAATAAAATGTTTGCTGGGTACGTATGTATTAGACTTCTGCAAACGTACATTCATAATACGCATCATAGTAGTGTACACTTCTATGGTATAGCCAAAATAGTGTACACGCTTCTCATTGCACTATGTATAGCAAAAAAAGGAGGAGAATAGGAACACCAAAATAGGAACACTATGCGTGTGGTGTACTTCTGTTTGCTATTCACCCCAATTCCTGTATAGCATTCAAAGCGTGGTGTACAGGGACTGAAATGAAGTGCATACGAAAGAAAACGAATTGTATAGCGAAATTTAATAAAATGTTTTAAAATTGCTAAAATTTTAGAAAAATGTTTTGAAAACTTAAAAGTTTTAGAAAAATGTTAAAAAAATTATAAAAATGTTAAAAATTAATAAAAAAATTTTAAAATAATGTAATAAAATAAAAAAATTTAACTATTTAAATTTTTTTTTTAGATTTCTTTCATTTTTAACATTTTCTTAAATTATTAACATTTTTTTAAATACTTAACATTTTTAACCTTCTTTTTTAAATATTAATTTGCTTTTTAATTTTTTATCGTTTTTTTTAATTTTTATCATTTTTATTAATTTTTAACATTTGTATAATTTCTAAAATTTTGTTAACATAAAAAACATAAATAAATAGTTAATTAGGCCGGTCTCTGGCATGTACATACATACTTAGGGTAACGCTTCATACTACTATGCACCAGAGAGCTGCAACGGGTATGTTCTAGTATGTTCGAACATCAGTGCGACAAACGTGTTCGGTCGAGTCACGGGTCTCTTTGTTTTCGAACGAGTCACGGGTATGATTCGTTTTGCTTTCGGACGAGTCACGGGTATGATTTGTTTTGCTTTCGGACAATTCGGGTCGAGTAGACCGTTCGAGTATAATCGAAAGCGACAGTGTTGTTTTTGAAATTTTTTTCTGCTTGTATATGCATGTACATACATAAGTATTTATATTTCTGTTTTAGAGCAGCGGTGGGCAAGCCCTTGCTCACGCTGCTCACTCTGCTCAAAACGGTAAATTGGCTTGCCTGCGATTTTTGACAATACAACCACAACTTTTGACGCTGCGCTCAAATTTTTTATGACCCCCAATAAAACAAAACAACAAACACACAGCAAATACTCGAGTTTCGGCTGCGACGCGTACCGTCATAAAAGTGTTCATTTCACTTCAGTAGCGTTTTGTACACTGTGTGAAAAGTTTTAATGCGTTTTGATACGTTTTGATCTTAACCACATAATAAGCGTTCGACTTACAAAATACAATTTATTAAAATTTCTTTAAGTGTATAATTGTTTTGGCTCATCAAAACCAACAACAACCACAAAGATTTTTCGACGCGGCGCACAGAGTCATACATTTTTACACACATAAATACATATTATTGTAAGCGCAAACGACGCTGCGTGCGCGCTCTGTGTCGCACATTTTCTGAACGAGTCAATTCGAGTATGACTCGATGACTCGATCCGACCGTTTGAAGAAAACGGGTATTGCATCAAATCAAATCAGCTAGCAAGTTCGGTCATGACTCGTGACTCGTTCGAAACAAACAAATCACAACGGACACGAGTCAGCGTTCGAGCCTGACCGAAAATCTCTTACCCGTTGCAGTTCTCTGCTATTCACTAGTAAATAGTAGTGTACAGGGTCTGTTCAGTGTGTACACATAGCATAGCATTTTGTGTGTGCACGCGAACGTTGGAATAGGAACATTGCTATTCCTACTTTAGTGAATGCATAAAACTTGGTATTCACTATGCAGTGTACCAAAAAACGAGCATGTAGTTTTAGCGTGAATGTTTCATTCGCCGTTTTGATTCCATTCATGCAGATGTCTAGTATGTATATGTGCGGATGTGTATGAATGTGTGTGTATGTGAGTGTATGTTTTTTTTTTTTTTTTATTATTAGTAAATAGGTACGGTGATGTAGTATAGATATAGTATAGATATTTTACAAGAAAAGATAGAGACATAACAGTAATAAAAGTAGAGAAAAGGCTTGTTTCGCTCCCGTGGGATTGGGCAATGAAGTTCTGCTTCACGGGGCGGGTGTAACCTTGCTAGGCTTGGGACTACTCGGAGATTCTGCTTCTCTCGCGTCGTCGCAACTCCTTCATTACTATTGCTGCCATCTGTCCTACAGCATTTCAATTCTCCTCATTCCGTATCATATAGTCGACTATGTTGTCCGCGTTCAGTTGGTGACCACCAATGTTCATCCTGCTACGTTCGGTGTCGAACAGAAAACACTCCAAAAATGCGTGCTCGACGCTAGCTACGACTTCGACTCGACAATGGTCTGGGCTGTTGGCGTGCTTAAAACGGTATAGGTACGAGTTAAAGCAGCCATGCCCTGAGAGCAATTGGCAGGTATAAAAATCTACCTGTCCATGGCGTCTTTGTATCCAAGGCCGTATGTTTTTAATTAGTCGTCTTGTCCAGCATCCATTGCTAGAGCTTTACCATCTCGCTTGCCACTGCGTTATTGTGCTTTCCAGTGGATCTCTATTTGATGCTACAGCCTTGCAATGCCAACGAGCTCGCCGATAGCATCTGTCGTGCTCCGATGTTTCCGAAAGCCATATTGATGGTTCGAGAGGCCGCTGCGGCTTTCTATCTCGCTCTCCAAACGATTGCATATTAGTCTCTCCAATATCTTGCCCGCAGTGTCCAACATGCAGAGAGGGCGGTATGAAGATGGATCTTCCGGTTCCTTTTCAGGCTTGGGTATGAGGACAAGTTTTTGCCTTTTCCACCTGATTGGTATCGTGCGCTCCATTATACACGTGTTGTCCATATCTACGAAGGCATCAGGATATGCAAGTTTGACTGTTTTAAGCACAGTGTTTGGAACTCCGTCAGGACCTGGCGCTTTTCCTGCTTTGATTTTGGACGCTATCTCTAGCACTTCGCTCGCATTGGTTAAGCTAACCGTATCAGGGTGTTCGTTGCTCAGCTGGAGGGCCTAGTGGTGGTTACGACGGGAACAGGTGCTTGACGATGCATTCCAGTTTTGTCGGGCTTGTAGGCATTGGCTGCTTGCAGAGTTTGCCCATTACCATTTTGTATGCAGCGCCTAATGGCTCAGCATCTGCTGCTTCGCACATCTCCTGGAAGCACCGCGTTTTACTTTGCTTGATCGCGTTTTGCTGTGTCTTGCGCAGTTTCCTAAACTCAGACAGATTTCTTTCAAAAGAAAAACTGCCTCTGGATCTTTGCAGCCTCCGCTTAGCAGCACAGTTTGCGATTTCATCACAGGGTTGCGCTTGCTTCCTCCACTGTAAGATCTGGCCATCGACGCTTCACATGCCGCCTGTAAACAGTCAGCAATTCCTTGTGCACAGCTGCTGGCATTGCCCGTTGCTCTAAGTCCCCGCAGATTAGAAAGCAGGTTTTCTCTATCCAAAGTGTCGACCTTGTAGCCTACATGTCGGGCTGGTTGGAGCCTCCTTGGGGTAATTGTTGAGCGAAGTTTCGTTATTATCGCCTTGTGGTCCCTGTGGGTGTAGTTGGCAAAGGTCAGGTCAATAATTGATTCTTGGCCTGTTATGCTGTATGTGCTCTTTTTTTTAGCTGTTTAGAAGGCATACATTAAGATGAGCAAACGTGTCCGCAAGAATCAAGCCTCGTGGATTGTTATTTTTGCTACCCCAATCTGTGCTACGTGCGATAAAATCACCGGCGACTATAATGGGAGATTTGTCTTGAGCATTATGAGCAATGTCCTCAAGTACGGCCTGGAATTCCTGGACTTGTACTCTAGGGGGCAAGTAGCAGCTGTAGATGTAAGTGTTCTTAGCTTTTGAGTGTATGTATATGATCATGTTTGTGTCTGAGCTTGTGTAAAATTTGAACACGAATATTACCCCCTTTCTGTGCGAATTACGGAAAAAGCCGTCTTATTGCACGATAAGATTTTCTCAGCTATGTTGTGCCCAAATTTCATCATCCTCGACCTTACCGTTTGGGCTCCACGAAGTCGGTCAGTCAGTCAGGACAAACAGTTTTAATATATATATATATATATATATATTAGCCTGGCCGCGGCTTGTATGGCGTTTTTTCAAGTTGGCGATATCAATGAGCGCCGGGCTAAAAATATAATCATTTTTACCCCTAGAATACACCTGCAAAATTTGAGCTCAATCGGAGTTCATTTGATGGACCCAAAAACGGGTCAAAGGTCAGCATTTGGCATTTGTATGAAAAAAAATAGTTGTTGTATGGAAAAATTTTTTTGTTAATAAAGATATCTTTACCAAACTGACAGATTGTAGTTGAATAATTGTATTTTACATCCTGACCAAATTTGATCGAAATCGGGTTACTATATAATATAGCTACCATAGGAACAATCGGATGAAAATTGACCTTTAGTATAAAAAACTTTTTGTTTCTAAAGATATCTTAACCAAACTCACAGATTGTGTATTTGGGACTGTCTTATACACCCAGACCAAATTTGGTCCAAACCGGATTACTATATCCTATAGCTTCCATGGAAACAATCGGTCGAATAATATGCTTAGTATGAGAATTTTTCAGAAAGCTGTCTTTGAGAAGAAGTTTGGAAAAACCAGTGGACCTGAAACTTTAATTTTTAACAGAATTGCGGATATATGGCCAAATTGATTTTCAATACGGCTTGCAAGATGAAATTGTCGCAGAAAAGATTCATCAAAATGATTGCAAAGCACACGGAAATTCATAGCGATTACAAAGAGCATTTAGAGTTGACAATGACATTTCTTGGCGAAAATGTTGGGGCTTTTCGGATTTGTGGGGCGACATCTCATGCAAGATTCTTTCTGTTTCGTAACCAGTTCAAAACGACGCCGAGAGAGCTGAGTAATATTCGAGACATCTCTGTATTTGTAGTTAAGCTCTACATAAAGGCTTGATTCGGATGTAGCAATGCTATTGCAAGCCCCAATCAAGATTTAAGTTTTTTGCGAGCAGCTTTCGATTTTTCTACGGCCGATACTGTCGTTTCTGAAACGGTTGTGAATAAATTGAAAAATCATTTATGGTACTTAACACCTGATGCAGTGGGCTTAGCATTTTTTGACCCAACAGAATCGCTCGAAGAAAAGCGAAACATGATAAAAAAAAATTAAAAGCAAGGAAACCTGCTGTGCCTTTCAAAAATTTTAGAACAATGACAGACATAAAAAAACTTTTAAAATGCAGCTTATCTGATTTTGTGTCATACAAAACGAAATATCTTATTTCCAGTTTTGAGCTTTAAACTGATTTTCTCGAGCTTGATTCATCAAAATGGAATGATATTAGGAATATCAAACTGCTTTAACTTTCTTTCAAAACCTTAGCGTTGTTAATGATCTTGCTGAGCGTGGAGTAAAATTTATGAAAGATTACAACATATATATATATATATATATATATATATATATATTTATTATTTATATTTAATATATACTTTATCACTGTACCTATTTAATAATAAAAAAAAAACACACACACACCCACATTATTTGGCAATGTGGGCGGTGTGACGAGCAGAGACAGCGACTCACGGCAGTGGCTGCACAATTGATAACTACAGAGAACTTCGTAGGCCTGATGATCCTGAACAATGGACTATGGGATGCAGCCTGCAAACTCACGGCTTGCGTTATGCAAGAGTAGAAAGGGCGAGAAATAGAACAGTTTAGTTGTAGTTATCGGTCCTGCGACGCAGTGACTAACGTCAGTACCGCAGGGTCAGGCTGCAACTATTATTATTATACCCGTTACTTAAAAAATAAGTAATAGGGTATATTGTGTTCATTGGAATGTATGTAACAGGGAGAAGGAGGCATCTCCGACCCTATAGAGTATATATATTCTTGATCAGCATCAACAGCCGAGTCGATATAGCCATGTGTGTCTGTCCGTCTGTCCGTATGAACAAAAGGATCTCAGAGACTATAAGAGATAGAGTAACCAAATTTGGCACACAGATTTCTATATACCCAGCGCAGATCAAGTTTGTTTCAAATTTAGGCCACGCCCCCCTCCGCCCTCGCAAATCGCGAAAAACCGTTCGTTCGTCTGTATAAACATAGGGATCCTAAAAACTCTAAGTGATAGAGTAACCAAATTTGGCACATATATTTCTATAGACCTCACGCAGATCAAGTATGTTTCAAATTTTAGCCACGCCCCCTTACGCCCCCGCATATCTCGAAAAACCACAACACCCACAGTTTTTCAGATAATTATTTTTTTATGGTAAATAACGGTATATATTAATATCACTGCGAACGGCAGTTCGCTCCAGTGACGAAAGCAGCACGAAGGGTGCGAAAGGCGACTAGCAATACATACAGATAATTTGGAAAATTTGCTTCGACTGTTCGATCAGATCGAGTTATATACCGATCGAAAGGTTTAGACCTAACTTACAAAATGGCGTACTAAAACTAAAACTAGCACACCTGGTTCATGAGATAAGGGGGTGTAAGTGGGAGGGAAAAAATTTAAGTAATTGCAGCTAATGGGGTCGTTGGAGTTTTTTGTTAAAATATTTTTTAAAAAATCTTATCAAAAATACGCGTCGATTGATATCCCGATCACCCAAATCCAAAAACTGGTTCAAAAGATAATCAAATTTGAAATTTTTAGTGGACTTCTCAAAATGAGATGAAAAGTCAGTTTGTTTGTCGGTTTGTTTGTTTGCATGAACGCGCTAAAAAAGAGAAAATGTAATGATGGGGATTCATTTCTTTTTGAAAATCTAGAAATGTTTGTTCTACGATTTTTTGAATTTCCCGCTAGTTTAGCGGGAAAACGCGATTTCCCTCGCAGTTTCCAAACCGTAAAGGCTACAGATATGTTTTATATATCGTTGAAAAGGTATTTTTAAAGGCTTTTAAGGCCTTTTAACTTTTTATACCCTGAGCCCATTGAAAATGGGCAAAAAAGGGTATAATGCATTTGGCAGAATGTATGTAACAGGCAGAAGGGGGCGTGGCAGACCCCCAAAAGTATATATATTCTTGATCAGGATCAACAGTCGAGTCGATTGAGCCATGTCCGTCTGTCCGTCTGTCTGTCCGTCTGTTTGAACGCGTCGATCTCAGAAACCATAAGAGCTAGAGACTTCAAACTTGGTATGTAGGTTCCTGGATACCGTACGCAGATCAAGTTTGTTTTTATTTTTGGATCGGACAACTATACCATATAGCTGCCATAGGAACGATACATCGAAAATGAAGTTTTTGTATGAAAAGCTTCTTCAATTTTTGAGATATCTCAACCAATCTCACACGATATATATTTGGGGTGGTATTATACGTCCTGACCAAATTTGGTCCAAATCGGCCCACTATATCATATAGCTGTCATACAGTCGCTCAGCCGAAAATCAAGTTTTAGTATGAAAAAGTATTTTGTTTTTTGAGATATCGTAACCAAACTGATAGAATTTGTATCTGGGTTGGTGTTAAACATCCTGACCAAGCTTGGTCCAAATCGGCCCACTATATCATATAGCTGTCATATAGACGCTCTGCCGAAAATCAAGTTTTAGTATGAAAAAGTTTTTGGTTTAGAGATAACTTAACCAAACTGATAGAAATTGCATTTATGTTGGTTTTGTACATTCTGACCAGATTTGGTTCAAATCGGTTCCATATATCATATAGCTGCCATAGGAATAATTGGTCGAAAATCAACATTTATAAAAGTGTACCTGGGCTCAGGGTATCCTACTGTCGAGCGTGCACGACTGTAGCCGCACCTCACCACGAGCGAAGCGAGCAGGAGGTAGGCGAGCGAAGCGAGCAGGGGGCGGAGCCCCCTTGTTTTCTTAAGTACTCAGGTAACAATTTACAGGTAAAATAAAGTTTTTAGCTTACATTTAGGCGATTTATGACAAAACGGATCTAACGATTTTTATTTATTTTCAATATGTTGTAATACGTAAAATAATTGTCATTCGGCACTGCGCAAAAAGTAATTTTTATGTGCTAAGAAGCTCAACTTGTTTGCGCACAGTGCAGAATGACAATTATTTTTGGCTTTACTTTTGCTTTTTTTTTTGTTTAATATTTTGATATATATTTTATTTTAAATATTAAATTAAACTTAAATTTGTTCGTCACAAAATTGGATATCAGAAATTTTGGGACTAGAATATGCTTTCGTCACAAGATTATCTATAATCTCACATAACCGCAGCAAGATCGGACAAGTAGAACGGGTGTAATAGTTATAACAGATAATATCGATAGATTGATAAATTTAGTATAATAATCGCACTAGATATAAGTACAGCAACTCGGTAAGGAGGGACATTGAAATAAGCCCGCAATGAATGCGCACACCAAAGAGATCAAATATATCTTGAAATACTTAATATAACATGGTGTCAGGTGTGTAAAACAAATCTGTCAACGGGAAGAACGAAACAAAGAACAATGGAAGCAGAGATCCAACATCTAAAGCAACAGCTTGTTCAATTGCAGCAGAAAATCAATGCAGGAGCGGCAATCGAAAACGCTAGCACAATACCAAGTGTTTTGCCTCAGGTGTCTTTGCCCGGTCCGATAAACATAAAAACTGGCGACATAGCTGAAAATGTGATGCTTTTCAAGCAACAATGGGAAAATTACATAACAGCAACAGGAATCAACTTGCAACAAGAGGATGTCAAGAAAGCCATTTTACTTAGCGTAGTTGGCGAAGACGTGTTTAAAAGGTACACTAACATGCCACTCGATGAGAATGAGGTTAGAACAGCAGCAAACTTACTAGACGCGATTGAGAAACATCTTGCACCAAAACTCAACAAGCGATACGTGCGTGCAATGTTCAACATAACCAAACAGGAAGAAGAAGAAACATATGACGAATATTTTAACAGACTACGCCGCTTAATACAAAACGCGTAGTACGGAGCCCTGAAAGACGACTTACTATTGGACAAGATCATTTGTTAACTAATTTTATTTGCTTTTATTTGCTTTTAAAGCAGTATTTATTTATTTATTTATTTATTTACGTCAACTAAAATCAGTCGACAAAAAGTTAAATTATGAAGAAGATAAAATAAAATTATTATAAAAATAAAATTGAAATTAAATTAACAATTTAAATTAACAACTATATATGATTATACGATATAACTGAAATTATAAAAATATAAAATTAAATTAAGTTCAGTCTAGTCTGGGGAATTCAAAAAATTATTTAATTGATCCAACATTTGTTGCAAGGATTGGGGAAAACCCAGAAAAAACCCAATCAGATCAATGATGGAAAATAATGAAAGTTATGTTGTGTTAGTGCCTACGGTTTAAATAGTTTAGAATTAGAAATTTAATAGTAGAAAGAGAAGCCTCTGAGTTGAAAACACGATAAAGTCGATTATATTCAGCACAGAGTACTCTAAAAGGTTCATGCAGAGAGTAGTTAGTAGTACAGGTGTTAAGAGAAAGAGGAGTGAAGTTACGTGTACGCCTAGAAGGAACCGACAAGTTAATTTGGCTAAGTAATGCAGAGGAGTGAATATCACCCTTAAGCAGTTTGATAATGAACATAACACCCAGCATAGTGCGCCGATTAGCTAAAGATGGAAGGTTAACACGAAACGAAAAGCAAAAAGAAGAAATTTCTTTTGAACAGACTCAATTAAATTTTGATGTGGCATATATTGTGGCGACCACACACAAGATCCGTATTCTAAAATAGGACGAACGAGAGAGGTATAGAGTAGTTTAGTCGTGTAAGGGTCATCAAATTCCTTAGCCCATCGTTTAATGAATCCAAGAACTTGAGTAGCCTTATTGACAGTGTGTGCAATATGAAGATCAAATTTTAACTTATGATCAAGGAGTATTCCTAAATCATTCACGCGATTAAGTCTCTCCAAGCAGTTTCGGTCGATCGTGTAGTTAAATATATGAGGTCTGCTTCTATAAAATGTCATAACCTTACACTTTGAGCAGTTTAGATGTAATTGATTAAAATTACACCAGGCAAAAAAAGAATCGACATCTGCTTTCAAAAAGTGATGGGAATTTATGTCATTATACGAAAAGCATAGCTTCACATCATCGGCATACATTAGTATATGAGAGTGGGAAAAGATTAATGGGAGATCGTTAATAAAAAGATTAAAGAGTAAAGGACCAAGATGGCTTCCCTGAGGTACACCAGAAGTTACCAGGACAGGTTTAGACAGACAGCTTTTAAAAAGGACTTTTTGGGTTCTAGAATTAAGATATTCAGAAATCCAATTAAGTAGGTTATGAGGAAATCCAATAAGATTAAATTTATGAAGCAAAAGAGAGTGATTAACAGAATCAAAAGCCTTACTGAAGTCAGTGTAAATGACATCAGTTTGCATTTTATTTTGAAATCCTCTGATCACAAGAGAGGACAGTTCCAGTAGGTTAGTGGTAGTAGATCTTAATTTCACAAAACCGTGTTGGCAAGGTGAAATTATAGAGCTACATAAGTGTTGAAGTTGAGAAGTAATCAGCTTCTCAAACACTTTTGGCATTGCAGACAATTTGGAGATACCTCTATAGTTTTTAACATCCGACTTAGAACCATTTTTGTGCAACGGAATTATATATGATTCCTTCCAAACAGATGGAAAAGAGCAAGAATTTACAGACAACTCAAATAATTTTATTAGTGGCTTACATAGAGAACCAGAACAGTATCGAAGTACACATCCGGGAACTCCATCGGGGCCCGGTTGGAAACCAGGTTTAATTATATTAAGTTCGTTTAGTAACGAGCTTTCAGTGATCACAGGAAAATAAATGCAATTAGACTTTTGTATAGTGAAAGGATAAGGAGCATTAGAAATTAAGTTAGAAGATGTATAAGTAGATTGGAAGAATTTAGCAAACAGATCGGCTGCTGCCTGATCAGTATTTGCTTTCAATTCTTCATAGGAAACGGAAGAGGGTAATACAGAAGATTTACGCTTCATGTTTACAAAGTTATAGAACTGTCTGGGATTTTAAGCGAATTGTAAGCGACAACGATTTAAATATTCATTGTAAAGACGCGAGTTAAGAGAAATAAAATGTGATCTGGCAGTAACATAGCGGGAGAAATCAGATGGAGATCCCGAACACTTAAACCTTTTATAATATCGCGACTTCATATTTTTCAGCCGCGTTAGCTCCCGAGAAAACCACGGAGGTCTATTAGCCCTCCTAGGAAACTCACGGGGAACGCACTCATCAAAAAGCGAATTCACGATATCATAAAAAATAGAAGTGGCCATGTTAATGTTTGTGCAAGAGTAAAGTTGCGACCAGTCAGTTTGTAAAATTAAAGAATTCATTTTTAAAAATCAGCTTTTCGGAAACATCGAGATCGAACTACGACGTTATTTGAAATAACAGGCTCACACCCAGGCAACTCTAAAACTAAGTCTAGAGTAGGATGGTAGGGGTCTTCAGGAAATACTAAAGGGTCAATACGTGAAATAGTACTACAAGAGGGATCCGATGTAAATATCAGGTCAAGAAGACGGTGATTACAATTTCGAACCGAGTTGACTTGGGATAGAGACAGCTCAAGGAGTGAATTAATAAATTCATCAGAGCTCAACGGAACCAACACATTTGGCGAATCCGACCATACCACATTAGGTAAATTAAAATCACCGAATACCAGTAAGATGTCATTATTGGTTAACATGGATGAGATCAATCGAATAGCGCGCAGATGCTCGTGATAAATAGACATATCTAAATCCGGCGAAATGTATGAGCAGGTTGTAAAAATAGAAAAACCATTTAAAGATATTTTAATGGCTACAAACTCAATATTTGAGGGAACGTTAATTGAAACTCGTTCCGAAGAAAGGTCGGAATCAACGGCAATAAGGACACCACCTCCCCTTCGTGACAGACGATCACATCAAAACAAGGTGTACCTGCTGTAAAAAATAGATGAATCTGGTATTTCGGGCTTCAACCAAGTTTCTGTAAGCACAATTAAATTGAAATTAAAAGATAGACTATCTACATATAGTTTAGAAAGTTTAGTATTTAGACCTCTAACATTTTGATAGGATAGAAGCAGAGAAGAATTTCGTTTTTTGGCACCACAGAAGAGGAAGTTGAGGAGCCAGAAGGATTTCGAGGCAGTGTAATCGGAGGCCGATTTCTTTTTGTTGATAAATACTCTTTAACAATTAAGTCCTTCGGCCAAAAAGTATTTGAACATAAACAGTCAAAAACTTCAGCCGAAATATCCCTTACGTAATTAAACTTAAACTTTTCCACAGTAATATTAGTAGCAATATTCCTGGCTTGGATGTAGGCTTTAACATCATCAACCGAAGTGTCAGGAGCAAGCCGAGAGACGAAAATTTGTCTCCTAGGAGGAACAGCGGAAAGAGGTTTAACAACCCTATTATTAGGCAGAGGTAATTGCAATGATTGGGAACCAGAGGCAACATTATTATTTGGTGACTCAGTAACCAACTCATTGTGAATGCTCCCTGCTGGGGCGGGAGTAAAATATTCCAGCTGTTGCTCAGAATTGACTTGAGTCGGAGTAGCTGGAGAAAGAGCTAAAGATCGAGCTGGTGTGACCATAATATTTGGATTTTGAGGCAGAAGATTATTGCCAGGTTCATTTTCAAATTTAAAACTATTAAATTTATCTTCCATGGCTTGAAACTCGCTTTGAAGTTTACTAAACGCTTTGTGTAGGGTATTAAAACCCAGCCTTGTATGCCTCATGAACTTACTCATATTCAATTCGGACTCACGACAAGACTCACAGCACAATTTCAGACCGGACTTGTTAGAAATATAGTCCTTGACTCTCAGTGTAAAACCAGCACATTTAACATGTGCTAGATTATCGCACAGCCAACAATAAATATAGTCAGCCTTAGCGTCATTTTCGCATTTGCAGTTTTTAATGCAACAGACAAACATTTTTGAAAAATTAATATACTCAAAAAAAGTAGGGTATGAACAGATAATCACTGCTCAAGAAATAGAGAGAGTTGGGCGCAGTTACAGAAACAGATGCGCGGAAAGATAAATAGAATGAGAGCGAGAGAGCGGCCGAATGAAGCACAAGACAGTACAAAAACCAAGACTGTTGAGCGCAGCTTACACAAACAGACGCGCGGGAAAATAAATGAGAGCAAGAGAGCGAAAGAATAAAAGCACAAGAGATTTGTTTACAGTAACAAGCACAATTATGTACAAAACACAATTAAATGTAATTCTAAAACACAAAACACTCACTGTGAGTTAGACAAATAATTAGTTAAATAACACAAATGCACATGCAGTAGAATTACACATAAAACAATTGCCAAATACCAATTTTGTTAGACAATAACGATCACTTTGACAGAGCACTGGTAAAACACGACTTGACACAACGAAGCACAAAGTGTTTATTTGCTCAATCAAAGACTATAAGCTTCGGGAGCTACTTTGGTTGAATGACGAAATAACATTAGAAAAAGCAATCAACATATGTCGTTCAAAGGAAGCCTCAACCAAACAATTGCAACAAATGAGTAACAACAGCGACATTAACAACAAAAACAACAATATCAGCACCCTGGAGGTAAACAAAGTTCAACACCGAGCCAACTTAAGCAAAGAAAAACAGAAACAAACAAACAACAAGCAAAACAATTGCCGATTCTGTGGCGGAAGTTATCACGAGAATTTGGAGCAATGCCGAGCGCGCAATGCAAGTTGCCACAAATGTGGCAAAGAGGGACATTATGCTAGAGTTTACATGTCAAAAAAGTCAACAGCCAATCAAGTAAAGGAAATTACTGATAGCCAAGAGGAACACAAAGTAGAAGTATGCAACATGCTGCAATCGAGCACAGGGGACGATAAGTATGTATTAAGTAATAACAAGAACAATATAAACAAAGTCATCTATGTAGATTTGCATATCTATAACAAGCGCAGACAACCAAACATAGTAAGATGCCAACTGGACACGGAAGCAACATGCAACGTCATCGGAATTAAAGAATTAAATAACATCGAACCAGAAGCAACAATAAACAAAACAAACACAGTTCTCAAGACAGTGGACGAAACACGGATACCAACAATTGGAACATCAAAACTAACAGTTAGGAAACACAACGACACAAATAGTTTTGAGCTACTATTCTACGTAATAGAATCTCAACATTGTCCACTACTATCTGCGGAAACATGCCAATCACTAAAACTAATAGAAATATGCAAACAAATCAAACAAGAAGTAGTCATACAACAAGATGCATATAACATATTACAGAAATACAAGAATGTATTCACAGGAATAGGCAAGGTAAAAGGGAAAGTAACTCTGGAAATAGACGAAACGATAACAGCAACAAGCGAGCCCCCAAGAAGAATACCAACAGCATTACGTCAACAACTGAAAGAGTCAATCGAAGAAATGGAAAGAGAACAAATAATTTCGAAACAAAACGATTATACTCCATGGACCAGCAACATTGTCATAATAAAAAAACCCAACAACAAGCTGAGAATTTGTATTGACCCAAGAAAGGTGAATGAAGCTTTGAAGGATGTAAAATATCAACTACCAACGGTTGAGGAAATATTTACAGAACTTGCCGATGCAAAAATATTTTCTGTGCTAGGTGCAAAACATGGATTTTGGCAGTTAGTGCTTGACGAACAAAGCAGCAAACTAACATCATTTTGGACACCCTTCGGCAAATATAAATTTAATCGTCTGCCGTTCGGGATAAAGCCTGCCATGGAAATATTCCAAATGAAACAAAACCAAATAATAGCTGGACTAAAGGGAGTGGTGTGCATTGCGGATGATATATTAGTATTTGGAAAAGGCGAAACGGAACACGAAGCGTATTACAATCACAACAAAAATCTACAAAATCTGTTGGAAAGACTCAGTAAGGAAAATCTCAAAATAAACAAAGAAAAGGTAAAGCTGTGCCAAACCCGTATGAAATTCTTTGGGCATATTATAACTACGAAGGGAGTTCAGCCCGATCCCGAAAAAATCAGCGCTATTGTGAATATGCCGATACCAACAGATAAAGAAAGTACACAACGATTTTTGGGGTTAGTGACCTACGTTAGCAAATTTATACCAAATGCATCACAAATGACAGAGCCGTTAAGAAAAATATCCCATCAGAGAAGTGAGTTCATATGGAAGCAAGAACAGGACATAGCATTCAAGAAAATAAAACAAGCAATCACGGAAACACCAGTGCTACAATACTACGATGTAAAGAAACCAGTTACTATACAAACGGATGCATCGTCATTTGCTTTAGGATGTACGCTGTTACAAAATGACCATCCAGTTATGTATGCCTCAAAGACTCTATCGCCAACACAACAAAATTATGCTCAGATAGAAAAAGAAATGCTAGCCGTGCTATTTGCGTGCAAACGATTTGATCAATATATCTGCGGAAAAAAAGACGTGACAATAGAAACGGATCATGCTCCATTAATAAACATATTTAACAAGTCATTGCTCAAAACGCCAAAACGATTACAATCGATGATATTGCAGCTGCAACGATACAACTTTAAAATAGTGTACAAAAAGGGAGCAGAAATGTACATTGCGGATACACTATCAAGAGCACCAGTACAATCAACCCTGGAGGAAAAATCGTTCGAAATTTACAAAATTGAGCATGAGCTGAAAGAAATGGAAGATGAGCTGAACAGTGACATAGCAGATGCACCCATAACAGAAACAACACTAACAAAAATAAAAACTGGTCAGGATCAAGATGAGGAAATTAAGAGCTTAAAGAAATTAATTCAAAACGGTTGGCCAAATGATAAAAGGATGCTGGAACAAAAGCTTAGAAAATTCTGGCCGATGCGGGAAGAGCTAGTGATAATTGAAGGGTTTACGCTGAAAGGAATCAAATTATTAATTCCAAAACATCTGCAACAGCACATTCTCCAACGTCTACATTACTCTCACCTCGGAATCGAAGCAACACTTAAACTAGCGCGAGAGTCAGTATATTGGATCGGCATAACAGATGATATAAAAAAGCTTATCAGTGAATGTGACATTTGCAGCTCATATTCTACAAATCAGCAACGAGAACCGCTAATTACAACAACCATTCCGCAAACTCCTTTTGAAATCGTATCGATGGACATATTTGAACTAATGATAAATGGAAGACAAAAACACTTCCTGATTACAGTAGACCATTATTCTGACTTCTTTGAAATAAACGAAATAAGTAGCTTGTCAGCTCAAGCAACGATCAGAGCATGTCGCATTAACTTTGGAAGATATGGAATACCACAGAAAGTTATCGCGGATAACGGAACAAATTTTACAAGTAGTGAATTCAAAAAGTTTGCATGCGACTGGGAATTCAAACATGAAACATCAAGTCCACATCACCAACAAGCAAACGGGAAAGCGGAATCAGCGGTAAAAATAGCAAAAACACTCGCGAAAAAATCACTTGCATCGAACTCAGACTTTCACAAATCTCTTCTCGTATGGAGAAACACACCAAATAAAATCGGATCAAGCCCAGCTAAACGGTTGTTCTGTAGATGGCTGCGATGTAGCATACCCACAACAAACATGAAACAACAGATTACAACACATGTATCTGACAACATAGAAAAGCAACGCATCTACAATAAACAATACTTCGACAGAGGCACAAGAAAACAAAACGATCTCAAAGTGGGTGATGACGTATATTTAAAAATTGTTCCAAATGAAAATTGGAAAAGAGGAGTAATAAGGAAGAAATTCTCTGACCGCACATTCTTAGTATTATCAAATAATCGAAACTATAGACGTAATTCAATACATATTAAGAAGGTAAATGTTCCATCAAATGGTGCGCCAAGGACATCAGCAGACGAAGAGAGACCATCGGCTCAACAAACAGACTCTTCAACAGCGCAAACTGAGAAACACAACAGCAGTACGTGCAGTCAGTGGTTATTACAAGATTCTGAGCCAAGTCAAACCAATATTATTGACACACGCGAACCGGCAGAGGCGTCACAGCCAGAGGTCCAGATTGAGCAGCACCAAAATGATCAGAATAGCGAACGGCCACAACGTCAGAGAAAACATCCTTCAAAATTCAATGACTACGTTTTATATAACTAATATGTAAATTTCTAAGATAGTAGTTTAAGTTAAAAGAAAGGGGATGTAATAGTTATAACAGATAATATCGATAGATTGATAAATTTAGTATAATAATCGCACTAGATATAAGTACAGCAACTCGGTAAGGAGGGACATTGAAATAAACCCGCAATGAATGCGCACAACAAAGAGATCAAATATATCTTGAAATACTTAATATAACAACGGGAGTATAAGCTTATTAAAGTTAGTAATAAATTTATTATTTTAATACAATCACCTAAAAGTATGCAGTAATTTTGTTAGGTAGTAATTTTTTTAAAGTAGTTTTATATATATTGAAATAAGTAACGGGTATCCTATGGTCGGGATCTCGACTATAGCCTTTCCCGCTTGTTTTTAACTAGCTTTAATTATTTATTATATTTTTTTAAATAAAATGGAATAAAAAAAAACACACACTCACACACACATTGTGTGTGTTACAGATAGAAAGGAGGTGCTCCTCTTCCACAGCAGCAAGAATAAAACCAGATAAGGCCCCCGGCCAGACGGCATCCCGAATGCTGCGACAAAGAATATTATAGTGGCGCACCCTGAAGTCTTCGCAATCCTGTTCAATTAATACCTGATAGAACACACGGTGCACCGTAGGTGGAAAACTCAGAGGCTAGTTCTCATTCCAAAGCTCGGGAAATATCCCGATGATCCTTCCTCGTACCGACCTTTGTGCATGCTGGACACTGTCGGAAAGATCTTCGAGAGAATACTTAGCACGATACTGGAGAGAGAGCTAACCGATGCGACCAACAATACGGCTTCCGAAAACACTGTAGCGCGACGGATGCCATCAGTGCAGTAACAGAGATCGCTCGAGGCGTAATCCAGGGCACTCGGTGGGCCGGAGGTATCAAACAATACTGACTCGTCTGCACCCTGGACGTTAAAAATGCCATTAACACGTCAAACTGGGAACACATCCTTGAGGCACTACGCAGCAAAAATGTCTCGGCGCACCTTGTACAGCTGGTTGCAGATTACACTAGGCAACAAATTGCAACTTTTTTTTTCTGAATTGGACCCAACCGACTTTTTTGGATAGATTTGGGGCCCCAAACACCGAAAAAAAAATTTTTTTTTTTTTCTATGGCAGAATTTTTTTTTTAGAATTTTTTGAAATCTGGCTGTTTTTTTAATGCTTTTTTTTAGAGGTACGCCCACTTTTGTCATCATAACACCCGAATGCCATAACCGATATTCAAAAGCTTTACTTTTCCTGAAAGCTAATGAATATACCTATAATTTATTTATACACAGTCTAAGATTAAAGTTAGTAGTTTAAGAGCTATTAATTTTTGAATTAAGAAAATGTTGTTTTTTTTAAGCTTTTTTTTTAGCTTTTTTTTGTCCTTAAATTCAAGGAAAACTCGAAAAAAAATCTGAACGGGAATTCATATTTTTTTTTCAAAGCTGCATTCTTTGAGCGTCGTTTAAGATATGTCTTATGAAAACCTGTGGAGAGACGGCGATATAATATTTTTTTGTGTCTAGGCATGTTTTTGTCGACTTTTTTGACTTCCTTGTAGAGTGGCATAACCTTTTGTATCAACATTTTTTGTGTATTTAGAGAAAATCTATCCAAAAAAGTCGGTTTGGTCCAATTCAGAATTGGGCTGTTGCCTAGTGTTATTTTCGAGAAAGGGTCCTTCTATACGGGACCGATGAAGGCCAGCGACAGTACCGGAGGAGTCCCTCAGGGCTCAGTCGTCGGGCCTCTGTTATGGAACGTCATAAATAACGGAGTGCTACGCCTGAACCTTCCTGAGGGCAATAAAATCATTTAGGGCTTTCACTATACAGTAGCAGCATTGCAGGGAGCACATGTGCAATACTGATATCGTGTGCATCCCTTTACGTTTCAGCCTTGCACAGGAATTTGTACTTCAGTTTTATAATTTCGTTTGGGTATGTTTGAGTTTCCTTTTAGTCTAGATGCTAGAGTTGAAGATCTACGTGCAAAAGTTGTCGGTTCAAATTTGGGAACTCTTTCAATGTTATTTATTTATTTTAATACGATGCACCCATTTTTTACGATTTACTTGTTTTTAAATATGAAAATACCATATATTTTTTCTTTTTTCCACTTGAAAAAATAATTTGTCGGTTGCGTTGGAAAATTGTCCTACAATCAAACAAATGTATTGTGTCATGACATCACTAAACAAGTTTTGTCAAAATTTTTACACTAAAATATGCCAAAAATACTAAATTTCGATTGAAATAATCGACTTTTCGTCGAGCGTTTTTTCATCTTTACATGAGCATATGTGATATACTTTTCGTAGTCAGGGTTCTGGGTCTAGCACCCTAGCAGGAAATTTTGCAGTAAAATTTGTTGTTGTGACGTGTTTCACTTGTGCTCCCTAATTGGCTTTGCAGATGATATTGCTCTTGTAACGGTGGGTAAGGTATTAGAAGACTACGCCGAAGTGCAGTGCTGCAGTTGATAAAAATAATCGAGTGGCTGACGCAAAACGGGCTACAACTGGCTGAACAGAAGTCCGAAGCCGTTCTGATTAACAGCATGAAGAGGGTGGAGACGGCACCACTAAGGATTGGCTCAACCGTAATATCGTCTAAGCCTGCCATTAGGTATCTCGGCGTCATGATAGACCATAGGCTATCATTTAAGGACCACCTAACCTATGAAAGCGCCAAGGCGGCCGCAGCCACAGCCGCCATTAGGCGTATTATGACAAACTGCAGAGTCCCAAAACAGCGGAGCAGGAGGCTCATTGCCGGCGTGGTCACCTCCACAATCATGTACGGCTGCAATGAACGTACCTTTCTGTAGCCAAGGATGTAATTCCAGTCAAAAAAGTCGACAAAAACATGCCTAGACACAAAAAAATATTATATCGCCGTCTCTCCACAGGTTTTCATAAGACATATCTTAAACGACGCTCAAAGAATGCAGCTTTGAAAAAAAAAATATGAATTCCCGTTCAGATTTTTTTTCGAGTTTTCCTTGAATTTAAGGACAAAAAAAAGCTAAAAAAAAAGCTTAAAAAAACAACATTTTCTTAATTCAAAAATTAATAGCTCTTAAACTACTAACTTTAATCTTAGACTGTGCATAGATAAATTATAGGTACATTCATTAGCTTTCAGGAAAAGTAAAGCTTTTGAATATCGGTTATGGCATTCGGGTGTTATGATGACAAAAGTGGGCGTACCTCTAAAAAAAAGCATTAAAAAAACAGCCAGATTTCAAAAAATTCTAAAAAAAAAATTCTGCCATAGAAAAAAAAAAAAAAATGTTTTTCGGTGTTTGGGGCCCCAAATCTATCCAAAAAAGTCGGTTTGGTCCAATTCAGAATTGGGCTGTTGCCTAGTGTTATTTTCGAGAAAGGGTCCTTCTATACGGGACCGATGAAGGCCAGCGACAGTACCGGAGGAGTCCCTCAGGGCTCAGTCGTCGGGCCTCTGTTATGGAACGTCATAAATAACGGAGTGCTACGCCTGAACCTTCCTGAGGGCAATAAAATCATTTAGGGCTTTCACTATACAGTAGCAGCATTGCAGGGAGCACATGTGCAATACTGATATCGTGTGCATCCCTTTACGTTTCAGCCTTGCACAGGAATTTGTACTTCAGTTTTATAATTTCGTTTGGGTATGTTTGAGTTTCCTTTTAGTCTAGATGCTAGAGTTGAAGATCTACGTGCAAAAGTTGTCGGTTCAAATTTGGGAACTCTTTCAATGTTATTTATTTATTTTAATACGATGCACCCATTTTTTACGATTTACTTGTTTTTAAATATGAAAATACCATATATTTTTTCTTTTTTCCACTTGAAAAAATAATTTGTCGGTTGCGTTGGAAAATTGTCCTACAATCAAACAAATGTATTGTGTCATGACATCACTAAACAAGTTTTGTCAAAATTTTTACACTAAAATATGCCAAAAATACTAAATTTCGATTGAAATAATCGACTTTTCGTCGAGCGTTTTTTCATCTTTACATGAGCATATGTGATATACTTTTCGTAGTCAGGGTTCTGGGTCTAGCACCCTAGCAGGAAATTTTGCAGTAAAATTTGTTGTTGTGACGTGTTTCACTTGTGCTCCCTAATTGGCTTTGCAGATGATATTGCTCTTGTAACGGTGGGTAAGGTATTAGAAGACTACGCCGAAGTGCAGTGCTGCAGTTGATAAAAATAATCGAGTGGCTGACGCAAAACGGGCTACAACTGGCTGAACAGAAGTCCGAAGCCGTTCTGATTAACAGCATGAAGAGGGTGGAGACGGCACCACTAAGGATTGGCTCAACCGTAATATCGTCTAAGCCTACCATTAGGTATCTCGGCGTCATGATAGACCATAGGCTATCATTTAAGGACCATCTAACCTATGAAAGCGCCAAGGCGGCCGCAGCCACAGCCGCCATTAGTCGTATTATGACAAACTGCAGAGTCCCAAAACAGCGGAGCAGGAGGCTCATTGCCGGCGTGGTCACCTCCACAATCATGTACGGCTGCAATGAACGTACCTTTCTATAGCCAAGGATGTAATTCCAGCTACATACGGTGCGCTCTTCGTGTCGGCTACTGTTTCCGCACTGTGTCGGAAGACGCTGCTTTGGTCGTCGCAGGTATGATCCCCCTTGGCCTGCAATCAGCATAGCGCCAGAACGGCGCAGCAGCTAATATCAGTCTGCGGAAAAAGACAATCGTAATATGGCAACGCAAATGGGAGCATGCAAGCAACGGAAGGTGGATGCACCGACCTGTCCCCGAGCTCAAACCATGGCTTGAGCGCCGATATAGTCAGGTTGACTTTTACCTGGCACAAGTATTAACCGGGCATGACTGCTTCAAAGTCTACCTGCATCGCTTAAAGCACAAGACTGGCCCATTCTGCGATTATTGTGGAGAGGGGTCATTGAGGACGCGGAAGATGCAATCTTCCAGGGATGGGCAGCCATGTGCAACATGGCATCTGCCATTATGAAGGACCTGCGCCGATGAGAAAGGACTCGATGCGGAGAGCCCACAAGGAGCGACTAGCATGCTAGATAGCATCTACACCATGAAGTAATGCCCCGCGGTACTTCTGCGGGCGTGGATTCTCGCCTCCCCTACATTTGTTCTCATACCCGACACTTTTTTGTTGTTATTATTTAATGATCAATAAAAAAAAAACACACACACACAAACTGTACACTCACAGCGACCACTCTGCAGTCCCTACAACCACATAAACGGGTCAGACATACTGCGGATTGGATAGGGACCTCCCTTCTCAGCACGTTATGCGATCTCATGGCTCGCGAAGATGCTAATGGTGCATTTGCACTAGTTGACGCAGCGTCAATTCGAGCAAGGTCAACAATTGGCAACCAAAGTCAACTCATTATTTGCGTTTACATTAGTTGACCAAAAAACCATGCTCGTCAACGACTTTTCCAGTTGATCAACGCAAGGGCTAGCAACGGGTTGGCGATGAAGTTGACAGCTGTTTTAACTAGTTGACAACAATATTCGATGCCGTTCACGTTGCCAATTCTGAAGAGTTGACATCAATATTGAGTATGAGCTGAACGTACTTCATTGTGTGAAATTAAAAATGTTGTAAGCAGTGCTTAGTAAACTTACAGATTTCGATGTATTTTTAAAGTTAAATAACACTAGGCAACAGTTTTCAACTTTTTGTCTAGAACCAAACCCACTTTTTTGGATAGATTTGGGGCTCCAAATGACGAAAAACATTTTTTTTTTTTTTTTGGTGAGGAATTTTTTTGAGAATTTTTTGAAATTTGGCTTTTTTTCCGTACTTTTTTTCAGAGGTGCGGCCAGTTTTTTCATCATTACTCGAGAACGCCAAAACCGATTTTCAAAAACATTACTTTTCCTGAAAGCCATTGAATATATCTATAATTCATTAATACAAAGTTTTGGATTTAAACTTATAGTTTAAGAGATATCAATTTTGAATTTGAAATGATGATTTTTTTTAAGCTTTTTTTACTTTAAAATTCGAAGAAAAGTCGAAAAAAATTTAATACATTTTGTGTTTAATTTTATTTGCATAGCTGCTTTAATTATATCTGTGGAGAGACGGCGATGTATTATTTTTTGTCTAGGCATGTTTTTGTCGAATTTTATGACTTCCTTGTAGAGCGGCATGACATTTAGAATGAAAAACTTTTTTGTTTCTTAAGATATCTTAACCAAACTCACAAATAGTGTATTTGGGACTGTCTCATACACCCTGACCAAATTTGGTCTAAATCGGATTACTATATCATATAGCTGCCATAGGAACGATCGTTAGAAATACAAAAGTTAGTATGAAAAAGATTTTTGTTTTTTGAGATATATCATCCAATCTTGCTGGTTATGTATTTAGTAATGTGGTATGTATCCCTACCAAATTTGGTTCAAATCGGATCACTATTCAATATAGCTGCCATAGGAACGATCAGTCGAAAATTCAACTTTAGTATGAAAAACTTTTTTATTTTCTAAGATATTTTAATCGAACTCACAAATTGTGTACTCTTTGTTGTCCTTTACATCTTTATTTATTTTGGTTCGAATCTGTCTACAATATCATACAGCTGCCATAGGACCGATCGGTCTAAAAACAAGTTTAAGTATGAAAAACTTTTTTGTTTTTTGAGATATCTTAACTAAACTGATAGAATATGCATATAAGTTGGTCTTATGCATCCTGACCAAAGTTGGTTGAAATCGGTCCACTATATCATATAGCTGTCATACGACCGATCGGTAGAAAATCATGTCTTAGTATAAAAATTTTTTTTGTTTTTGGAGAAATCTCAATAAAACTTATAAATTGGGCATCTTTCATTGCCCATTACATCCTTACGAAATTTGGTAGAAATCGGACCACTATATCATATAGCTGCCATAGGAACAATCGATACGAACGGTCGATAAGCAACCTTTAGTATGAAAAACTTTTTTTAAGTTATCTGTACCAAACTTACAAGTTATAAGCCTTTTATTGCCTTATAAGACCTGTTCAAATTTGATTGGAATCGGATCACTATAACATATAGCTTCCATGGGACCGGTCAGTCGAAAATCTACCTTTGCGTAAAAATTGTTTTATTGTCAATATACTAATAACTTAGCCGTCCTTCCATAGATTTTTATGGTAAACATACGTAACGATTGGTAATTAATATGGCTATATATATATAAACAAATTTAATAGTTCAGCTGACCATCTTAAATGCATATTCTGTCAGATTGGTTAAAATATCTCAAAAAACAATAAAAAAAATTTCATACTAAACCTTGATTTTCGAACGATCGTTCCTATGGCAGCTATATGATATAGTAGACCGATTTGAACCAAATTTGGTCAAAATGTGTAAAAAAATAACAAATTGATATTGTGTAAGATTGTGTAAGATATCTAAACAATCACAAAAAATTTGTATAGTATAAGTTATGCCACTCTACAAGGAAGTCAAAAAAGTCGACAAAAACATGCCTAGACCCAAAAAAATATTGATAAGACATATCATAAACGACGCGTAATTAATGCAGCTATGCAAATAAAATTAAAGACAAAATGTATTAAATTTTTTTCGACTTTTCCTCGAATTTTAAAGTAAAAAAAGCTTAAAAAAAAAGCTTAAAAAAAATCATCATTTTCTTAATTCAAAAATTGATATCTCTTAAACTATTAAGTTTAACTTTGTATTAATGAATTTTAGATATATTCAATGGCTTTCAGGAAAAGTAAAGTTTTTGAAAATCGGGCGCACCTCTGAAAAAAAGTTCGAAAAAAAAAGCCAGATTCTCAAAATTTACTAAAAAAAAAAAAATCTCACCACAAAAAAAAAAAATGTTTTTCGTCATTTGGAGCCCCAAATCTATCCAAAAAAGTGGGTTTGGTTCGTGTAATTTTTTGTCTGTTGCCTAGTGTAATTATTAATTAAATAATATGTAATTTACATTGTTCTATATTCGCAAGTTTTTTTTTCAAAATTTAATGGCGTAATTATTTATTATCATAAACTTTTTATAAATTATAAATAGCTCCATACTTGTATATGAACATTTAAAAAGATATGTCAGCCAGAGCCAAAATCGAAATATTTATTAAAAACTCACATCTTTCTAAATTTTCTTCCAGAAACATTTTCAAGTTAGTTATTTAAACAATTTATTCATGAACTATGGGGCACCGACCCCTGCTCGCTTCGCTCGCGAAATTGAAATGAGAAAAAGAGCACTTCTTATTATTTTCTTAAATAAACTTCTTTTACGCAAAAATAAATTACTGTTCTAGTTCAATAATTTGACACTTGTTATTAGGACAACCTAAAATTTCGGACACCCAATTATTATCTATAAAAAAATATTTTGTAGCCCGGGCACCGCACAAATTTATTGATTCTGAAATCCGATCATATTAACTTTTTTGTGTGTAAGAAAAGAACAAAAGTAGTAAAATATGTGAAAGAAAAGGCATTTCAACTCCCGTTTGTGTCATTCAAGAGCAAAGGGTCGTTATTTCTAACATTGGGTTTATTCGACAGGTTTTTAAATCAGCAATGCCTTCTTTATACTTCTGATGAAGATCAGTAATCAGTACCTGCTAAATGACATGATAGATTCTTGTTCAAATCAGACTAATACGTTTTTCACTATTCGTACGAAGCAATTATTATAATAATTATCAGTTATCAGTTATTTGAGGAGAATTTACCATTTGCTGCAGGGACCATAATCATTATAAGTTTTATTTTAAAAATCACGTTTTAATGATTATATAATGATTTTTACGATTTTTTTCATTAATAATTTGATCAACAAAAAATAAAAAATTTTTTAATTTTTATAATCAGTATTTTGATGAAACAAATAAAACTTAAATACAAAAATAAAAATAATAATTATTTACGGTCCCTGATTTTTTGTTGTTGGAAATTTCTTTCTGAATGTAATATGTAGCAACAAATTTATATAATAACATATAATATTTTTTGAAAGAGAAACGAATAATTATATTCACCTTGACTGCTGCCCTTGCAATCTTGATTGCAATGAGTTTGGTTGAGATAACTTTAAAAATCCTGATTTGGCGGAAAAATCTAGGTTTGGTAGAAAAATTTGAAACTTGGCGTGCAAAAGCCAATCTGTGAGTTTGGTTAAGATAACTTTAAAAAAAGTTTTTCATAATATTTGTTTCTTCAACTGCATTTGTTTCTGTTTCTTTTGCTGTTACTAATGTTGTTGTTATTTTGGTTGCTTGCTGCTTTGCTGCTGTTGAATGTGTGGCCAAACAATTTGCCTGTTGCTGTGGCTGATGTAGCTGCGAATTGGGCTGCAGCGCACCCACCGATCTCTCGCCGCAAAAATTAATTTTCAACAATTGGTGATGGGTATCGCTATTTGTTACAAAGAAGCGATATTTATGGAAGGTTAATATCGATATGACACTCAAAGCGATGTATCGATAAACATACTAAATGCGGCATTTATTTATTAACAATTTACAAACAATTCGGTTTATATAGCTTTTATAATATTAATTTGACAAAGCAAATATTAATTTAAAGAAAATTATTTTTTAATGTAAATCAGCTTCTTTACAGAACCTTTAACAACAAAAATACGGAACGTAGCAATACATTGTTTTTGATAAAAAAAAATTAAAAATATAAAAGTATATTTTATTTAAATTATTCAATTAACACAGCCTGTTAACAGCAGCAGTAGCATCTGTTAAACAAATTTTATGCTGCACCCCTTTGAGATTTTGTGCGAGATGAGCACAAAAGAATAACAATGACAAAGCAGCATAACAAACTACAACAAGAATGCTAAATGTTGCAATATTTTATTTTTGTTTTAAAAAAATCTTAATAAAAATAAAATAAAAAAATAAAACCTTGCTGGGCCTCATTTTCTTAACAAAAAATGAGGCTATGTATTATAACGAATTTTTGACAAAAAATCACTTTCTGCAACAAAAATTAATCAAAATGCAAAATTCCGTTCCAATTCGCAGTCGACTTCTATTTGGCGTAAAAACAAAGTTGGCGAAAATTTTCGTTTTCTATCTTTTTTTTACCATTAAAAGCGTGCATACGTAAAAAATGAGGCTATGTATTATAACGAATTTTTGATAAAAAATCACTTTCTGCAACAAAAATGAATTAAAATGCAAAGAAAACATTTTAATTTAAATAATAAAGTTTTATTATATTTCATAAAAAGTATTAAAAAAAATATGGAATAAATCGTACGTTAGTGACATTACGTTATTTTCATTACGCTTTATTCAATTAAAAAAAACCAATAGGGATAATTTCTTGTGTTAATACACTATAGAATGCTACATTATTCCTCTTTAACAGAAATTAATGGCTTTAGAATATTCCGTTCCAATTCGCAGTCGACTTCTATTTGGCGTACGTTAGTTACCACATGTTTATTGCTATTATTATGGAAACTAAAACTTGATGACTCCTAACTTTTAGACTATACATAGAACTAACAAAATGCAATCGAATCGCAAAAAAAAGTTGGGGAAAATTTTCGTTTTCTATCGTTTTAAAAGCGTGCATACGTACTAGTTACCCGTGGAAATGCCCATATATAAATATTAAAATATTTATATTATAAATAATGAACTTGTTAATTGGTTTTATTTAAGTTAAGATAAAAAAAATATTAAACAAACAACATCAACAACTTTAATGTGTACAATAATAATTGTCATTGTCAACGTGGCCAATTTGATTTCAACTGTTGACATCAAGCGTATACACTACGTTTACACTCACAATGTCAACAGGCGTTTTTCGTATTGTCAATTTGTAGTCAACGCAACAGTTGACTGAGTTGACCGCTGTTTACACTAGGATTGACCACGTTGGCATCAAAATTGACGTGTTTGTCAACTAGTGTAAATATTCATAAACCATAAATAACCATAACAGCTCCGCTGAGACTATATCGGATGCCATTTCTGCCGCATGTGATGCTTCCATGACAATGGTTTCAGAGGAGGCAACAAACATCGTCCAGTAGGTGGAACGTCGGAGTTGCTAAGGTCAGGAGAGAGTGCCATGCGGCAAGACGCAGGTTCCAAAGTCGGAGATATTCACCCACCTACAGTCTATATGCCGAGTTCCACAAAGCGAAACGGAAGGAGCTCAAGGAAGCAGTCAAACAAAGCAATTCTAGACATTTTCAAGACTTATGCGATGCCGCTGATCAGCAGCCATTTGGAGCGGCGTACAACTTGGGAATGAGGAAGCTGTGTAGGCAGCCAATGCCCACTTGCCCACACCAGCTCGAGCAAATCGTACATACACTCTTCCCTAGCCAACCCCATGTGGAGCATCCAAGAGACTAGACTCTTAAAAGTGATGACATTGTTGAAACAGAAATGGAAGACAAAGCTCCATGACCAGATGGCATACCAAATGACGCTACAAATGCTATCATCGAAGCACACCCCGAGACCTTCACAGACTTATTCAATCAATGTGTTAAGGAACGCATGCGGCCACGTAGATGGAAGGTACAGAGACTAGTTCTTATTCCGAAGCCAGGGAAAGAATTAGATGATCTCTCCTCATACCGACCTCTGTGTATGCTGGTCACCATCGGGTAGATCTTCGAGAGGATCCTCTGCAACAGACTTGAGATGGAGTTCGCTGAGGTAAACAGCCTTTCAGATCAGCAACACAGCTTTCGCAACCACAGAAGCACGATGGATGCCATCAAGGCAGTGACCGATATAGCTCGTGGAGCAATACAGCGCAGACGGTGGGCCGGAGGCGCCAAGCAATACTGCGTCGTCTGTACGCTGGATGTTAAAAACGCTTTTAACTCTGCGAGCTGGACTCACATCCTTGCTGCATTACGCAGCAAAAGCATCTCGGCCTACCTCATACAATTGATAGCAGACTACTTCCGCCACCGGATCTTGCTCTATGTGACCGAAGAAGGTACATTGTCTTTGGAGGAGACACAGGGACGCAGGGCTCAGTCCTCGGGCCACTGCTATGGAACGTCATGTATGACGCAGTTGTATGCCTTTGTCTACCCGTGAGCAACACGATCATCGGTTTTGAAGATGATATCGCCCTGGTAACGGTAGACAAAAAGTTGGAGGAGACGACAATGAAGTGCAGTGAGGCTGCCGACAAGGTAATCGAGTGGCTTACGCACAACGGGCTCAGACTAGCTGAACATAAGTCCGAAGCAGTGCTGCTCAGCAGTAGGAAAAGGGTGGAGACGGCGATGTTAAGGGTTGGTTCAACCATGATCCAATCCAAACCGCCACTTGGTTTGGCTACCCTTGGCGTCATAATAGACCATCGCCTTTCTTTCAAGCATCATCTGGTCTATGTCAGCGACAAGGCGGCCACAGTCATTACCATGGTTACCATTATGACAGCGAGAGTGGATAGGTGACCATTTCGAATATGGCATCAAGCATAATAAAGGCACTGCGCCCTACCATGTTAACGTTTATTGATTCCAATAAAAATAAAAGAAACACACACACAGGCACACACGCACACACACTTACACACACAAGAGCGGTGAAAGTTTGCGAAAGTGCAAGTATCAGTCGTCTGCGATCCTGAATAAAATAGAGATTTCCTCGGCTTTGAAAGTTGGTGTATCGTTGTGGCAGGGCGGTGCACTACGTACCGAGTGTTCAGGAGCCTAGCGGATACGCTGATCTTGACCGTTTTTGTACCTGCAAGCTGCGCCTAGTCGCTAGAGACCCCGGGGCGAGGGGTGGCTGCTGGTGAAAGTTTTTTTTTTTTTTTCAATTTTTTTCCCGCCTTCCAGTTGTCGTCGGCTTGTTTGCTTTTACTTGCTCGCAGCAGTGTTGGAAAACGGCGTCCGAGCTAGTTAGCTGTTTTAAAAGGTTGCCAGACTGTTTTATATCCCAAATCTTGAGTTTCATAGCAACGAGCTTTTCTTTGTGGATAACGCAGGACGTTATATTTAGTTTCGAATTCAAATTCGACATTAAATTTCGAATATAGTTGGATCGCATTTTTGGCAATTTTCTTTTAAATTTTTTAGCTTGAAGGATCGGTTAAGACCTTACGGGCACTAAAATAAATAACCAATCCCACCACGCGGGTGAGGCTATAAACGGGGCTCTGGTTGACCGAGTCGAGGCGGTAAAACCTCCACCGGAGAAGGGAAGCTTTTGGCCACCGCGGTAGTCCTTGTTCACCGATTCTGATAGCTTAAAAAGTTTAATCGGTCTCATTTAACCAAGGGGAAATTCTAAAAGCTGGAAGTCAAGCCAGAGATGCTTTTAGGACTTCCCGCCAGGTTCTTTTAGCAATTTATATCACTGGCGGGGAGTATGGAGGCGAAAATGAGTAACATCAGGCGTTTGCACGAGTCTCTATCGGCCCCTCCACTGACTGCCGCAAACATCTTCGTTTTTGAGGCAACAAACGAATCGGAGACTCCCAATAGAGGCAGAGAACTGGAGAACCCTGCAAGACCCCAGCGTATGACGGCACCAAAGAATCCTAAGCACACACCCAAAGAGCTTATGAATGAACTTGGTGGCCTAGTTAGACATATACCAGATAGAGGAGAAAAAACCAATAGTTTGTCAGCAGAGGTGATCCAACAACAGAAACCAGAGCACAAAAACGACGCCTCATACTCGACAGTTATCAGAGGTCAGGCAAAGCAGAACGACAAAGCTGTTTTACCCTTAATTTCGGTAAACAGGACTCCGGTTGACGGGGGTCCCAGGCCGCAAGCGACAACATCATCACAGCAGATAAGACTCAACCTGAGAAGCCAAGCGGCAAACGGTAGAGAAACGATCGAAGCAGCCGCCCCAGCGCAGAACCAGACCGGACGCTCTCATGATACGCTGCAAGGATAAAGAAGCATACGCTCAAGTGCTTAAAGCAGTGCAACAAAACGAGTCCCTGGTAGTGGCTGGAATAAGGCGCAGAACCGCAGGCGAAGTCCTACTTAACATAGAAAAAATAGCGAATGAGAGCACAGTGAAGCTTCAGCCGAGGTGAAAGCCCTTGGAGATCAAGTGACGGTTGAAATCCGTGACATAATCGAAGGCACCACAAGCGGGGAAGTTTTTGATGCTGTTTTTCGAGTGGTGGATTCCGACATGACCACCGATGCGACTCCTAAACTGAGTCAAGGCTATAGTAGCACCCTGATAGCCACGATAGTTTTACCGAAGGACATAGCGGACCAACTTCTTAAAGCCGGCATTATTAGAAGTAGATGGACGTACTGTAAACTGCGACAAAAAGATGATTCAAGGAGATGCTACAAATGCTTCAACTTCGGCCAACATCGCGCCAACAAAAAACAATACCTGACAATTGGAATTCTGCACTGTGCGCAAAAAGTGTGAGCTTTTACATAAAAATTAATTTTTGCGCAGTGACGAACTGCAATCTTCAAATATTTTTTATTTTATACCATATACCATCTAGACATAAAAAATCAAATAATAGAAATCCTTAAAAATAATAATTTTCCTCACCACCTAATTATATCATTTATTAAAAACAACTACACAAAAAACCTAAACAACAACTAGAACAACCAAAATCATACCGATCACATATATATATACACAATTTATCGGAAAGATTCAACAAATCAGAATGTTATGACAACCAAAGAATACAACTTGCACACAAACCCATACTCACTACACAATATTTTTTTTTTCAATAAAACAAAAGATAAAATACAACCAATGGACAAATGCAATGTAATATACAAAATACCATGCAGTGGCAACATTACAAATATGTGCAATAAAGTATATGTTGGCACCACAAAATCAAAATTAAAAACACGATTATCACAACATAAGTCAGACAGCAAACTCCGCTTAAAAACACACATACAAAAAACAGCGCTAGCTACACATTGCGTAGGGAGCCGACACACCGCAAATTTAGAAGATACAAACATATTGCAACAAGAACAACACTACAAAAAACGTTTCACCCTGGAAATGCTTCATATAATAAACACACCAACAAGCCAACAACTAAACTACAATGCAGACATTGACAATTGCGCTTATATTTACCGATACTTACTACATAAAAATCCTCCAAGCCAACGAAAGCGGACTTGTAAAACCAACAATATAATTAATATTAACTATAAATTTCAATATTTTCAATATTTAAATGTTTTAATGTTTAAATGTTCATTGTAGTCGCCCTGAAAACGACTACCGATGGTGGTCGAAATATATCGGCAATTTAAATAAAACAAACATCAAGACCTCGAGCCAGCTAACCTACTCAATTTTTTTTTTAAATTTATTTTTATATTTATTTAATATTCTAAAGTTTAGTTAACCCGAATTTATTAATTAAACTTTCAGGACTGGTGAATTTGAGTTCGCTTAATCCGAAAAAAATATTCATTTTGATCGTTCTTGTCAGGATAATCGACAGGACCATTTTTTCGACTGTTACCATATGGTAACGCTGGGAAGTACAGGGTACAGGCTTACTTAATACTACAAAATACAAATATTTTTGAAAAAATCAAATAAATACAGCTTCATTCAACAGGGGGGCTCTTCCTTGATATATAGGACCAAATTTGGGTCAAATCGGTGCAGTATATCGTATGTATAACAAAACTGTCATAGGAACAAGCGGGGTCAAATTCACCTTTAGTAAGGAAAACTTTTTTCTATTCTGGCATATCTTAACCAAACTCTTAGAATATGTATCTGATATGTTCCTATACATCCTGACCAAATTTGGTTCAAATCGGACCACTATATCATATAGCTGTCATAGGAGCAATCATATTTAATGAACAAAACAGTGCGAAACGCGAATAAAATGTGTGGAAAAAACCTGTACCCTGTACTTCCCAGCGTTACCATATGGTAACACGAAAATAAAAAATGAAAATTAAGAGAGAAAAAGTGGTTTTTATTTAGAATTTTTTTCATAATTAATAAGTGCACTCTTTTACCTTTCTAATGATGTGTGCATTGCATATAGCTCAGTACTAAATTTAGTCAAACGTTTTAAGTTTACTTGCGACGAATTGCCAAATGCAGTTTTTTTGCACTGCAGAATATAATGAGCAACTTAAAGCTCATTTTTCGATCAGCTAACTTCAAGAGATTGTTTCAATCAACTTTTTATCAGTTAGAGACAACAATTTACTCTTAGAATATCTTATAAAAGTTAATCTAACGTTAATATGTTGTCTAAAAATTAAGTTTTAGTAAATGCCTATTGCTTGTTACCATATGGTAACGCTGGGAAGATTCGGGTTAATTCCGTTCGTCGCCCGAGGGGTCCGGTTTCAACCTCATAAGGCCAAAAAAAAATTTCGTACTAAAACATGATTCTAGACCCATACAAAAATGTCTATATCACTAGGCAACAAATGCATGGATCCATTACAGATATATTCATTAGCTTTCAGAAAAAGTAAAGGTTTTGAAGATAGGTTTTGACATTCTGGAGTAATGATGACAAAAGTGGGAGCACCTCTAAAATACGGAGAGAAAAAAATAGCCACATTTTAATAAATTGTAAATAAAAATTTTGCCGTAGAAAAAAATGTTATTTGTCGTTTGGGACCCCAAATCTACCAAAAAAAACTCGGTTTGGTTCAATTCAGATTTGGGCTGTTGCCTAGTGTATTCAGCTAAAAGGTAATAACATCCAAGCCACTCAGCCAAAATTTCTGTATCATATACCAAAAACGCGAAGCTTTACGTTTTACAACATATTGAATCTTTAGAGCCGTTTTGTCATAATTCGCCAAAAGTTAGCTAAAAAACCATATTTCACCTGCAAATTTTAACCTGAGTACTTTAGAAAATATCTAAAGGTACTCTTAAAAGTCTTTAGAAATACCTTTCCAGCGATATATATACGGGTTGGAAACTGCGGGGGCTTACATTTGAGCGGGAAATAGCGATTTCCCGATAAACTAGCGGGATATACAAAAAGTGGAGAACAAACATTTGTAGATTTTCGAAAAGGAATAAATCCCTATCATTACATCCCCGCATCGACGCGTATTTTTGATTGATTTACCAAAAGGCCCCAACGGCCCCATTAGCTGCGATCGCTTTAATTTTGCCCTTCCCACTTACATCCCCGTTACTCGTGAACCAGGTGAATTAGATAAAGTTCTAGTATGCCATTTTGTAAGTTAAGACTAAACCTTTTAATCGGTATATAACTTGATCTGATCGGACAGTCATATCAAATTTTCCATATTAGCTGTGTATATTGCTAGTCGCTTTTCGCACCCTTCGTGCTGCTTTCGTCACTAGCGTGAACTGCTGTCCGCAGTGATCAATTTAAATCATTTAGGATCTGTAAAACAAACAATAATAGAACATAATATACACATAGGTGTCCGAGCACAATAGACTTTATCAGCAACACAGCTAATACCTCGGCAATGTGGGCATGCTCCAAAAAGCCGTTCTTTGTGGACAACATTCGCTCTGGTGCAGGGTACATCCGTGTTCATACTAAATTAATTTGGTTCTACAGCTGCTATTTGCCGCCGAGCTGGAGCTTGACGGAGTTTGGGAGTTAATGTTGGGCCATCAAGTGGCAGTCAAACTATACGAATGCCAGAGGAAAACTCCTGCTGGAAGCGTTCAGCATCCTGAATCTGGGGCCTTTAAGCGAAGGCACGTCACTCACATTTGGTAGAGAAAGAGGAGGCTCTATTGTGGATTTGACCTTTGCATCTTCAATTTTGGCCAGATCAATGAGATGGCTCGTCAGTCATCTATTCACTGCCAGTGATCACATGGCCATTCTGATCGCTCATACGAGAAACGATCAAACGAGCCGAACACATGCACCAATGCGATACAGACCGCAAACTCTGGTACCAAAGAGATTCCAAGAGAAAATTATCGATATGAGCATTAACGAAAACGCAGAAGGCATGCATAGCCAGCATGTCACGAGGAAGATGCTCTGGAAGACATGAGCTCTGGTGGACAAGTGAGATCGCGAAGCTCAAATATGAATACAACAGAGCACGCAGAAAGTACACCAAAGCGGCTCGTAGATCTAGGCCATGGGAGGCTCTTCACGCCGACTTCAAAATGAAGCGACAAGCTCACTGCAAGGCGATTCGATCCAGGAAGATCCTGTGCTTGCGCTCCCTGTGTGAAGAAGCAGATCGTGACCCGGGTCAGGCATACAAAATAGTAATAAAGAGGATGAAAGGATTTCGAAACTGCGCCCCCACGGATAGGGGTAAACTGGTGAGCATAATAACGTCTCTCTTTCCCACTCACCCGGCGAAGGATTTGCTGGCGTGACTTTCGTCACGGGTCAGCCAGTCTCCAGTCAGGATATCCCTTGAGGAGGTTCTGGATGCAGCGCTCGCTTCGTTATACGACATGGCGCCCGGTAGAGATGGCATCCCGAATATGGCCGTCAAGCTTGCGGTCGCCCTTAAACCAGAAATCTTTTCCCAACTTTTTTCAAAGTGTCTTCTCGAAGGTACATTCTCCAGGTGTTGGAAGTTCCAAAATCTTGTGTTGCTTCCTAAGAAAGGGAAAACACCTGACGATCCGACGGCATTCAGGCCAATAGTCTACTAGAGTCTGTTGGAAAGCTTTTCGAAAAGATTATTTGCGGCAGACTGACGGCAGAGACACAAAGCGCTGGAGACCTCGTTGAGAGGCAATTTGACTTCCGTGAGGTACGATCTACTGTAGATGCGATCACACTGGTGACTAAGACGGCTGAGGACGCTGAAGACCAGATGGAAAAATGCATCAAAGAGCTGTTGTCTAGTACTGACACTAGACATAGAGAACGCATTCAACTCAGCTAAATGGTCCAGCATCATGAGAGCACTCAGCAACTTTGAAATACCGCAGTTTCTCCAAAGGATAATTAGCGACTACCTAAACGAACGCATTCCCGTGTTCGACACCGATTCAGGCATTAATTTATACAAAGTCACCGCAGGAGCTCCACAGGGATCTATTCTGGGACCGACCCTATGGAACATAATGTATGACGGCATTCTACGTGTGACACTTCCAATTAACGTCCAGACCGTAGGCTTCGCCGACGACATTGCACTCATTGTAGTCGCAAAACATCTGCAGGAAGTAGAGAGACTGGGTGTGGAGTCCATAAAGAAAGTAAAGAACTGGCTGGGAGAGGTCGGCCTCAAATTAGCCGAGCAAACGACTGAGGCAGTGCTCATTAGCGGCAGGAAAAAAGTAGAACACGCTAAGTCTGGGCGGAGCTACAATTACAGTATAACCACATAGACAAGCGTCCGAGCTTTAAGGAGCACCTGATGACCAGAATAAGGCAGGGCTTATCACTCAGAGACTAACCAGACTAATGTCAAACCACGGCGGTCCAAGGTAAAGAAGCAAGCGGTTATTTAGTAGCGTGTTGAGATTAACGACATTGTATGCGGCCCCTGTCTAAGCTAAGACGGTAAGCAAGCCGACTTATACGAAAGGTATCGAAGTATCTTATAGATTGTCGGCAATCAGAGTCTGCAGTGCATTCCGCACAGTACCCGCAGAGGCAGCAATGCTCATAGCATGAATGATTCCCATCAAACTGCTGGTAGCGGAAGCCAGCGAAATCTACAAGACTAAGGGAGACGAAGCAGACACACGGTCAAAATCGCAAATTAAAGCCGAAGCACGCCAAGCCTGTATTACTGCGCAGCGGATTCCAGAGGTTGAACCATGGATCAATCGGAAACATAACGAAATTACTTTTCACCTGGCACAGATCTTGAGCTGACATGGCTGCTTTAGATATTATCTGCACATATTCGGCCACGATAAGAGCTCTTTATGCCTATCGTGTCACATAGTGGAAGATGCTGAGCACGTGCTGACGTCGTGCCCTCGCTTTGACCTGGAGAGGCGTAACGTTGAGTTTGCCATCGCCGGGATCGTAGAGGCCCGGCAATCATGTCAGCAGTTTGTAGCTTTGCTAGCGCTGTGATGGAGAGTCTCAGGAGCATGAAAAGAACCAGGAGGCGTCAGACGTAGAGAATAGGCGCTCTAGCAATTATTTGGAACTGTGAAGCATTACCACACGACAGTCCCGCAGTTCCGACTTAAGATGGCACTACTCTTTTTCTTTTCCATATGTAAATATCATATTCTTCGCTATGCTATTGTCCTTTCTAAAATAACACTTAATAAATTATGAATTAAAAAAAAAAAAACACTTACACACATGTTCTAGGGACATTGTATGAAAAACGTTGAGGACTTTAACATTGTGATGTCCTAGGATCGAGGACAGAGGACACCTCCCTATGTATTCCCTAACATAGTCCTCACAAAAAACGTTAGAGATTCCTCGTGGAACTCTGCCGAGAAATCCTCAAGCATTAAAAAAAAAACAGAAATATTTAAAACCTTTTAAATTTGTTTAATATTGTTTTTTTGCTTTTTTTCTGTTATTTTAGAATTTAAAACTTAATTTATGATATTTTGGCGACAGGAGCATATTTATTTAATTTTTTTTATTCATGACTCAAGTTTTAAAGTGCGAACAAGCAGCGGTCAGTTGACGCTGGCAGAATTATTATAAACGAAAAACAAAACGTCAAGGAATGACAACAATATCATGGACAACGTTAAGGACAATCAAGAAAAGCGACATTCAGAACCACAGGGTACATATACACAGACATACATACATGCATGCACACATACATAGCTAAATTTAAGAGAAAAATGGAATCACGACCCATTATAACTGTGGCATAATGGATCAATTTAAATAAAATCTGGTCCGGACGTATAAAACCAGCAAAGATGAATATTTTGTCAGATTTGGTGAGAAATATCAAAAACCAAGAAGCTAATCCTAACAAATATTCATTAGACTAAATAATCTTGATCATCGTACGGTATTCTGGAACGTACATACCAAGTATGAAGTCTCTAGCTCTTAGATCTGAGAATGGGTGCTTTCGGAGCTACTTGAAGCACTTTGGGCACGACGAGTCAGACCTATGTCCTGACTGCGAGAGTCACGCGGTGGAGAATGCGAATCACGTAATCTACGAGTGCGATCGGTTTGACTCCCATAGACTGACGCTAAAGGCAGTCATTGGAAAGCCCATTTCGGTGTCAAACCTGGTCCTGGGAATTTTTTAGTCCATGGTGAAGTGGAATGCAGTTTCCACTTTTGCAGTGGCGGTTATGACAGAGCTGAGGCGTGCTGAGCGCAGACGGATAGCGGAAAAGAGGGTATGTAGGGCTAAGGGGCCTGGGAAGCATTGCTAGGTCGGCAGTACCGCAGGCACCAGGCTCCATCAAGAAAAGCAATCTTAGTTATATTGTTATATTATATATTAAAGAAGTTAATAAATGAATATAAAAAAAAAACAAAAACACAACCACGCATACACAAATAAAACAGGGGTCTCGTGCTCGCAGCAAAGACTATAAAGCAGCGGTGCTCAGCCTCTTATACAGTGAGCATAGGATTTGTCTCTGCTGCACTTACACAGTAAAAACACATTTCACGTTCTTCGGGATGTGCTTCGGAATGTGTTTCGGCTTTTCGGCTCTTTTTATACCCGTTACTTATAAAAAAAAAGTATAAGGGTATATTGTGTTCGTTGGAGTGTGCGTAACAGGCAGAAGGAGGCATCTCCGACCCAATAAAGTATATATATTCTTGATCAGCATCAACAGCCGAGTCGATATAGCCATTTCCGTCTGTCCGTCGGTGTGAGCGCCTAGATCTCAGAGACCATTAGAGATAGAGTAACCAAACTTTCACACGCAGATCACAAAGGCGTTGGAGCAGGTCAAGTTTGTTTTAAATTTTAAACCACGCCCGTAATTCGCGAAAAACCGGAGATAGAGTAACCAAATTTGGAACACAGATTTCTATAAACCCCACGCAGATCAAGTTTGTTTCAAATTTAAGCCACGGCCCCCTCCACCCCTGCAAATCGCTGAAAAAGACCACACCCACTGTTTTTAAGAAAATACATTTTTTATTGTAATTAACGTTATCTATGAGTATTATCTATTATCCCACTGAATCACATCAAGATCGGACAAGTAGAATGGCAGTAATGGCGAATTTAAGTTTTCTGAGCAAAACAAGTAGTTTCTTTAAAGTACTTTTATATGTATTGAAATAAGTAACGGGTATCCTATGGTCGGGATCTCGACAATAGCCTTTCCCACTTGTTTTTTATTTCACTTCAGCAGTGTTGCCAACTTAGCCTTTTTCTTAACAGATCTGTCGTTTATTAGACTAAGTCATGCGGTCAAATGAAAGAAGGTGTCTAATAAAAATATAATATTAATAATTTTAACTAAATGTCAACCCTTTTAGTTAAAAAGCATTATAAATTGGTTGACCTTTTTTTCTGATCGGCTTGTACTTTTTTTGTCGCGATTTGTTTGCAACACTGCACTTCAGCAAAGCGTGCAGAGCGTAGAGCGGCAGAAAAAACGTCTCTCTCGCAGGCACCTTCGGCTTTTTTCACTTTGACACTTTGCAAACAAGTTTGCCACCCCAACTACCAAACAACAACAGAATTGTTATTAATTATTAATTTAAAATCCCTTATGGCCTAATTAATATTTTTATACCCGTTACTTATAAAAAATAAGTATAAGGGTATATTGTGTTCGTTGGAATGTGCGTAACAGGCAGAAGGAGGCATCTCCGACCCTATAAAGTATATATATTCTTGATCAGCATCAATAGCCGAGTCGATATAGCCATGTCCGTCTGTCCGTCTGTATGAACAAAAGGATCTCAGAGACCATAAGAGATAGAGATACCAAACTTTCACTAAAAGACTTCTATATACCCCACGCAGATCAAGTTTGTTTCAAATTTAAGCCACGCCCCCCTCCGCCCCCGCAAATAGCGAAAAACAGTCTGAACAAAGAAATCTCAGAAACTAAAAGAGATAGAGTAACCAAATTTGGCACACAGATTTATATATACCTCACGCAGATCAAGTTTGTTTCAAATTTAATCCACGCCCCCATCCGCCCCCGCAAATCGCGAAAAACCAACACACCCACAGTTTTTAAGATAATACGTTTTTTGTGATTATTACCGTTATCTATTAGCATTATCTATTATCCCACTAAATCGCATCAAGATCGGACATGTAGAACGACAGTTATGGCGAATTAAAGTTTTCAGAGCAAAACAAGTATTTTCTTTAAAGTACTTTTCAATATATTTAAGTAAGTAACGGGTATCATATAGTCGGGATCTCGACTATAGCCTTTCCCACTTGTTTTTTATTTCACTTCAGCAGTGTTGCCAACTTAGCCTTTTTCTTAACAGATCTGTCGTTTATTAGACTAAGTCATGCGGTCAAATGAAAGAAGGTGTCTAATAAAAATATAATATTAATAATTTTAACTAAATGTCAACCCTTTTAGTTAAAAAGCATTATAAATTGGTTGACCTTTTTTTCTGATCGGCTTGTACTTTTTTTGTCGCGATTTGTTTGCAACACTGCACTTCAGCAAAGCGTGCAGAGCGTAGAGCGGCAGAAAAAACGTCTCTCTCGCAGGCACCTTCGGCTTTTTTCACTTTGACACTTTGCAAACAAGTTTGCCACCCCAACTACCAAACAACAACAGAATTGTTATTAATTATTAATTTAAAATCCCTTATGGCCTAATTAATATTTTTATACCCGTTACTTATAAAAAATAAGTATAAGGGTATATTGTGTTCGTTGGAATGTGCGTAACAGGCAGAAGGAGGCATCTCCGACCCTATAAAGTATATATATTCTTGATCAGCATCAATAGCCGAGTCGATATAGCCATGTCCGTCTGTCCGTCTGTATGAACAAAAGGATCTCAGAGACCATAAGAGATAGAGATACCAAACTTTCACTAAAAGACTTCTATATACCCCACGCAGATCAAGTTTGTTTCAAATTTAAGCCACGCCCCCCTCCGCCCCCGCAAATAGCGAAAAACAGTCTGAACAAAGAAATCTCAGAAACTAAAAGAGATAGAGTAACCAAATTTGGCACACAGATTTATATATACCTCACGCAGATCAAGTTTGTTTCAAATTTAATCCACGCCCCCATCCGCCCCCGCAAATCGCGAAAAACCACCACACCCACAGTTTTTAAGATAATACGTTTTTTGTGATTATTACCGTTATCTATTAGCATTATCTATTATCCCACTAAATCGCATCAAGATCGGACATGTAGAACGACAGTTATGGCGAATTAAAGTTTTCAGAGCAAAACAAGTATTTTCTTTAAAGTACTTTTCAATATATTTAAGTAAGTAACGGGTATCATATAGTCGGGATCTCGACTATAGCCTTTCCCGCTTGTTATAGTTGATTTGGGGGTCCGGACCCTGCTCGCTTCGCCCGTTCAAAATTTTTCCTTTTATCTTTCCCTTTTATTACTAACACTTCACAACAACTAATTGTACTAAAAAATTTCCTGCTAGGGTGCTAGACCCAGACCGTTGACTACGAAAAGTATTTCACATATGCTCATGTAAAGATAATAAAAAGCTCGATAAAAAGTCGATTATTTCAATCGAAATTTACTATTTTTCGCATATTTTTGACAACACTTGTTTAGTGACGTCAGGACACAAAGGCATTTGTTTAATTGTAGGTAAATTGAACAATAAAACCGACAAATGCATTGGCAAGTCGAAATAACAAAAAATTAACGGTATTTTCATATTGTTTCCAGACCTTGCTCTGGATTTGAGGAATTGACCCGCTTGCTGAGTTACCGGATTTTCTTTAGATCAGGGTTTCTTATCAACTTTTGTACGTTTATTTTCTGCGTCTTATTCCTGCGCCATCCCGATCAGAACAATGTGACCAGAGATCGTTATAAGTAAAATGTACAATGTAGTGTTGCCAGATGGGCTAAGAAATACTAACAATCCACTGATTATAATTCATTTAAGCGGGTATTTCAAATTTTATACTTTCATTTATAAACTAATCACTTCGTTACTCAGACACATATTTTATAATTATATATATCGTAAATAATGGATGCATCGAGTAAAAATGAACAAAAAACATTGAAGGAATTTCCAGATTTGAGCCGGAAACTTTCGCACGTAGATCTTCAACTCTATCATCTAGACTACCAGAAAACTCAAACATAATTAGCCGATATTATAAAATTTAAATACAAATCCCTGTGCAAGGCTGAAATGTAAAGGGATGCTCGCGATATCAGTATTGCACATGTGCTCCCTGAAATGCTGCTACTGTATAGTGAAAACCCTAAGTCTGATTTGCACTGTATAGTCTACGGTAGGTTAGAAAGTCGATTAATTGCCATTACGATTGATTTTTAAATACTATTCTATTAAGCTCTGTCTGTCTGCTTCGATCTCATAGACTTTAACTGCTATGGATTTCAAACTTCGTACTTGTACTTTCCTGGATACCGTACGCCGATCAAGACTGTTTATACCCTGAGCCCATTGAAAATTGGCAAAAATGGTATAATGCATTTGGCAGAATGTATGTAACAAGCAGAAGGGGGCGTGGCAGACCCCAAAAGTATATATATTCTTGATCAGGATCAACAGCCGAGTCGATTGAGCCATGTCCGTCTGTTCGTCTTTTTGAACGCGTCGATCTCAGAAACCATATGAGCTAGAGACTTCAAACTTGGTTCCTGGATACCATACGCAGATCAAGTTTGTTTTTATTTTTGGATCGGACAACTATATCATATAGCTGCCATAGGAACGATACATCAAATGAAGTTTTTGTATGAAAAGCTTCTTTGATTTTTGAGATATCTCAACCAATCTCACACGATACACATTTGGGGTGATATTATACATCCTGACCAAATTTGGTCTAAGTCGGCCCACTATATCATACAGCTGTCATAGAGACGCTCTGCCGAAGATCAAGTTTTAGTATAAAAAAGTCTTTTTTTTTCGAGATATCATAACAAAACTGAAATAATATGTATCTGGGCTGGTATTATACATCCTGACCAAATTTGGTCAAAGTCGGCCCACTATATGATATAGCTGTCATAGAGACGCTCTGCCGAAAATCAAGTTTTAGTATGTTTTTTGTTTTTGTAGATATCGTAACCAAACTGATAGAATATGCATTTATGTTGGTTTTGTACATTCTGACCAGATTTGGTTCAAATCGGTTCCATATATCATATAGCTGCCATTGGAACAACTTTTATAAAAGAGTACCTGGGCTCAGGGTATTCACTGTCGAGCGTGCTCGACTGTAGCCGCATCTCACCGCGAGCGAAGCGAGCAGGGGGCGGAGCCCCCTTGTTTTTTTTTGTATCTGACCTCTATATTGTAAAGCTGTCATGGGATCGATAGATCGAAATCTAAGATTTTGTATGATAAGCCACTTGGTTTTTGATATTTCTGAACCAATCTGACCCAATATACATTTGACTAGTTTTATACATCCTGAGCAGATTTGAATTAAATCGGACCACTTTGTTATAAATTTGCCATAGTAGGAATCTGTTATAATTAAATTTTTTGTATGCAAAATTTGTATACCCGTATGTATCAATCTTAACCAAACTAACAGAATATGCATGAAGGTTTTTCTTATATAATATTTCCAGATCAAACTTAGTTTGAATCGGTTGCCTATATCATATAGGTGCCATAGGAACAATCGGTCAAAATTCAACTTTTAGTAAAAAATTCCTGAATACACTGCAAAGGACTGTAGCCGAACCTCACTGAGATCAAGGGACCCCTGTTTTTTTTTGTTTTTGTGACCGTCCGTCTGTCCGTCTATTTTAACGTTTCGATTTTTTAGACTATAAGACTAAAGACTAGACATTCCTTGATACCGTACGCATATCGAGATTTTTCAAAATTGTAATGAATATTTTGTAGGATTAGCTTTTTATTTTTATATATCTCTCAACCAATCAGCAAAAATATTCGACTTTGCTGGTTTTATACATCCTGACCAGATTTTATTTAAATTGGTTTACTATGCCACAGGAACAATGGGTGGTGATTCATTTTTTTGTATCAAATTTAGCTATGTATGTGTGCATGTATGTACCCAATAAAACCCGGAGCAACGTGATTACCCAAGCAATAACTGCTGGTAAGGTTGCCAACTCATGCGAAATGAGTAATACTTTACTTGACAGGGTGCTAAAAGAGCTCAAAACATCCTTACAATAGGAGAAAGTTACATTTTCTGAATTTGCAAGGCTAAATGCCACGGCTTTTAAAACTTTCGCTGCTCTGCTATTTATTTTTGTTACACACTCGCCTTCGCAAAGAGAGCCACAAACTCTGTTAACAACCACGAAAGAGCGGACAAAGCATAATTAGCGCGATTTGTACCGTTTTTTCTTTTTGTCTCTTTTGTTCTTTTGTTGATGATCTTCATATTCTTGTAATTTTCAATCCCAAAAAAAGAAGAAGCTGCCGTCGAATACACACGCGTTTGCAAAGTGATTAAGGAATTTGAAAACATGAAAAATATTATTTTTACATCACGTAAGTATTAAAATATACAGGGATGCCACAGAAAATGAAACCAACCGAAAATCTCCTAAATCTCCATTCATTTTTGGGAGATTTTCGGCTGTTTTCGGTTTCTGTGGCATCCCTGATAGTAGATTCCTTTTGCATTTATACATTGTATTAAATTGTAATAAAATAAATACTTATTTATCTTTATCTTTATATTTTTATTTATTTATTTAGGATCCGTCAGATATATGATTTATATATGTATTAATACGTAAAAATGCGGGGTTCGACTTTATATTAATATGTAAGTACGAGTAGATACTATTTTATGTAATAATTTATAAAGTAATTAAATTTGTTTTCATTTCTTAAAGTGTGGATGTACACGGAAAACAAAGCCGACGCCATTAGAATAAAGAAAACCAAACCAAGACAAGACAACATACTGGGGGAGACGAAAACTTCAGAATATGTACTGTTCATAGTTTTAAGTATTATTATTTTCATTATGTAATTATGTATATACCATATTGTTTAAATAAATATATGCATTTTCAATATTTACTGTGTTCTAATGTACGTTCTAGCAGCGAACGCCGCAGGCCTGCCTTTCTTGCATTGTAATGCATTCAAAAAACCTTCCTGAGCAATGCCTTCTGGATGCATTATTTTCAAAGCGAACGCCGCAGGCCTACTCTACTGCCTTCTACAAGAAGGCCTTCGGTAACGTTGGTCTTGGAAATGGGCGTTTAAAAATTACTTACAACGTTGTAAGGTTGAATTCTCTAGAGATCCTAAACAGTTCTATAAAATTGTAAACTCTAAACACAAAACTGTATAATTTCCATCATCTCTCACCTTCAATAACGTTCAAGCTAATTCTGACCAATCAATAGCTGATTTGTTTGCTGACTCTTTCCAAACTACATACTCAACGAGTAGTTCCCATGCTGGTC